>CM053503.1:126855373-126988886 GCA_028627145.1 Eidolon dupreanum | reverse complement strand
CTACCATCTCAGAATTTTGGCTAAAGTTTCAAAGTTTAAAAAAAAAAGTGACAGAACACCCGCAGCAATCTAAAGCAAGGTGGCCAACCATGTCCTTTAAGACTACCAAGAGAAGATCGGGAGATTCATCAGAAGCAGAATACTTCATTAAAGTAGAGAGTACTGTGGTGTCTTTCTTTATTTCCTGTAGGTTCTTCCCCTTCCACCTTGAGAAAAGCGGGCCTCATGAAAACCATTCATAAAGACTGATGATACTGTCATAAACAGAAGCTGGCCTCTTATTCCCTAGTCAGATGCAAGCCTTAGACAATTCCGAAGCATTGTTGAATTCTTGGAAGAATCCCAAATTATGTTCCCTGAAGTTTGGAGGAATTAAGAAGCCAGAGGGCAAGAGGCAGCCATACAAGGAGAGAGGGCCAAATGGAAGGAGCTGCACATCTATAAATGACAGAGCAAGGTATGTGACTCCTGTGAGCCACGTGGATGATGCCCCAGAAAGTAGTGGAGTTAGAGCCATCTTGAACGGATGATGCCCAAGATCTGCCTACTGAGGTGAAGGAAGCCCAGCAGAAAAAGACTGATTGAGATAAACTACCCAAAGATAAGAGTTAAGGGAGTGTCATACAAAGACAGAGAAAGTGTCTATCAACTCAATGCAAAGTGGTCTTTAGTAGGGTAGCAGAAGCATCTCCAAAGGGCATAAAAACATCCCCAGAGAGAGCCAGCTTGGGCCTCTGTTATAAAGAAGGCACTGACTACAAGCTTATAACAGATCTAGGCAAGCCAGTCTTTTCATTTTCCTCTAATCTTCTTCCTCCTGGCCTTGACGCCAGGAGAACCAGGGGCGACACTGTAAATTGAAATCTGAATCAAGGAGAGCAAAATAAAATATCACTCTTTTTTCCTACTATTGGTCTTCAGGATCAAGGATCAGATAGTGAAGAGTAAAAACTATGAATTGGATGAAAGATTGAAATTTGGATTTTCATTTGACTGTATTTTTTAATCCATGAGCATGAGACTGACCTAGAATATCATCCAGTAGCAAGACAGAGATCTATCTGCCAGAGCAAGTGGGAAGGCAGCAGGGAATAAAAACTATGCTATTTCCTTCTTATAACTTATGGTGTTCAACCCATTCAATGAATTCAGTAAATTATTAAAGTTAAAAATTTTCATTCATGTGTCCCGAAAATCATATTACATCCCATCAGTGCCCCACATACCATATCCCACACTTTAGAAAGACTGAGTCACACACACTAGAATGAGGAGACCACAGAGATGACAGCATTTCAGCACGAAGAAGGTCCTTGGCCACTATCTATGTTAAGTCTCAGACAGAATCATTTAGAGAGAAGGAGAGGATCCCAGAGATAGCAAATGACTTGGCCCAAATCACGTGGCTACTTACTCAACCACTACTCAACTCCTCCAATTCCTAGATCAGAGTGCTTTCCAGAATATTATTATATTACATTGCTGGTTCACCATTGGTAAGTTTTAATTGTGTTGGAAATTTAATTATTGAGTACATATAATTTCTCTGCCCGATTGTTTTACAAAAACAAGAAACAAAAAACCAACAACTCTCTGAGTTTCCCCAATTTAATTAATCCAATATTAAAATTGAGAAAATAAATTGTCTTCAGATTCTTACTCTATCTCTAGTGTGTCTGCCAGGCCACCCAGTTACCTTAAAGACAGAGATTGAAAAACCATGCATAGGAACTTTTATGTAGAGTTTTCATTAATTCAACAAGTGTTCATTAAACTTCTCATGTGCCAGGTGTGCTAGGCTCTGGGTGTGCAATAGAAACAAGTTAGAATTCTAGCCCTCCAGCTGGGTACCCACAGATGAGAAAACAGGCAAATACAATGAGCGCTCTGACAGAGGGGTACTGGCTGAACCAAGAGACACCTGAACCAGTCTTAGGAGGCCGAGACAACTCAGGTAAGGTTTCGCCTAAATAAATACATATAATAAATGTGTGTGTGTGTGTGTGCATGTACATATGTTTGGTTGAGATCAGAGATCATGACTAACTAAAGTGACATCAAGATTTCTACTGGTTTGCATGTTTGGGTGGATAAGAAAAATCCGACAGACCTCACACCCCACCTGGTGGGGCTCTAAGAGTAGGCCCCTCAGTCGTCTCTCCCTATATGATTGAAAAAATCATCTCTGCACCCTGAGCAGACAGAAAGGGAGAACTGGGCTGGTTGTGCAGGAAAAACAATCTAACTTTGAATTGCATCTCTTCCCATGATTTTGCAAATAAAGAGATCAAAATTCACAGCTAAATTGGTCCGAGTTTGTGGGAGGCAGAATAATGGGCCTCCAATGATGTTCACACCCTAACCTCTAGAACCTGTGAATATGCAGCCTTATGTGGCAAAAGGGACTTTGTAGATGTGATTAAGCTTAAGGATCTTGAGATGGAGAGAGTATTCTGGTGGACCCAATCTTTTTAAAACTAAAAGAGGGAATCAAAAAGAAAGAGATGGATGTGACCACAGAAGTGTCAAAAAGATACAATCTTTTTGTCTTTAAAGAGGGAGAAAAAAGATATGAGCCAAGAAATGTAGATATCCTTTAGAACTGGGATAGGCAAGGATTCTTCCTTAACCTTGCCAATGCCTTCATTTTAACCTGTATTCGATAACTGACCTACAAAATTGTAAGGTAATAAATTTGTGTTGTTGAAACTGCTAAGTTTGTAGTAATTTGTCATAAAAAAAAATAGATAGCAGTGATAGAACTCATGGCTCCCCACTAGAGTGAGGTGAAAGTGTGGTTAAGAATAGTTTCCAGAAAAGTTAATGCATAATGACATACAGATAAGCTAACGTCAAAGATAACCATTCAAATGATTGTGAGTGTGTGTGTGTGTATGTGTGTGTGTGTATGTGTGTTTGTGTGTTTAAGCCTGGACACAGTAAGCTCTTTCTTAGTTTTTAAAGAAATGCATTTTCATTGGAGAGAGGGAGGGTTCCTCAAAGCAGATGTATAATTTTCTGTAGATGACAGCGGTTAACCTTGAAAGTCTAATGAGAAGTTCACTGTGAAAACCATATACATCTTTTCCCAATGAGAAAAAAATGGTGGTGACCATCAGTGAACTGGCCATGAGAGGCCATGGGGAGGAATGACTGGGACGCAGGCCTGAGCACCAGAACCTAAGCATTCATTCTCTTGCCAGTTTCTGTGCTGCTGAAAATATACCTAAAGAGACAGACGGGTTATTGGAGCAATAAAAACCAGAGATATGTGATGTGAGACTCATTACTTGCTTTTACTGTCCAAACAATCAGAAAGAGTAATCTGTAGTATTCTTTCACAGTGATGTTGGAAAGGAATTCTTCTTCCCCCTTCTTAGCCATGAAAAGGCACCCATGAGGATATGTGAAATTGCATCATGAATTTTTCTTTTGTCCTCAGCAGGATCCTACTTTTGCGTTTGCCAAAAGTGGAATGTATATGAAATAAACTCTTATTCTCTCTAAAAGGTAACCTGCAGGCACAGATCAAACAATAATGGCTATGTAATAAAGTACCTCTGCCCTTATGATGTAATGAAACTGCCCCAAATGTAAGTGCTTCAAAGATCTTTTCCATCTTGGCTTTCCCTAAAGTACCAATCATTTGTTGTTATATTTTTCTGCCTTATTTTTTGCACTCCTTCTTTATTCATGTTCCTGGTGATGAGGTGTTGGGTTTAAAGAGCTTTACACAATATCACAAATACCTAGAATCCACCAGGTCTTCAAGAATTCATCTAATCCTCCTCTTTGCTCCACTAATCTGGGGCCTTGCCCAATCTAACTGAGATGAAAAAGGTTTTCCATCCTCCTAAAGATTCCCAGCTTGGAGACTGTTATGGGCTGAATTGTGTCAACCAAAATTCATGTACTAAAGTCCTAACTCCAGTATCTACAATATGCTGTATAAGGTGATAGAGTCTTTAAAAAGGCAATTAAGTTAAAATGAGGTTCATAGGGTGGGCCCTAATCTTGCATGACTAGTGTTCGTATAAGAAAAGGAGATTAGAACATAGTCATAAAGAGAGAGAAAACCATGTGAAGAGATAATGAGAAGACGGCCATCTACAAGCCAAGGAGAGAGCTGTCAGAAGAAACCAACCCTGACAATATTTTGATCTCGGTCTTCTAGCCTCCAGAATTAAAAGAAAAATTTTTTCTCTTGTTTAAGCTACCTGATCCGAGGGACTTGGTTATGGCAGCCCTTGCAGACTAATACAAAGACCAAACTCATTAGTCTACTTACTGTTAGGAGAATTTTCCTTATGTCTAATACAAATACACATGCCTTAAAAAGTGGCCTTTTACTTTGTCTTTCATGGAAAGATTAGCAAATTCTTCAGAAAATACCCTGACTATATTAAGGGAATCCAGAGTGTTAGACATAGAAGGGGTGCAAAGAATACTATTTCAACCACTTCTTTTTCCAGATGAGGAAACTGAAACCCAGAGAGGTTATGTGAGTCTTCCACGGTCACTCTGCAAGTTGGCAGTGAAGTTCAGGAGGCGGGTACAGGGCCCCTGACCCACTGCTTTCTAATTCACGCCAGAACAACCAGAAAAGTTTTCAGAGAACGATGTTGGGAGGCACAGCATAAGTCAAGTGAGCCCCGAGGGGGAAGGGTGGGAGCACAGGTTTCCTGTTTTTTTTTTCCTCTTTTTTCTCACTAATCTTTCAACCTCTGACGAGGCGAGGCACTGAAGGAGTAGCAGGGTTCACACATAAAACTCAAAGTGCTAAACTTCCTTACTTTGAATCCAGTTTTTTTTTTTTTTTCCCCACTAGAGCACATTGACTTTATCCATCTCCCTGCATGCAGGTGACCATTGTCATGGGGCCAGGGCCAAACCAGTGAATGGTGCAGATGCCTGGAGTCACCACCCTACAGAGACTTGGGACAGTTGAGTGGAGGCAAAGCCTGCAGTTCCCGGGTGAGATTCAGCCCATTTACTCAAGCCCAAAATAGGCTAAACTGGATTATAAATTCTCTGGCTATCAACTAACAAGAGTTGCCTCTTGTAAACCTCGTCATGCTCGTTCTGGGGATCTCAAAGCAGACCACCTAAAGGCCTGTTAAAAACTCAGATTGCTGGGCCCCACCCCAGACTTACAATTAGCAGCTTGCCAAAATCAAGGGAGATAACCTTTAGGAAACAGCATAATATTGTTTTTGTTATTATGAAGCAATGAGATAAACATTCTAGATTATCAAGAGACAAATAGTTGCTTTACTATTCCTTTATTTAAAATAAAATACTACTAAATGTTATTTTGGTACGATTCAAGCTGTTTTGGTTTAGGGGGTCACCCCTCCTTTTGCTAATGTTAAATCTTCATAAAGTCAGAATCTCAGGGCTGGGCCTCAGAGTCTGCAAGCTCATTAAGCTCCCTATAACTCTTAGGTTCACTAAATTTGAATAACTACTTCCTATAGTTTTCTTTCCCAATCCTTTTGGTTGATATTTTGGGGTGAATAAAAGAAAGAAAGGAAAGAAGGAGGAAGGGAGGGAGGGAGGGAGGGAGGGAGGGAGGGAGGGAGGGAGAGAGGGAGGGAGGGAGGGAGGGAGGGAGGGAGGGAGGGAGAAACCTCTATCGACACTTTGGAGTTCTATTTGGTCTGTACTGGCCCCCATCAGGTGGACGCACTGTTGTCCTGTTTTGCTCTGTTCAGCATCCAACCTTCCGTCCTGTGTGGGGCAAGCCACTCCCTATGTGTAGTATTGGTGTAATGTAGTGCCCCATCATTTGGACAGCTCAGGCATAGGGGGTTTCTCTGGTGTCCCCCTACCCTGACTCCCACAACCCTCATAGCCAGGACCTGAGCATGTGACCACACTCAGCCATTTGATGCTTCCACCACTGGGGGGGGGTGAGTGATGGGTCTGTAGCTGTGGCAACAGCATCCTGCAGGAGCAGTGATATCCTGGCCAGATCACATTGCCTAAATATCATGCACTTGATAACAGCACCGTTTGATAGTTAGACACTTTGGTACAACACAAAGCCCTGACCACTGCAAAATTCTAAACTAAACCTGGCTCCACCTGACTCCAGGCAAGTCTCTTCATCTTCCCAGGCCTTATTTGTACCATTTATAACACGGAAAATCATCATCTCCAAGCTGCTTATTAGTATTAGGATGAAATCCAAATTTTAAATACATGTGTGCTTTGTAAACTGCAAAATACAATAGAAATATTAGTGGAAAGTGAAATTTGATACCTATTCTCACAGAAGCAAAAAAAAATCCACTCAGCCAGAAATATTTTTAGAAAGAGATTCTTGGTTTTCTTCTGTGACCTTTAAATTTAACATCCAACTTGCTAAATTTTAACCTTATGAGTTTTTATATTTTACTAAGTCCCTGTTGTTTCATCTGTTATCAGGCAGGCAAATTCTCCAAAGGAATAAAAGCATTAAATAAAATGCTTATACATACTATAGTAAAAACTTCCATCCATTTCCCAACAGCTGTTGCTTTTTAGAGAAACCAAATATTTTTGAAAAAGGCCACAAACATTCTGGATTCAAACCATTTATTAGCTTTGGAAACGTAACATGCAGTCATCTTGCCAGTCTTAATCTTACAGTTCCATTAAACACACCACAACTGCATCATAAAACAGAAAAGGGAAGAATTTATAAACAAATAAAGCAGTTAATTGGGGCAATAAAATAGCAGTTCTTCCCAAGTGTGGAATTGGTGTGTTTCAACCTACAGAACACTAAAGTCTGTTTTTCTGGGGTCTAGTGACTATCAGAAGCAAACACAGATCAAAGATTTCAGGACTGCACCTGGGTCCACGTGCTTACCTCCACCACCAGGCCCTCACACTCCCTTTCCTCTCACCTTGCATTAGCTGTACATCTTTCCTCGGAAATGAGCAGCTGCAAGCCCAACACTCTCCTGATCTCCGTTCCATAGCCAAAGAAGGAAATGCTAAGAGATCCACAGCTATGGCTGCATCTGCAACACGACACTCATGTGAAGGGTTGGAGACATCTTCTCAGATATGCTTCTTTTTCCTGAGCCATACCTATCTGAGGACTGGGCAGTGCAGTGGCCTAATTTTGCTGTCTCTCATGTGCATTGTCAAGAAAACAGCAAGATTTGGAGCCACATCAACTGAGTTGCAGTCTATGATCCCCTCTTACGTGCCTTATGACTATGAGCAAAAGCAAAATCTTTATCTAAATTCCATTCATTTATTCATTCAACACATATTTATTGAGCACCTACTACATACCAGGCTCTGATCTTTAGATTTTTAGCAGTTAAATGGTGATGCTAAATTCCATCTTCATAGAATTGTGAGGATAGATAGATGGATATACGTGCGTGTGCCCTTGCATATAGTATGTGCTCAGAAATATTCACTCCATTCAAGTAGCAGATGAGAATTAAATGTATTGTATGTAGAATTAAAATTAAATATTTTGCATAATATTGCTTTTGTTTAAGAATGAAACAGAGAAGAGTTAGAGTTCCCCACCACTACCTCCATAAATGAGCCCTGGCTTCACTTACATACAGAACAGTCAGGGTGGATTATAGTCTCTGAGGAGGCCTGGGATGGAGCAGAGCCAACTGGTCCATGTGGGGAGTGCACTCATGACCTTTGCCTTGCTAATCCCCAGGACCTCCACTCTCTCTCCCATCCCTGAAAATGTTTATAGTCCACTTATGTAATCAGATGTATGCACGCACACACACACACACACACACACACACGCAGGAAATTGTGCCTCTTCATCAAGGTCTGGCTTTCGGCATAATTTGTTTAAACTGCCATATACCTTTGTTTATTAGCCTTCAAAATGCAGAGACTAGAGCTGTACTTAAATGATGCTCATTTAATAGCATAGCACTTATGAACAATTATTTTCCCGATTCAAAAAGAATGAGATTAGTGTATAGTACTCTTGTAAACTATTTCCTAGGTCCTAAGCCAACCTAAAAAAAGGAAATATGTGGCAGTCAAAATTTGCATGACACCTACATAGATGCTTGATACTGCTTTAAATCTTTCTTAAACATACCAACTGTGCATGGGCTGCTGCTTTAGAAAATGGCAACAAGGACACTAATGATTGGAGTTAGAACCCAACACTAGCCCAAAAAAGGAGGTCAGAGAGGTGGGATGGGAAAAGGAAAGAGACTCAATCTCTTCTCCAGGTTAATATCTTAAATATTTATAATTCAACGGTTTCCAGGCTGTGCAGGCAATATGTTGGGTTAACTGGTTTCCAAATGTACTGGGTTTGCTCAAACCTAAATGAATCTTTTATTTTTAGAATCATATGTGGCTGGAAAGATTGAACCCATGTGTCTCATTCATTTGCACATTGGCTGTAAAAACATCTTTAAGTTACACTCTGGAAAAGATCTGTAAACTTTAAGCAAGCATACCATCTCCTTCACCTGGAGACCTACTGAGAAACTCTATGGGTGACAGTACCTCCTTCTCGTCTCTAAGCCTTGCCAGCTCTTGTCTCCTCTTACATGTAAACAAAGCTCAAGTGAACTGGGAGTCATTTGGAAGGGGGTTCGAGTGCTGTCCTTTCATCGGCTCACCTGGAGCTCTAATAAAATATCCAAGAGGCCCACATCTGGTAGGTAATAAAATCCAGAGCGACTGAAGACGTCTGGCTGCTGAAGTGCTCTAGCCACTAGACTAGAGCTATCATGACACTATTTCAACCAGATGCCAGGATTTCAGTGGGGCAAAGCTGAGAGCCCTCTTTCTGTATATTTTTCCTGCACTGGGTTCACTGGCTGTGCTGCTCCCATGCCTCTGAGTATCCCTCCACAGTACCATCCAACCAACTCACAACCCAAACGAGGAAAATGCTTCTTAACATGGCAGAATCAAATACAATAACACTCATCTCTACTCCCATTTCCCCTGAGTAGTGGCACTAAAGGTGGATCTCCTTTTTTCTCTACCTCTTCTTAGTCTCCCAAATAAGAATAAATGTTAGCTCTCTTTGCAGGAAGAGACAGCTATGCCCACCACAGAGGACATGTTCTGACTGTCAACAGTGATGGATGAGATTCTGTACATTTAATAAATATAAATATCATAATCCAACCATCAAATTTAATAAACAAAAATACCACAAACCATCTTTCCTCTCTGCTCCATGTGCTCCTTTAAAGCTGATAACATTAGAACACATTTCGCCCAAGCTATAACCTCACCATCTGCCTGGCTCAACTTCTGAAGACTTGGTATGGGCTAGAAAGAAAAGCGAATGACTTCACACTGAGAAAAAAAAAATGAGGGGAGTGGGGCAAGCTGGATGTTTTTTTCACTCCCCCTTTCCCTTCTGACCCATTTGTTAAGTACAGAACCAGATGTAACTCTCTGAATAAGTTCAACCCTCAAGAATTATTAGGGAGGCAGGTCACGAGGAACATTTTTCCACATGAGCTACACAAACTAAACTCAAAAGCCTGCTTCACCAGCAGGCTGAGTTGTACATGTCGAGATTTTGATTTGGAGATTTGGAGATGAGATGAAGGGATAAACTCATTAAAGATACACTTCCTTTTGATGGCAAAGTAATAATAATCATGACCACAACAATAAATACAAAAAAAAAAATGGTTTCATTCCTGGGGGATGCAAGAAGGCCAGATTCAAAGCTATAGCTGAAAAGGGTTCTTCATGCTGAGTTTAGAAAATCTCAGTGGCTAAGGGAATGATGAAAAGGGTAACCTAGCCCAAAGAACCTTAGAGAATGTCTAATATGAAGAAATAGCAAAAGATAAGCTAGATCTAAAATTTTTTTAATCCCTTTTATTGAGAGCCTGCTATGTTCCAGACACTTGATATACATTTTTACAATTTAATCTCATTGAATCCTCTCAAGGACTATTAACCCTATTTAGAGGTTGAAGTGTACAGAGGCTCTATAATGTGGTCCAGTTTACACACTAACGTATGAGGAAGCTCGTCTAACTTCCTCCAGAACTGCTACTCTTTCCTCCCTGGGACATCTTGGTTTTCCTTTGGGGAGCCACTCCTCCCTTATTCTCACATACAGTTTGACCTTACCTCCCAGTTCCAGGACTCACATTCATGACACCTGGCTTCGAGCCCATGTTCGTGACTACTATGCAGTGTTGCTCGGGAAATAGGTTCAGATGCTGCAGTGACATCGGTGGCTGGATCAGTGTCAGCTGTGGAAAGGACATTTCTTCACACCTAAAAACACCCAAGGTTGTTTGAGTTAAATCAAAAGAAACTGTGGGTTTCAGGATGTGTCCGTTGGTTGCCGCTCTTCTCATTTCCCATCAGATGTGTCTAGGTAGCACCTGGTGCAAACATCTGCACAAGAGAAATCATTTGACTGCTTCCAAGTGTGGTGTAATTCTCATCTCCTTGGTAACCAACCAACACCGTGCAGTTCTTACAGAGCACGTTTCACACCTCGCACTGTACACAGCATGTTTCCTTCTGGTTCTGTGCGTCCAGAAGGGAGCTTAGGTTGTCCGGGTACTGGAGCTTGTCTCGATGACTAGCAGAGTAACATTTGCCCCAAGAGAGAATTAACCCAGCAGGGAGAAGGGAGAAGAGGAGAAGGGCAGCTTCTGCATGTAAATCTGTCTAAGCAGCCTCACTGGAAACTGAGTCTCGTGGGCTCTTTAATACAAAAACCTGGAAGGTAGCAGCACTGGGCAAGAAGAGAGGCGAGAGGGTGAAGCCCGAGCAGAGGAGTTCTTTTACTTAAGTTGAAGTCTGCCTGTATTTTTTTGGTACACAGTGGGGAAAAATGAGATGGAAAAATCTCACAGAGATGTTGCTACCAAACTACTATGGGGATATCACATTATAATTGAAAACTTTTATTTGGACCTGGGTGGGATCTCTGATTGCAAAGGGTCTCTTTTCCTTCTTGGTTTTGATTATACTACGTGTCATTTTGCTAGTGTCACAAAGAATGCAATAATTTCTGTATAACAATTATTCTCTTCCCTCTTGACAGAACTCTCAGGCAATGGGAAGCAGCAGTACTCAAAACAAACATTGCTGCTTACCAGCAAGGAAAACAGGGGTGGGCAAATACTGCAAAAGACAGTCCCTGCCCTGAATGCTGGAAATCTAATTTACACAAAGGCCAAGGTCAATGCTACAGTTTGGAGACTTCTACAATTTTCACAGCATGATTTCATACCTTGAAGGCCAAAGTTTACTGTTGTGAATTTCTTCTCTGCAGGGTCTTCTATGATAAAAAAAAAAAAAAAGGAAAGGAAAGGAAAGGAGGAATGGAGGGTGGGAGGTAGAAGCGCAGCAACCAAGTTTTCCACCCCTAATACCCTCCCATCCCTCAAAATACATACAAATGGCAGTGGCTAAGAGGTGGAAAAGTGGAGAGGGGAAAAGATGAAAGCCATGCCTCCCTTCTGTCCAGATCTGCCCTTTCTTACATACCAACACTTTTAAAAAGAAGTAAGAGACACAAGGGATCTTTTGAGCTGCTCAAGGAAGGCTACCTCCCCTCTGGGCCATATTCATATTAGTACCTACATCAGCTGCAGAAGAATATGGCCTCTGTTCCTAATTATCCTTTTTTATTCAGCACACCAATCGACTTGATACCCTGCCTCTTTAGTTGGATCTTAAAATGTCCATATCATTTTAACTGTCTTCCTTAGGCTCTGGGATCCAGAAAGGTTAAGTGTGTTGCCTAAAGATACACAGCAGGTGCTTAGAAATTAATCCTGGACATCTGACTTGTTTCTAATGCTGCATGAGTTAACAATGGCTGACTAATAGCAAACTTATTTTGAAAGTGCTTGCTAGCTCTTTTTCCATCACTAGATATACCTGGTAGTTTGCCTCATAAATATTGTATTATTATGATTCCTAATATCTCTGTCAGAGTTCTTAACTTTTACGATAATAGGCAACTTAGAAACACTTTGCCAGACATTAGGCCATAATGTACAAAAGAAGTGACTTACAAATGGGTTGTAGCTATCTAAAGCATGTCTGGTAAACAAATAACTGATACTGGACAACAGTGAAAGTCAAAGCTTAAGTGCTGTCTTTGTGAAATGAAATAAAATGAGAACTGCTTTCTGGTTCTTTGCCTCATGGTGAACTGCTATAGCAGCTGCTCTTTCCTTTTAATTAAAAATAGCTCCTTGAAACAATAAAACCAGGAAGAAACTATGGGAGGCAAAAATACAAATATAGCCATTCTTTGACAACATCTATTACACTATCTGCTGAGTGGCTCTGAGTGTAAACTGAATGTCTAATTCCCTAAAAAAAAAATTGTTTTATTAAATTTATTGGGGTGACTGGTTAATAAAATTATAGGTTTCAAATGTACGATTCTTTAACACATCATCTGTTCATTGTGTTGTGTACTACCCAAAATCAAATCTCCTTTTGTCACCATATATTTGACCCCTTTTATCCTTATCTGCCTCCCCCGACTCCTCCTTTTCCTCTGGTAACCACCATACTGTTGTCTGTGTCTACAAGTTTTTATTTGTCTTGTTCTTTTGTTGCTTTCAATTTTATATCCCACATATGAGTGAAATCATATGGTTCTCGACTTTTTCCATCTGACTTATTCACTTAGCATGATATTCTCAAAATCCATTCATGTTATTGCAAATATCAACATTTCACCTTTTCTTATGGCTGAGAAATATTCCATTGTATATATGTACCACATCTTTTTTATCCAATCATCTATCGAAGGAGACTGCGGTTGTTTCCGTGTTTTGGCTGCTATGAATAATACTCCAATGAACATAGGGGTACATATTTCTTAGCAAATAAATGTTTTCCAAATTTGGGGGTAGATACCCATAAGAGTAATTTAATAAGTTTTAACTCTTTAAATTCCAAAAGCAAAGTGTCCTCATGAAGAACGAGGCCATCCTTTGAGGGTAGAGACCCAGAAACAAATTACTCTTTGGAATACTACCACCCAAGTTCCAGCTGAGAGCATTTTTATACAGATGAAAACAGATTCAAATAAGTTTCAAGGGCAACCCTGATGAGAAAAAGAAATAAGATTTTAAAAATTCAAAGAATTGTAAATAGAAGGATGAAAGAATTTTGCTTGGGTGATGGGGAGGGGTTTAAGCAATTTTTGGATTTTTATTTTGTTTATTTATTTTATTTATTTTACTCCTCTATCCCATTGTACCAAGAATTGGAGATGGCATACAGAAATACAATAGGAAGGTATTTTTTAAGAGGAAGAAGTGTAAATAAAAATTCTGGAAGAAGAAATACTAACTGCAAGGAGTGATGTTAGCAGAGAGGAATGTAGACCACATGGTAATATACAGTTGTTCCTAAGCTTCCTAGGAGCCAAAATAGAAAGGGAAGCAGACATTTATAAAATTCAACATGTCAATAAGACCAAAACAAACCAAATGCTCAGGAGAGTCACACTTTCTGAAACTGAGACCTGGAAACATCTTTTCCATGACTTTTCAAGAAGATAAAGGCTGATGACCAACAGCATCCCTGCACCAGATGCCACCAGGAGTTCCTGCAAGTACATTCACTATTCTAGTGGAGGTGGAGTGCTGTGTTTCAAATAATGTAATGTGGGGAGTTTCAGCCCTGGCTATGCATCAGATCTTAAGCAGGGAGATTTGCAATATCCTGATACCCAGATGGCACCTTGGATCAATTAAATCAGAAACTCTGGGAATGGGTCTCAGGATTCAGTATTTTTTAAAACAGTTTTGCAAGGGATTCCAGTGTGAGCCTCTGTGATCAATGCTCTCCTTTCTTTCTCCCAGAGGTCCTCTCCATTCCACTACCCTGGTGTGAGATCCAGGCAGTATACAAGACACTGCAGCTTAAAGGTTTCATTTTCTCCTGTGTCTGCAAACAATGGTTTTGACCATAGCCATCTTCCCTGGAGGACCCTCCAGACTATCTGTGCCTTGGCTATGACCTAGCTCATGCTGTCAGTCTTCATGTGTTAACTTTAATTCGAAGATGATACCAACTGTAATGTTTAGAAAGGCATTTGTCTCTTTAGTCACAGTCACACACACAGACACAAATCATTTTTCTTTTCTTTTTTCAAAAAAAAAATAACATAGAACAAGTCATGCATTTTAGAAAGGCTCACTCAATACCCACTCTATCCTTCTCCCCCCACCACTCCCCATCATTTCCTCTGCGGACTACTGTGGAAAATTAGCATACCTTCCCAGCTTCCCTTATAACCTGGGTGGCCATGCAGCATGGTTTTGGTCATAGATACAAGCAAGGTCCTTGGGAAAGTCTCCTATTCCTAAATAAAAAGACAAAGCTTCATGAAGAGTTTTTTTTGTTTTTTGTTTTTTGGGGTTTTTTTGCTCATGTCCTTTCTTCCTTCCTAGAAGCAGCCAACTTTACAACTTTAAATCACATATAGGAGAAGAGAATGCGGGTACAGCATGAAGCAAAGGCACCAGCCCTAAACTGCCCATCCCAGGAGTTCTTATTACATAAGAAAAATAAACCCTTGTTTTGTGTTAGGCCACTGTTGTCAAGTTTCTGCTTCAGACAATGGCATGCAATCCCAGCAAACACATGCAGTTACCACTGAACAAGGTGACTAGAACAGCACTTTTCAAACCGAAAGTTACAACCTAAGATTGACTTATAAATGTAAACACGGACATAGATGACAGATTGATGATATAGATTTCAGTAGGAATGAAGGGCTTCCCAGTTTCTCCTCATTCACTACAAGTTAATATGGTTGTGCCTTTTCTTCTGCTGTAACAATTAAGAAAAAAATAGGAAAGCTTCTTTGTCCTTGGAGAGGAAAAACAGACTTTTTTAAAAAAACAAGAATCATAGAGAAGATAAGTTAGATTGTTCAAGATGAGAAATGGCCCCCAAGGGTTAGAGAAAGTGAACATGAACCAATTTAGGGAAGAGAAAGGTTCCCCCAAGGCAGAATGGGAAACAGAGGGTGTGACAAGTTCCGCAAGTGGTGAAGACCTGTGCCTTACTACCACGTGGAGACCAGGTGGTCAATGGATGCTAAGAATCATGACCTTGGAGAGTTGGCAGGTTGTCTGTCCCATGGCCGGCCTTAGGTGGATGAGGGGGAAGCTGTGAGGGCAACTCTGTGGGCCACCCCAGCCAGCACTGCCTGACAATGCTGAACAGCACCTCATTCAGCAAAAGCGTTATCATAAAGATCAAGGCCACCATGAGCTAAGACCATGGCATTTCAGATCTTCTTCACAACACTTAAATTCTTAATTTCTTGTTAATACATTGGAGATGGAAGGAACCCCAAATTAACTGATATTGGGCTTGCTTTAATAAGAGGGAACTTAGAATTAATGTGAGTGGGAAAAATAAGAATTGTGAGTATTAATGGTTCTTATCTCTAAGCATTGGAGAATTCATTCCTATTCCCCAGTCCATTGTTGAAAGAGGCATTTATTCTGCACTATAATCATCAGGAACAACTCAGTTGCTAAAGATTGTGTATAGCAGAAGATAATTAAAACTTAGAGGAAAGCTTCATATTTGTTTTTTATCAAACTAAATAAAAGGGATGAAGAAGGCAGCTGCCCCCTCCGGTGAGGCTGTAGAATCATACAACTGGGAAGTGGAAGGCACTTTGAAGATTATCTGGTCCCACTACTCATGTGGTGCTCAGATCTCCTCCCCAACATCCCATCATAGCACCCCTTGAACTTTGACTTGAGCATCCTTTCTGCACACAAGGCTGTGTGAGGCAAAGTGGGAATGAGTGGGAAGTGAGGGCACAGGCTCTGCCCTCAAGACACTCAAAAAGGAGAGGTGAGAAATGAGTGCATAAAGGTTTGTAGCAACACTTGGTTTGAGTGGGAAGTGGGGTGATAAGACAAGTGAAGTCCGGAATAGTGTGTTATTCACAAGGACAAGGGTCTCTAGAGTTGGGAGTCAATGAGAAACTGTTCAAAGGACACTCAGGGAAACCTTGATAGAGTTCTGGTGACAGACTTCACCAGTTTCACATGTTTTCTGTGGACCAATTGGCATGAGAGGGTCATAGAAAGGTCTAGCTCAGATTGCAACAGGAAAAGGAAAAAGGGTAAAAAAAATATATAAGCTAAGCAATGCTCCATTCATAATTCAAATCTTACTTCCTACTCTACTCTGTAATATTAATTTTTCCCTAAGATTACTGCATTTCACCTAGAGTTCTGAAGCCAGTAAGAATGCACTCAAATCCTTCCACCACCTTTGTCTGGCAATAAACATTACTGAACTCAGCAGCAGTCAACTCTTCCAGCAGAACATGAGAGACTATTGGGGGAATTTGAAAATTTTATGGTCTGAAAAGTGGGCCTTAGCACTTCAGCTTTTATTCTCTCAGAGAGCTTATAAATCCCTCTTCATTAAGCAGTTTTCAAGAAAGTGACAGCTTTTGTTAGTCAGGCTAACGCAAGATTAGAAATAAAAATTTTAAACATTAATCCTCACTGATTAAAGTGAAACCAGAAATCAAATTGTTACCAACTGTGCACTAATTTCAGCTTAATTCTTTGGCAGGAGAGGTTGGAAATTTTCATCTCACTACACTAATTCACAATGCCTTACTACTGATGGCAAAAAGTCAAGGTCTCCTTCCCTCCTGGGTCCAGGGTGTGAACAATGACTTTCAAAACCAGCCCAATAAAATATAAACATTAAATCCTTAGCTATGTTGTTTCTCCACCATCGCTTTCCACACCACTCTCTCCTCTTATTCACCAACAACCTCCCCCACTCCACCAACAGCAATGAAAAACTATCTCCTCAGGGACTAGAGAATCACAGCTGAATGGCTGGCCTTTCTGCATCAAACAGAATGTCTGCAGCATCAAAGCAGGTGTCACCCCCACACAAGCCGTTTCTATTACAAACAGTGCTGGGAGGGAAAGAAAATCTTCATGCCAATAAGCCACATCAATTCATCAGTCAAAATGAATTCATGCACTAATTAAACTAGCAAAAAATTTAAAAAGGCATTCGTGTTACAGACAGGAGAGTGGGGGAGAGGGGTGGAGAGGGGGAGTTAAAATTCCAAGGAAGTGAAAACTTCACAGACACAACACCAAATAGAAAAGGTAGTAAATCCTAATCGAAAAATAGGGTGGCTGAATGGATATGAAAACGAGACCCTTATATATGCTGCCTAGAAGAGACTCACTTGAGATCAAAAGACACACAAAGACTGAAAGTAAAGGGATGGAAAGACATATTTTATGAAAATAGAAACAAAAAAATCTGAGATAGCAATACTTACATTAGACAAAATAGGCTTTTAAACAAAGGCTATAATAAGAGAAAAAGAAGGACCCAGTAATCCCACCTCTGGGTATTTATTTGAAAAAAAAAATCCAAAACACCACTTAAAAGGGACATGTGCATCCATATGCTCATTGTAGTATTATTTACAATAGCCAAGATATGAAGGCAACCTGGATGTCTATCATAGATTAATGGATAAAAAAGAGGTGGTACATAAGTACAATGGAATACTACTCAGCCACAAAAAAAGGAATGAAACCTTGCCATCTGCAACAACATGAATGGACCTAGAGGGTATTGTGCTGAGTGGAGTAAGTCAGACAGAGAAAGACAAATGCCATATTATTTCACTTATATGTGGAATCTAAAGAACAAAATAAACAAACAAAATAGAAACAAACTCAAAGACACAGGGAACATTTTGGTGGTTGTCAGACAGGAAGGGTTTAGGAGTGGGTGAAAAGGGGAGGGATTAATTAGTACAAATTGGTAGTTACAAATTAGTCATGGGGATGTAAAATATAGGATAAGAAATATAGTCAATGATATTGTAACAACAATGGATGGTGTCAGGTGGGTGCTAGATTTATCGGGGTGATCACTTCATAAATGTCTAATCACTATGTTGTACACCTGAAACTAATATAATATTGTACATCAACTGTAATTGAAAATTTTTTTTCATTTTTAAAGGGCAATAAATACATCACCAGAATTAACAGACTTTCCTTAACTTAAAAATAATAAATAAATAAATCTACAACCATGCTACCCTGAACAAGCCCAATCTCGTCTGATCTTGGGAGCCAAGCAGGGTTGGACCTGGTTAGTACTTGGGTGGGAGGCCACCTAGGAAGACCGGGTGCTGTAGGCATAAAAAATAAAAAAAAATAAGGGATTATAAAATGACAAGGTCCTTGCAATCTGTGAGGTCAACCAAAAGTTGCCTCGCCAAAAAATAATAATAAATAAACAAACAAACAAACAAATAAATAATAAATGAATGGCACTCATGTGTAAAAAAAAAAAAAAGAAAAAGAAAAAGAAAGGGCAGATATGTTCCCAGTTGGGCTGAACAATGACATTAGCAAGAGTGCCCCAGGATTGTGTACATTCATTGGGGATGCCTGTGAGCAAAGTAAAACTCTCTTCATTTCCATTCCTCCCTCATTACTAAACATTTCTCCCATCATTTTGATTTTCCAAGGCCACCATGTACAGTTGGATGGTTAATGCACTGCACAGAAGCTTCGAGCTGAGAAAAGGAAAGAGGCCGAAATCTAGTACATGTTCTGATTGCCGAGCCACACACTCCGGCATGGGGTTGTCATCAGGAAGTAGTACCTTTTTCTACATTCAAAGGTACCATCTACTTGTGCAAGTAGAGGTCTGTAACCCCCAGAGGCTGGTGGGGGTCCTCCTCCTGGCTTTTATTTACTTCTCTTGTCTCCCATTTCTCTGTTTCCTCCCTCTGAACTTTGAACTGAATACTTCTTCAGCTGTTTCAGTATATCATAAATAGCTGAACAAAAAGTAAAAACCTCAACTATCCATCCAAGTGTTTCATCTATGTGACATCAAGTATCCACATACAGGAGAAACATCTTAATGCCTAGTACCATGTAGACAAAACATCTGGTTGATCAACTTAGTTCATGTTTCTTTCAGATGCTTGAGTAACATAGAAACACTCTCATACCCACTCATTGTCTGTATTCTCCTTTGCAGAACACTAACTAGTTGTTTTTCTGAGTTCAAAGAGCTAATTCAGTAGAGTAGGGGCCTGAGAGAGTAAAAAAAAAAAAAAAGCCAAGGGGGGCTGTTTACCTCTTAATACAAAACAGCATTTAGCATGTATGCTAAATCTTATGGGGAGAGAAGTTTTTTATCTTTTGTCCAATTCTTCTGATGTTTCATTTGACAAGATTCTTTTACCATCTCTTTGCTGTGTTGTTTAGAGTAGGAAAAATTTTAATATCTATCTCAATATTCCAATTTTTCTGAAGCCTTTTAGGTACACCTTTTTCTTTTAAAGTCTGCTCTTGAAAATCAGGAATCCAGTTGAACGAGCTTTCCTAAAGTTAATATGAGGGCAAACAATTGGCCCAATCTCAGATATTTTTGTTTGAAATTATGGAGAAAAATGATTATAATATACTGAGCATGTCATTTGAATCTGGCCTCATCGCCAGGGCAGTCTATAGTATTCTCATGAGGTAAAGGCAGATGTCATTCTCCTCATTTCCCAATAAGAGAAGCAGTGGCTGGTTTCGCTAAATGCTGGGTCCATGCTCAGACAGCAGATCAACAGCAGCATGGAGAACTTTCCAGATCTTCCCACAACTAGGCCCAAGACAACACACTTGGTGCAGAGAGGTGAAAACTAAAAATCTTTTTGATTTTCCTAAGGTAGACCATGAAACTGTAAAGATGAGCTGACATTTTGTTTCATTTTGTCTAATAAACTACTCTTTTCACACAGCAGTTGGTCCTGGTGGAGTTTCAAACAGCACTGCTTAGTTGCAGCTGTGGGTGTGGCCCTGCTCCATCCCAAGGCAACTTGGAGACACAGCTGTGTCAGGATGCTAAACTTTACATATGGACTGCACACTTTCAAGTTCACCCCCCAAACACGTTGAGTCATCTTCACCAGCCAGAACCCCTCAGATGGAGGTTCTGTTCTTCTTCTGCCTGTGGTTACTTGAAGCACATCAGATATCCCCAGACACTGACCCACGTTTGGCTCAGGCGGATTTCTAAATGGCCCCTGAGCCATTCCTTTGCTAATCACAAGAAAACTCCACATTTGAGTTGATAACAGTGGTCAGCATTTTCCTGGGGGCTATTGGATGACAGTTTTTTGTTTTTTCAATATGACATCTTGGGTTGTGTGTGTGTTGGTGTGGGGGAGGAGGAGGCTAACAATTGAGATACATTCCCAAATCCAGTGGATTCAGCTACATTTCCAGAAAACTTTTCTTCAAGCGTTTTTCTTTGAGATCCCGCTTCCAGCTGGAGTAAGTAATTGACAAAATAACCCTGCATCAATAACGTCCAAACCCAAGGACGGAAATGTGAACTCTGAACCCCTTCTCACCCTGTAAGCGGAGAGAAGAATCACTTGCTTCTTTGTTTCATTGAGGAAAATATCTGGGCTTGTGAATGGCTTCTTTCTGGACTGAATTACAAGAACGTCAAAACGGGCACCGTTTGAGAGCGCCAGAGAGAGGAAACAGGGCAGCAGGCCACAGGACTGGCCGCTGGATCACGAAACTGCGTTTTCAGTGGCAGCGGAGAAAGCGCTGGGCGGCCAGGGCGCTGGCCCGGGTCGCTGTCTAGGAGCCACCGCTAGGGGGCGCGCACGGCGGTGGAGAGCTGCCCGAGCCGCCCCCCGCCTTTGTTTGGGTGCGCGGAGCCCGCGGAGGGTGGGGAGCTGCCGGGAACCACGAGCCGAGGCACGCGTTCCCTTTACGATGGGAGTGACCCGTGTCTCTGGCCGTCTGAATCGCCTTCCGTCTTTTCGGCGTGCATTCCCCCTGTTGGGGGCTGTATGCTCGGTTGCATCCCTTGCGTCCCGCCTTCGACCGGAAAGCCAGCGCCGGCCCCAAACGCGGTCCGGTCCAGCCAGACCACCGCAGCGCCCTGATGCCCCCCGGCGCGCCGAGCGAATGGGGACGGAGACACTGCGGAGTGCGGACTGCGCGGGCGGGAAAACTCACAACAAAGCTGTGCAAGCGTGAGGGGAGGAGAGGGAAGGCGGTGGGGTAGGGGGAACAGAGCCAGAGAGGACGAGGGGGGTGCAGAGAAAGAGGTGGAGAGAGCAGCTCAACCCAACAAGTCCCAGAGCGCAGAGCCGGGGAGGTCCCCTGGGAGAGGCGCGTGTCCTTCAGGGCAGACCCCGCCACTGGGCCCTTGTGGGCAGGTGAAGGAGCCTGAAGAGTAAACCATTGCTTTTAGTAGAAGACAGAATGGGTTCATAGGTATAACTAAAGCGAGGATATATGTACTCATCTTCTCAGGGATCTTCCTTCCCAGAGAAGGGGGCCAACACGTCTCTCAGAGTCACAATAGCTTATCCGCGGAGTACCGGGCTGCCCCCGAAGAGAGTCTACGCGCTAAGGCTCGTGGGAGGGATAAGAATACAAAGCGCTCGTCCAGCTAGCAACTCTGAACAGGCCCCTGGGACCACGGCAGCTTCCTTCTCTTGCTCTTTCTTCTCGGCTTCAACCAGTCCGACTACCTAATATTCCTGTACACTTTAAAAGCCTAAGTCTGTCTGCAGCCGGGGCCAGTTCTGGACAGAGTGACCCATTTTCCGATGCCACCAAGAGAGAAAGACTGAATGCGATCCTAGGAATGAAGGTCACTAACATCACTTTCAGACCTACTTCCCTTAGTCCGGAAGTCAGGGAGAAGCGATAGAAGTGTGGTCACTCAGGTTTAAACACTAACTTTGACTTTTAAACCTACTCAGAGTATAACAGGAAACAGAAAGGTGTGAGGTTAGCTCATTTCATTTCATTTTGGAAGTTGAGCCCTTTAACTCCAAGTACAAACCATAAACTATTTCTTTTATATGAGCATGGTGAGTCTTTTCCTGGTCTTCTTTCCTTCATTTGTAAAATGGAGGGGTTGGATCAAAGTATCTTCAAACTCCAAAATTAGGAGAAAATTCCTGTTCAGGAATCTGCAGAGGAACGTTCCTTATTTAAATGTATAATGCAGTCATGGAATGAAGAACATGAAATCATGAAATACAAATTTTCAAAAGGGGAGAATGAAGTAGTACTGCACTTTATCCAGCTGAATCTCCATTTTCAAATTTCTAATTTCTAATGTTGATAATTTACTGTTACATGAGGTCACATCTAAACTAGTTAATCCTCCATAATGAGAAGGTAAATGTCACCTTTGAAACCTAGCTGGGAAATCAACCAGGGGGACCTATGGGTGAGATGATTTCCTGTTCAAGAGGAAACCATTTTCCTCCACTCAGGAAAGGTTCGTGACCCAGATTTTAGAACCCTGGGCTTTTCAATACCAAACCCTGGCAGGATGTAACTGATTTTTCAAAGCGTGTGATTCTTTTGTTCACACTTTGTCCTGGTCTCATTGTTGTGTAAGTTTGGGGGTTTGAAGACAAGAGACACAAATCCAGCTTTGTGGCCAGAACATTTCTCAGTGAGCATGTCAAATTTTAACAGTTATGAGAATGTCCACGATTAGGGCTGTTTCACCTAACATTTTTCTAAGCTGAGAAGATTCCAACAGTGAAATTTAAGGTCTGTAGCTAATAAGGAACACACTTTTTAAAAAACTTTATATTTAGAGGCAGCTCTTCCACCTCTCTGTAGAAACTATGACAATATGGGTCTGATAAAATATGACTTGTTTCAAACTATCAAATAGCGTTATAAAAATGTTTGGACCAGATTTAGTTCTCCTAAAAGGTGGCAGGTTAATAGAGCATGGATAAAGCAAGTCAGCTTCCGGGAATGGCTGCCTCGTGAGAAACAGGGCTTTTCTTTCTCCAGAGGGTCATGGACATTCCCAGACAACGTCTTAACTTGCAGAGTTCTCAAAGCATGCATCCCAGCTTCCTTTCCTGCTGAGGCCTTTGGCAAGAGTGGGAATTTCTGTAAGAATTTTGTGGTGGAATGATACCCTCCTGAAACTAGGAATCGCCAGGTCATTGTACTCCTTCCTATAAGTCAGAAGCTGACAGGGAGATCACCATAGCTAAACCTTCAGAGCAAGCCTGTGAAATGTGTTCTCTGAGCTTCTCATCCCCTAGGTCAGCCATGTTCTCCACTCACCTCCCCATGTTCTCCCACTGACTACAGCCCCACTCTGCTGGTCAGGCCCTCCTGGCCCAACTCTTTGACTCTTTCCCATCTCCCTTCCTCACGGCCCTTCTAGGTACATTTGCATCTCCTTTGTGTTACTGTTGCACCTCAGTCCAGTGGCTCCCTGAAGCAGGCATGGCTCTACTGTCATCATTCCGTAAGAGCAGCTTACAAAGCTGGGCAAAGTATTTGGACTGTGTTGACTGACTTTAAACCATTTAAGTATCACTTCTTCAAAATACCAAGAAGTTATTTTTAAGACTTTTATGGACAACAAAAAGAATAAAGGATTAGGTGAGACAAAACTGCACTCACAAAAAACAAACAAACAAAAAACAATATATAAGCTCACTAAATAGATAATTTTCACATACTTGCATGTGTTCATAAACGCATATAAAGCTCTAAATAAGATTCGGCCAGATTTTCCCCACAGTCTGGTTCTTAACTACCTCCATGTCTGTTTGTAAACTGTAGCACAGACTGGTCAAAGGAAACATGTGTCTGATTCACCTGCTTCTGTCACTGGGGATGGGTCCCTTCTGCATTTCATTGTCCACTGTCTGTGCCTGTCGTTGAGAGCTCATACTTTACAGAGCAATCCCCGTCTCTTCTCTTTCAGTCCCCACTCCCACTTCACCTCCCTCTGTCCTGCAGTGATGGGAGGGATTTTACCAAATATTTTGGCTTTTTACTAGATAGAATAATTTATGGACTAAGCACCTTGCCCTTTTCTCAGAAATCAATCTCACCATGGTTAGTTCTTGGGTTGACTATTAAATGTTTCCTCCCTTGCTTACTCCTGAGGTTGTTGCTACAGTTTCAACTATTTAACAGACATATTACTGAGAAATAGTTGGTTCATCACAGCACTTTGGTTTCTGGAAAGCTCCATGGTCATCTTCACAGAGCAGACCCAAAATTAAGAGCCAAATCATCAGCCAGACCACATGACCATCTTTTCAAGATAGCCTTACTCACTTTTCTTCACAAGCAAGCAAAACCATTTGCCCAACCTCTAACTGGCCAACAAGTATCCCAGATGTGTATAAAAATAAAAATAGTCACAGGGATGTAAAGTAAAGCATAGTGAATATAGTCACTAATATCATAATAATTATGTAAAGTGTAGAGTACTAGACTTATCAGGGGACCACTTTGTAAATTATATAAATGTCTAACCACTATGCTGTACACCTCAAACTAATATAATGTTGAATGACAACTGTAATAGAAAAGTTAAAAAAAATTTAATCGTATCAGCCCACCTACATTGATTGCAAGCATTCTTAGCAAAGCACTCTGCTAGGCACTAAGTAATGAGACACAGGATCAAGTGAGGTAGCTAAGAACACCACAGCATTTCTGAAAATGGCAAACGGAGCCACAGGAAGGGGAGAGAGCTCTCAGAGGCCAAGCTGCAGTGACTTCTGGAAAGCAGGGCAGGACACCGGAGGTCCAGACGGCCGAATGGCTACAACAGAGCAGCATATTTTTACAGAGTTCAATTAAACCATTATGTCATGTACATTGTCTGTTTTTTAAATGATACATCACTGCTGACAGTTGGCATATACTGTTTTCATAGCTTAGCCTTTATAAGTATTATGATCACATATCACAGCAGTATTGTTATAACGAGTTACAATGATGTGTTCTTTGAAAGAGTGCCAATGACTGGTTTATATCCTTGGTGATGTTGCAGCATCATAATAAATGTGGTATAAATCATTTCCAAGGTTCAGCAATTCCTTTAGGCCAAGAATGCTACATGTGGATTGTTGGGTTCCGCATGTCGCATCCCCCCAACCTTTAAAATCCTTGCTTCCTCGATGCTTTGATATATAGTCCCCAATTTTGAAAGATTTTAATATGGTCAGTGATCTAACTGCACTCATTTAATAGAGGGCAGCCTTTATTATAATCTGGAAATAATTTTCATCTAAATAGCACAAACAGCCAAACATAATAAAATATGTATAAGTCAAGTAACATTACACAGAGGCCCCAGCAGCTCCAGCAGAGTCAGCCACAGACGCTGCCCAGCAGTGGGTCTCAGGAGAGGGAGGGAGGAGTGGGAGTCAAGGAGCATCTCTAGTTGCTTTCACAAAGATGCTGTTGTTGTTGGGGGTATATGGGAGAAAGCAGTCTCCTCTACTAAGATGGCTCTGTTAACTGCAGAGGAAGGCCACTGGATTTTTCTATGAATAGCAGAAGCCCCCCAAAAGAGCCTGAGGCAGTGAAATAACCAGCAAACCAGACATAGAGGGCTGAGAGAATACATTTCTTCCATCTGTGAACTTACTTTCTTGGTTTGGACAGATGGCCTGGTCTTGGTTCCCTTCTTTCTATGATATGATACCAGCATAAAGGCTGAGATATAAAGATCTTTAATAATGAAACTAAGTCCATGCCCACAATTCTGGGTAAATTCTAGGTAGCAATAACCCTGCCACACTTCCAACACTGAATCACTTCCTGTAGGATGGCATCATCTCTAACCCTAGAGCCCCTGAATTGTGTCCACAAAAACAGGTCCCAAATGCAGTGCTTCCTTCAAGGTAGGGTGCCTTAGAATGATTAGTTGGAAATTGTAGGTATAGTGAAAACCAAACAGCTGGATTCTGGGTTATTAAATCTTCATTTAACCCTGCTAATCGTGTACATGAGCCAAGAGCTGCCTTCAGATAATCACACTCAACAGAAATTGGCTGTGGAAGCAGAATTGATCTATAGTCAGCTGTCCCAAGCTTGAGGTGGTAATTCTTTTGCCAAACACTAATCTATTCTATATCATCAATGAAACCGCACTTGAGTCAGTCAGAACAAACCCAAGAGAGTGTGTTAGGAGAATGCAAAACAGGGCCGGGACAAAAACTCTCTGTAAGGTATAGCAGATCCTCAAATAACGTCGTTTCATTCAATGTCGTTTCGTTATAACGTTGACAAGAAAACAAAATCAATTCCTAGCCAGGGCCACTGTCTGTGTGGGGTTTGCACATTCTCTGCATGTCTGCATGAGTTTTCCCGCAGTATTCTAATTTCCTCCCACATCTCAAAGATGTGGACGTTTAGGTTGATTGGTGTGTCTACATTATCCCAGCCTGAGTGAGCAGAGGTGTGTGTGTGAGTAAGCCCTGCAATAGAAGGGCATCCTGTCCAGTGAGGGGTCCAGGGTGGGGTCCCACCGTGTGCTCTGAGCAGCCAGGATAGGCCCCTGCCACCCTAACCCTGAACTAGCAGGTTGGAAAAGAATGCTCATACTTGTTTTTATTCATCTTTCTTAAATGCATGGATAGCTCACATTTATTTCAATGTTTAATATTAGAAGTGTTTGGGAGTGTTTTTTAGAAGTTGGTGATGTTTTTGTGACCAGAAATATGTCATAAGAACTTGTCATGTTCATTTCAATTAGTCTATGGTAAATTGGTTTTGTTATACATTGTTTCACTTAAAGTCCCAGTTTCCAAGGACCTATGGATGATGTTAAGTGAGGACTTATTGTATGTCCTTCATTCAGGCTCTAAATCACCTCCATCCCTGACTAGGCTGGGGTTACTTCATTACCTTTTCCTGTGAATTATTAATACCAGAAACGCTGAGCCTTGAGGCAAGGGCTGGAGAAAGCATGCACAGAGGAAATGAACCCACCTATTTTCAAGTGCTTCTCCTTTACTTTCCCTGAGTTTCCTCATCTTCCCGTCCCCAGCTCCTTAAGTGTTTGTGCACTTGAAATAGCTGATGTTTGGGTCATTTGTGGATCTAGTGCTATGGCTCGAGTTTGCTTATTCTTTTAGAAATAACTTTTGGAAAGAAAAAAAAAACTAGTTCCTGTAATCTTTTTTCAGTGTATGTTCCAAGTTCCAAGTGACCTGTGAGGATATTAGCTCTGAGTAAATTCTCTATCCTTTTTTACTTTTAGTATAAGAATAAAATGGTAAGTGAAAAATTACTTCCATCAGTGAACCTTCCTGTTGCTACAATAACCTATAATCTCAAAAGACAGATACTCAGAATCAGAGGGCCAAGATTCCTGCTCTCGCCACACAGCACAGATGAGCTCTCCTGCACCGTTCTGGGTTTCATCTTCTATCTGGCCCTTTCTGACCTCTGGTAACCTCCCCCTTCCCCAGTACTCTCCCCTGACCCTTCTCCTCTTTCTCTCTGACCCCCCTGGGAGCACACTTGGTCTCAGGACCTCTAACTTGCACTCTTGTCCTCATACCTGCTCTCTGGCAATGGACACCCTCCTCCCTTGACTGTCCAGATATTGCAGAAGGCATCTCTTTCAAAACTAATTTTATTGTACTCAACATCCCCCAAGGATTTATCTCAGCACTAGACCTATGGGAGACACTAGGTAAATCTTCATTGAGTGTTTGAAATCAGAAAGATTAAATAGAAAGAAAATCTTGCATGTGGGTACAGTTTTTAATGCCCCATATACATAGACCAAAGAAGACAAAAAAATTGGAGACTGGAAGAGAACTGTAGACACTTTTGGGATCATAATTTCTGAAGTAGACATGTCCCAGAAGAAAACATTGATGATTAAGTTACAACCCCCTTGGTTCCAAGTGGCCTTCTAAGTCTGAGAAAGAAAGGTTTGACTCAGTGGAGAGGTGGAAAGGTTCATGAAGCTTCTGGAACTTCAACCATGTCTCAGAAAATAACCTCTGGAGGTATTAGGGATAAATGAAATCAGAAACATGTGGAATATATTTCCCTTTAAATACATATGAGGCTAGAAATTAAGGGGAAAGTGTTCAGCTAAAGATATTTAGGGTTTGGCTTTACTCACAACATCTGAAAAATAGTTCAAGATGTTAGATGAACCCAAGTGCAACCATGTTCACCTTCTCCTACTGAAAATAGAGTGCGTGTAGCAGCTGAGGGGACACATGTTTCATGTCAAGTTAATAAAAAGAGAAAAAGGTATGTTGGAGCCAAAAGGAGGAGGGAGCATTCAAATATACACAGAGAAAAAATTTAAAATGCTAGTGGGGCTTTGGTCGAGAGAAGGAGCAAAGGAATCTAAAGTCTGAGTCCTGGTTTCTGAGACATGTACCTCCCTGGGGCATGTGGTTCACTTAGTAAACAGTGCTTTTTATGAGACTCTTTCCTTAGTCACCAGACTTTCCCTCGAAACTTTAAGTTATTGCACCTTGTTATAAAAGAGCTGTCTTACAGGCACTAAAGGTAGGTTTGAAATGTGACTGGCTGTTAGCTAATGTTTTCAAAGAACTGGAGGGGCCTGTGCCTAGGTGGTTGAACTCCAGGATGCCCAGACACTTTCAGTAAATCAGGACCACACACAGCTACCTTGTAAGAACGAGATCCTGAGGACTACAGCTCCAAGATTGCCTAAAGCAACAAGATGGACTCTTCACCCATGGGTCTGCTGTTGTGCCTGCTGGTACCCAATGAATTGCAGAGCTGTGCCTCCACTGACTGGATGCAGAAGGACCAACTTTCTTTAAAACACACAGATTCTACTTTTACCTGCCCTTCCACTGTGCCCACTCTGTCTGGATCGCTGAAAACTATGACCCTGAACTCCCCTTTTGAGCTAGATCTCTCTCTCTCTCTCCTTTTTTTTTTTTTTTTTTTTACTAGACATCAAGATGGAAGACAGCAATAAATAGTTGTGTAGTCTGGGACGCTCTGTGAAGAAAAAAAAAGCCTGCTTCTTCCCCACCTTTAGAAAACCAGAACATAAAACCTTAAATGACTAAAGCACTCAGTAAGACTGACATGAAAGAACAGAACCAAATGACCAGGTCCCCAGGATGCCCTTGGGATTTGGGGACATGAACTTGGCTCAATCTCTGAACATCTTTTTGTTTCAGTTTTGCCACCTATGAAATGTAGTATAACAATATCCATTCTGTTGACTTCATAAAGGTATTGTTATATAATTAAGTGTATAAAAATTTGTATAGGTGCTTTGAAAGACATAAAATGCCCTGAAATGTTAGTCTCCAGCCTTCTGCACCTCTCTTCTGAGAGCTGGGTGGTCTATTTGACGTTTCTCCCTCAATGTTCTGCTGGTATCTCACACTTAGCACATTGCTAATAGATCTCTTGATCCTCTCCCACAATTTTCTACTTGCTCCAACCTCCCCATTTCTGCACTCGACAACATTTTAGGCCGGAAAACCTGGGATTTTTCCCTAATAACTCCCTCCCCGTCACTCTTACTGCCAATTCGGCATGCCCTATTGATTCAACTCCATTTTTCTAGAATTCCGGTACTTCTCAAGCCCAGGTTCTATCACCCTTACCTGAACCACTGCTGGAGCCAATTATTAGTTTCTCTGCTTTCTCTCCACTCCCAACTCCCCCTCCTTCCTCTGCCATCTCTCCCCACCACCTCCCCGCCCCTGCAAAGGTCAGTCTCCTCACTGCAGCCAGAACAGTCTTTTAACTTTGATCATTTCACTCTCCTCCTCAAAATGCCTCAGGAGCTTTTCTGTCTCCTAAGGCCTTGAAGAAAAATTCAAGAACATAGGCACTGAGAGAAAGCTCTATGATGCTGGGACTTAGGATCTGTGACTTACCAAGGTCACATGCAGAGCTAATATATTCCAAAGCTCTTCCCTCTCCACAATAACTCTGATTGAGAACTGACAATCAGTCCTCCTCAGCTAAGCATCCTCACTGACCACCCCAAAAAACAGGTCCCATTAAGTGGATGTGTGTGTGTGTCCATTTATTTGTGCAACTTTTGTGCCTGCCATCTGTTTACCAGCTGTAATTTCAAGAAGGGAAGAAGAGTAGGAATTGATATAATGAAATGAATAGCAAGATGAGCTCCTTTCTATTTGTAGTTTTCACTGATAATAAGTATTTTAATGGTCTGAAAATATGTCTAAATTTTGAGTATTTTCTTAAGGCCTTAAAAATACTAAATCTGAAAAATCCTCAGACTGTATAACTAAGTACCTGAAAAGTTTCTGAATAATAAATATGTTTGAAATATGGAGTACGAAGAACTCTGTAACAACCATATGCAAAGGCTTGGCTCCGTGGATTATCTAAGATAAATTTTCAATTTGAAATTGATTTCTCTATCACACACCATTAGTGATTTGTATTCAAGAAAGACAAAATAATTTTAATACTTTCCTAAATAAAATATATTTAATAAAGACAAATCCACTACCAGAAATATTCTGTAAAGTTTTACAGAGCTAAATATAAATGCTTTCTGAACTATCTACTGTTTTATATCATTAGGTCAGAATTTTAATGCTTTTGGCCACCAGCCATTTCAAAACTTTCAGAGTAAAAATCGAATATAATGTAATTTTGAGAATAAGTCATCCATTATAAAACAGAACAGAGCTAAAATATTTCTAAGCATTCAGTCTTTTGTCTATTATCTGTATTTTCATTCTAATCCAGAGACCCGAATAATCGAAAGTTAACTAACTGTATTTAAATTTTGGATGGCACCTTTTCTCAATGACCTTCAAAAACTTCATAGACATAACCTGATGTCAATTAATCTCAGATGCAGAAAATTTGGGTGATTTAGGTAAAATTACATAAGCATAGCATGGGAAGTGCTGTATTGGGTGTTCTGTGTCTTAGAACTTTGTCCCTTCCTCTCTACCTGCCGTATTCCTAGCAATCAGCTATATCATCCAAGTTCTTAGATATTCAACAGCAAAGTGAGAATACAAAGGCAAATGATTTCTCAAAAATGCTTTCCAAGTTCCAAAACACCTGGTCCAGATTCTATGATTCAACATACAGAATAATTTGTAATGAGGAAAACCTTCTTCAAATGAATCTACATAAAGCAGAAACTAAAAATTCAGAGTAAATAGTTGGAGACTGACGCTAAGGTTTGAATGAGACTTCACTTTGAAAACACAACTGAGAATCATTAAAAGAGGTTCACTTTATTGTATTTTAAATTTTGGGTTCTAATTGCAACTATAAATTATTTTTTAGAACCAAGAATGAAACAGACATACTTCTTCACATAATTTTCCTACTAAGTGTTATAATAGTATAATAGCACATTATAATATCCTTTACTAACATCAAAATAGTAAAATATTGTATGATTTCATCATTTTCTCAAGGGTCCTCTTAACTGTTTAATTTTCAAATATTTATGATAAATTTCTGTTCCATTATCATTCTCCTTGATTGTTTTTCCCTTTTACTTATTGTTCATTTTTCCCATTCTTCCATTCCCATCTGTCAGAAGCTTTGTGTGTGATTCAAACAATTGTCAACAATTATTTTATCAACTTCTCAAAATCCTGCATCTTATGCAAGATTTACAACTTCCCTTTGCATATTGTCAAAGAAATTGGCAAGCCTAGCAATAAGTAGGGGAGAGATTTTTAAATGGGGACTAACTTTATAAATAAATGAATAACATTAATGAATATTTTCATGTTACGATAACTTTTGCTTCTGTGCACACTTCGTGATGGAAGAGACTCAGATAATAAGGCAGGCTTGCATTTATGAGTTCTGGAATTAACTTCTCTTTTCTTTTATAGAAAAATGAAAGATGTTTCCTGATTCCTAATCCCTAGGAAAATTACCATGGGAAAATACTACATTTTTAGAAACACAATACTAGCATTAATTGAATTCCCCTCATTTGAATAATTAATAAATGAAAGACTTGACAAATAATGCTGATCAACTTCAAAACAACTTCTTGCTCTGATAGCTCATAGCAAAATTGTGGTAACTGCCTTCAAAGGTTATTTCACAGTGAGAAATATTCCTTTTTAAAAATATTCTTGGCAGCAGAATCCATGATATCTTTATGTGAAAGGCCATTTATCAGGTAATAAAGCAGCAGATCACCTCACAAGAATCCTCAGCTTGAGGTCATTTATTTCTGAAAAAGAGTGGTCTCCGTGGGGCCTGTGTCCATATTATGGAAAAAAGAAATGGATTGACCTATTGACGCTGGAAGGTAATGTTCAGAGTACCTAGTGAAAACAAATCCCTTTACAGAAGTGTTTGACCAGCCATTCTGATGAGTTTTCTTTCCCTGCACTGCTTTTTTTCACTGTGTTTTATCTGCAGATGTATCATTTGGCTCCAAGATGGAGCTCTAATGTCCAGATGACTTAATGGTGCTGAGCATGGGTTTCTGAGCCAGGATTCCCCCTCAACACTTTACCCTCAAAATGCACTTCCAAGCACCGAATTGAATTTGGTGGAGAGGAAAACTCAGGAAATGAAAGGGAGACACTATAGATAGTAAAACAGGAGAGAGAGCAGAGAGAGAGGAGTGTGTCATCCATTTGGTCAATGCTGTGGGCAACTGGAGCTCAATCCCACCAGGACCCTCTGAGAAACTGTACACAACATACCCCAGAATTATCTGCCTGAGGAACAGAAAGGGAAGCAATTCTCTTCTGGCTCCATGCCCACCGATCAAGGGCTCCCTTCCCACACTTGTAGGTTGCATGTATGAATGGGTTTCCACAGCCATTTCTCTCACCGTCACTATCAGAGGGGCCTCCGTGGTCTGTGGTGCAGCTGAGGTGAGACTGTCAAATTTAGCCAGCATGAAGCTAATTACAGTAGCAGCAGCTGGAGTGAAATGTGGGCAAGAGTAGGAGGCAGTACAGGTGATGAGTTCAGTATAAAGAGAGAAAATCACTGAGGTGAAGACTAACAAGTGAATTTCAATCAGGGTACCCAGAGTCATGTTAATTCTAAGTGCTGCTGAGGATGCCAAGAACGGGTGTCTTTGAAATATTTGCATATGGTGACACATGGGACACCAGCAAGGGACATCCGCCCCTTTACACCATTTTCCACATTTTTTGTTAAATATCATTTTCACCATGTTTGTTACTTCTCCCTGTTCAGGAGGATGGCTGAGTTCTTGGAAATTTACTGTTTTTGAAAATATACTCAACTGGCCTTCACAGGGCCTTATAAGTCTCCAGTCTAATCTCTGATTTCACATCTAAGATGCTAGAAGAAGGTACTCTCAGGGTATACACTCTATAAGCAGTAACTCATTTTATTTTTACTCCACGATTTTTAACCAACCCTTTACTCCTGCTTATACTGTTAATATTTTTCTTTTTGTTTGTTTAAACCCTGCCTCATTCTAAAAACTACCTGAGGTGGCAAGGCCTATATTCTGAAGTTAAATCTCACTACTACTTTTGTCCATGTATGTCTGTCTCTACAGAGCGAAAGACTCCCTAGGCCTAGTCCTTGGAAAATGAAGTTCAAAGCCAAATCCAGTTAATGAACATATTCACCTATGACATAAATATTCATTGGGCACCTCTAATGTGCCAAGTGCTGGTTAAAAAAAAAAAAAGACAAAACAAACAAAAAATCACCATTATTCCCTCTCTCAAGGAGTTCACAGTCCAGTGAGAGGAAGGAAAACAGATCAGTAAAAAGACAGTTATGACACAGAGTGATGGAGATAAGCACAGAGAGCTGGAAAACAGTGGGCCCAGGTTTAAACAAAGTGGGAAAGTAATAGAGACCTTATGAGGTTGCACCTTGAAGAAAGTAGCTAATGGCTCTAGGTGACAGAGAAACCTGTGCAAAGCCCTAAGGGATAAGGTGTAGGCACATCACAAAGGGCCTTGTGTAACATGCTGAGTAGTTGGCATCTTATCTTGAAGAACACGGAGAACCACGCAAAAGATATCTAGATCTGCCCATTTTCCGTTCCCTGGTTGAAGCCACCATCATCTCTTTCCCGGATCATTGCAGTGGCCAACTTTTCTCTGCTTCCACTCTTGCCCCACTACCATCTTCTGAACAAACCACCCAGAGTAAGTTAGTTAACTATAACCCAGGTCATGTAGTTCCTCTGTTCAAAATCCTCCCATAGCTTCTAAAAATCCAAGCCCCTCAGTGGTCCCCAGGACCTTGGTGACGGGCACACCAATGCCTTGCTGTTACTCCGTCTTCCTCCTCTCACTCAGCTACAGCCCTCCTAGCTCTTCCCCCAACACGACAGCCAAGTTCCTTCCCACTGTTTCCTCACTAGAACGCTCTTCTGTACACCCACATGGCTTGCCATTCTCACTTCATTCAAACCTCTGCTCAGGCGTCCCTTCAGCAAGTGAGGCCTTCCCAACCGAGCTGTATATAAAACAGCAAACTCCCTTTCCCCTGCTTCTGGTTCTCCCTACATCCCTTATTCTATTTTCCTCCCTAGCATTTACCTCCCCTGAACATATATATTTTTGTTCTTATTTTATACACAAACACATATTAACTTAGTTATATTGTTTATTGTCTCTACCCTCCACAAACACATGCATGTCCCCGACACACACACACGCACACACACACGCACATGCACGCACAGGAATATAAGCTCCTTGAGGCAGGAACTTTGTTTTGTTCCCTGCTGTGTCCTCACTGTGTGGTCATAGTAGCATCTCAGGAAGGATTTGTTAGATAGACAAATGAACGACTGAATAATTTTAAACAGGAGGGAAACAAGATCCAATTAATGTTCATATGGCAGCATAGTTGAGAACAGATTAAGGAATAAGACCAAGAAGGGCAGAAAGGGTGCGGCCCCCAGCTGACAATGGAGTAAAGGGGAAGGCAGGAAGAACAGAAGATGAGCGGTGTTTCAGACCAGAATTCTACAAGTCTTGGAGCTTACCGACTGAGGCGAGTGAGTGGGTAGAGTCAGGAGGGTCCCTGGCTTGTGGGAGGGAAGCAGTGGGATGTTCTTCGTTGGAGTAGAGAAGAGAGGAAAACTGGGAAAAGAGGGCAGAGGGAGGTGATTTCCCACCTGATGGCCTCTATCTGCCATGTGAAATAAAAGATAATGACAAAACAAACATTTGCTAAAAATGGGAGGAGAGTTAATAAATTAAGGAAACACTGCAGTGTGAACCAGGGTATGAATCGAGGCCTGCATTTATCAGCTCACTTTGGGAAGGTAATTTAACCTCTCTGGGCCTCAGTGTACCCATTAGAAAAAGGGATGAGTATGTCCTATCACACCCAGCTATTATGCACTTTAAATAAGATTAACATGTCTGAAAGGGGCACAGAGCCAGGGCCTAGTGGATCCAGATTTGGTGAGGCCTAGCATTCTTATAATTTTGGGAGCACTCTTCAAAGACTAAAACAAAAGGAGTATGAACTCAGAATGAGAAAAGAAATCACCATAAATTACTACATATTTTTAAGCTGAGAAATGTCACATGTATCACAACATCAAAAAAAAAACCCCAACATTTTTATTAATTAATTGATTAGCATACGTCTATAATATTGTTTCTTATATTCTTTGGCTGCATAGTCTTAATCACTTCCCCATATGACAGTGATTTTATAATATGATTTTTATAGAGAGGATTTAAAAATAATTCAGTCTTTCTTCTAGCTTGGTCGAACTAAATTTGTTTTTTGTTATTGATAGCTGGGATACAATGAGCATTAGACACAGACATATCTCTGCTTTTAACACGGCTATGAGTTTGTATTCTACAAATATAAGAAGTACATTTAGTTCTATTTCGCACATTCTTATAAAAAAAAATGTACAGTGGGTGTGTAAGTCCATTTGAGCTGTTAAAATAAAAATGCCATAGACTCGGTGACTTAAAAAACAAAAATTTATTTCTCATATTTTTGCAGGCTAAGAAGTCGAAGATCAAGATGCTAGCAGATTTAGTGTCTGGCTAGAGCCCACGTCTTCATTGATGACCATCTTCTCCCTATGACCTGGGGGCAAAGAAACTCTCTCAGATCTCTTTTATAGCAGCATTAATTCCATTTGTGAGAGGTCCACCTCTCGAAGGCCTCACCTCCTCATGCCATCACGCTGAGCATTAGGTTTTCAATATACAGTTGGGTGAGACACAAACATTCAATCCATAGCAGCGGGTTTCTGTATGGTGATATATATGGTTCATTACTGAATATACTCCTGACAGAATAGAACTTCCATTTTCACTAGTCATTGATGAAAGTAGCTTCTAGCTCTGTACATTTCAAACCTTGTGTCTCCTTCATCACTCACCTATTTCTGATGCCAGGCCCTAGAAAGCATATTGATGTTGTGATATGACTTCCAGGTTCTGCATTTTTGTGGCCTGATGCTGAATGAGTCAGCACAGTGTGCAGCAGAAGTACCCTGGAACTCTGTTTCTACACTGGGATGGTTAGCCATAACTTAACTAGACATGGAAGTGACTGCAGAACATGTGAAAATATCTCAGGAAACCCAAACTAAATGCTGTCCCAATCCAATTTCCCTCAACTAGACCTCTAAAATACTGGTGGCCATTCCAAACACAACAGCTACCAAACAGGGGAAGTATTGTGAGGGAAAGTTAGAGTGGACAAAAACAGTGGTCTTAACCAATTGCATTTAAACATCATACTTTTCCAAACTTTATAGAACATGTGGCCATGTGAACGTATTGCCTGGGCCCCAGGGTCTTGGGAGGGACTGATACAAATGAAAGACCCTCAAGCTTAAGGTTCACTAACGTCACGGTAAACCTGCATCTAGTTGGAATGATAACAAGTATTCAACAAATCGTGGTTCTTCTCTTCCAACCCCATAAACTCTTCTAGGATCATGCCTCACAGGGTTCCTATGCACTTTACCATACATTTTGGGTGAATTTTTATTTGAAGTAGGTCCAATATTTCTAAAAAGAAAAATAGACTTGATATTTGCAATAATCTATATGACAGGCTTTCTTAAAATGTAGTCTATAATAACCATACTTCTAAAAATAAAAGAGCTGGAGGTTGGCTTTTGAAGCCCAGATAAATTACATAGGAATGATGCCCTCCTAATAAATTCAACTAACACTTCATTTACAGTGATATTGTACAGATGGACACAAAGAAATTTATTGTGAATCTTGGCCCCAATCCACACTCTTCACTAAAGTGTATTGGGTTTAGATTATTTTTTTTCCTCTGCCAAATTAAAAAATAAATAAATAAAAATAAAAGCAAAATAATTTATTGTATTTACTTTTTAAACAATTACTTTTTCTCAAGAAATAAAACATGTTTCCATAACCTCAAGGTTCTATCTAGAGTGCAGAAGTAGAAGGCAATCTTTTCCTGAGGCTTGAATACTCTTTGTTCTAAGCAAGATTCTAATAAATGCACACAATTTATAAGTGATACTTTGAGGACTATCTCACAGAATTTAAAGCAATCCAGGATTTAATAGCAATCAACAGAATCAAGGCAAAGTGAAACTATTATGGCTGAACACACTGGAAAAGTGGAGTTTGAATTGATGCTGCATATTATTCATTTTGACAAGTGCAAACTCACATTGAAGATAGCAGGAGTAGAGACAGGGACAGCAAGGAAGGGTAATTCAAATGTATTATTAACGCAGAAACAAATCTGACTTTAAACCTGGTGTGCTACTTGGTTAGCAAGAATAATAATAAGGCCTTGAATTCTCATTGTACTTTGCATCAAAAGTAATCAAAGAAGTTCCAAATTTTCATGGGAGATATGGCAGTTGGTCTACATGAGTTATATCTTCCAAAGGAAACCTATTACCAAATTATATGTGTGCATGTTGGAGTTGGATGCAGACAGGCAGAGAGACATCAAAAATGCACTCAGACACTAAGGAATATGGAAAGTAGAGCTGCAGTGTTCACCCCACAGAGGTCAACCAGAGATTGACCTGATTCATATAGTTCGGTGAGGTGCTGAAGAAACTCGTAAGGCAGTGAACCCCAGAAAGTCTCTGAGCTTCTACTATAGACTAGTGGGGGAAACACTAACAAAACATCTCAGAAAGTTGCCTGTGAGTGATGGTGTCCAATTCACTATCACAAATAAAAAATAAGTTGGAGAGTGCAACAATATGATCAAGATTCCAACTGAGCATGGCTAATGCCAAGCCTGAGAACCTGTATTGAGCCCACTTACTATGTGCAAATACAGGCACTATGTATAATCTTTTGTCTTACTTCCTCTCATGGTAATCTTGTGAGTCTTATTATCTCCGTTTTACTTATGAGAAAACTGAAGCAAAAAGAGGTTGAGGGATTCGAGGGGGACACACCTAGGTGATGCCAACACAATGGCAGAAAAGGAAGAAACTTTGTTAAGTGGACATAAAATCCATCTTTTACAAAAGTTTGTATTTTATTTATTTGCTCACTAGATCCAGGGACTGTTCTAAGATTTGCAGATAGTCAACGTCCTGGGTTCCGATTCCTCACAGAGCTCGTTCTCTGTCTCTTCTCTCTGTTCCAGTGACTCCTTAATAAGAAATTTATAAATACAGTTGCAAACCTAATGCCCAAAACAAAACCAAATGAAAGATAGAGAATGCATTTGGAATGTACCTACCATAGAAACTGCTCCCAACAGGGGCTACCTGCCATGTCTGCTCTACATCGGAACGTCCATGGCCTAATAAAGAGTTAAAGTGGCTGTTCAGCAAGAACCATGGCTGTCACAGGTAGCCATTATTCTAATACCACTGCTCCTCCTGAATTAGTGTCAAGTGTGTAAGCCCAAATTTATATTAGCATAAATATTGAGGAATGTTTAACGCTGTGCTGTATTCTTGATTTATAGGAGGACCAAACAAAACAGATAAATCATTTTCCTTAAGTGCCATGGCAATACATCTTTAAATAAGCAGCCCCTCGACTCCAAAGGCACTGCTTTCTCCTTTACCCACATTTGTAATTCTCATTAGTATCCAATGAGAGCTGTAACCGCCAGGGAGGAATAAAACTGAATGAATACCTTGCACTTCAGATTTTCAAAGCAATGTGGATAATGCAGATCTTTTGCCTTAATCACGGTGAAGCAGTGCTGCTAAAACAAGAAATGCCAGAACATCAGAAGCCCAGAATTAGATGTACATTAACACTGAGCTACATTAAATTCAGCAAAGGTTGAGATCTTAAATGGATTAGTCCCTTATAGAAACACTGTAGACTGTAAGGAAAGGAAGAATATTTAAATGAAAGCACATCTTTCTTCACAGCCCCAGAAGTCCGATTTTTGGATCCACCAGGAGTACATTGTTCTTTAAGAATTAAAAAGAAGTAATTATCAATAATGTAGTCAGCTTGTGTATGTCAGACAGATAAAGTCAAGCCACTTTTAAAAAATCAATGAGACACAGAAAATGAATTTGTATTCTAATGGACAGGCACAGATAAAGAAAGGAAGGCATAACCACAGTACTAGACTCAAGATTTTTAAGTCGGGTCCAAAACTTTCTCTTAAGATGCTTCTCAGCACTAAAAATAAGAGTGGAAAAGACTGAAGAAACAACTGCCAGTAGCTTATTACTGGCTAAGAGCCTTTTGTTAAATATTTAGGAATTTCCTGAACTAGACCTTAAACTGTTGGTAGCTTAAAATCAGCTATGGTGAGAGCATTTACACAATGGAAATCAGCAAATACTATAAAGCAGTCTCCCTGTCCTCCACCCACCTCCTAAACCTCACTCCTGCCCCTTTCTTCCAGCACACCTTTGGTGAACTCCTGGGGTGTGTCCAAATATATCTTTGGACACTTTCCAAAATCATAGACTTTTAATCTCACACTTTTTAATATTGAGTCAAAATAGAGCACTGGTTGTCAATTTAGTGAATAGGAAACTTGCCACTTAGTTTAAAATGCATTGAGTAATAAAGATGCTTCCCAATAAAATATGACTGTAAAAAAGAATTTTTTTTAATACTGTATTAGTGGCTAAAACACAGGCTTCAGGATAAGACAGTCTGGATACAAATCTTGTCCTAATTCACTAGCTGTGTCACTCTGAACAAGATCCTTAATCTCACTGTGGCTCAATTTTGTAATCTAAAAAATAAGGGATAATAATATTGCTTAAATATAATTTTGTCCTCATGCCTGAGCAAGAGGGGTCCTTGCCCTGGGTCTCATGCTTAAAAGGACTCTGTAGGTCACAAGCACACAACATATTGATTTTGTGTAGAATGCATGATACCTTGCTTCCTGGGGGAACCTGTGCTCAGCGTGGGCACAGCACGACCCCATCACCTTAGCCTGACTCCCAGCTCTCCCACTCACCAGCTAGGTGGCCTTTGGCAATTCACTTCACCTTTCTGAGCCTTCCTTTCCTTCCTCATCTGCATAATGGGAATAACAATACCTTCTCTATTTCACAAGATTGTTGTGAGGGTGCACATAAACCACATATTCTAAACCGTGAGGCACTGAAAAAGGGTGTGAAAATTCACAGAATTAGCAATGTACTACATTTTGCCTTATTTCGTACCCTTCCTCACAGCTTGCCCTCTATCATAGCAAATAACTCTATCTTCTTGTGTCCTAGGCCTGTATCTTGACTCCCTATCCTGTTAGCTATTAAGGGCAGGGATTCTTTCTCTTTGTCTTTCTTCCTTTCTTCCTTTCTTCCTTTCTTCCTTTCTTTCTTTTCTTTCTTTTTCTCTCCCTCCCTCCCTCCCTCCCTCCTTTCTTTCTTTCTTTCTTTCTTTCTTTCTTTCTTTCTTTCTTTCTTTCTTTCTTTCTTTCTTTTCTCTCTCTCTCTCTCTCTCTCTCTCTCTCTCTCTCTCTCTCTCTCTCTCTCTCGCTCTTTCTTTCTAAGCACCATGACACCAAGCACAGCCTTACACACATTGCAATGCCCAAAAAACTGATTTCTTTGAGGGCTTCTCCTACAGGAATGAATAAATAAGAGCTCTGCAGAAATACAAAGAAATTTAAATTCCACGGAGAAGTTATTTTTTATCACATCAGTCTAAGCATCAAGATTCTTTCCAGTCTACACTGAATTATGTGGGTCTTGTTCTAATAAACAGCAAAATGAAACATGTCACGGACAAAAAGTGATCAGGCAATAAACCCATATCAACTAATTCCTCATGTCCACTAATCCCTGTTCACTTTAGTTTTCTACTTTTCTCCTTTGTGCTTCTCTTATTTTTTATTTAGAGCTTTATGACCCACAAACAGGGCCCTCTATTTCCTCACTATAGAATAGCAGGGAGTAGTGGAGAACAGACATAGGATTTGGGGCTCAACAGAACAAGGTTCAAATTCCACCTTCATGAGATTTCCAATAGTTCTATGACTTTAAGGAAAATTATTTCATCTTTCTGACTTACAGCTTCCTCATCCATAAAATGGAAACAACAAATTAAGTGAGATTAGATATGTGAAACTACTTGGCACAGTGCCAAACACAAAGTTTCCCCCGTAGAGATGCTTGGACCCTCACTGTTATCACTTAGAATACCCTAAGAAGAGATATTTAAATACACCGGCCTTTACTCTTCTTTTGGCAAATAAGACGATTTTAACTGGCTGCATTAATTGAGGTAAATCATTGCCTACTGTTGTTTGAGAACAGTATAGGAACACTACCTGTGACTAATGAAGGTTGAGTTTTATCTTCCCAGTTGCCACTGGTGTTTTTGATTTGAGTTTTCTTTCTTTCTTCCCTTTCCTTCCTTCCTTCCTTCCTTCCTTCCTTCCTTCCTTCCTTCCTTCCTATCTTCCTTCCTTCCTTCCTACCTTCCTTCCTTCCTTCCTTCCTTTTTCTTTATTTTTTCATATTCAACAAATATTCATTTCATGCCTGCAGGAGGCAGATACAGGTTTTGTAGGGCCTGAAGTTTATAGAAATTGGGAGACTCTCTTATAAAAGAAGAATATAAAACTGCAAATGCAAAATTAGGTATAAAAGTGAATATTTTTTAGTTATCTGATGCCTGCTGCATGTCAGGCATGGTGTAAGGCTCTGGGGATACAGAGATGAATGCAATAGACAGAGTCCCACTCACGTGGATCCAGCAGGCTAGTAATTTTCAGACAATGCTGAGCCTTTTCTTGCCTCCCCAGAGGATGACCTGGTCCACACCCTCTCACAGCTGAAGGTCCCTGAACACCAGCACCCTTTCCTGTCTCTTCCCTCCCCAACACTAGAATCCACTCTTACAAATTTCCCCCAGCTTGAAAGACATCACCTTCCCTGTGGATATTAGTAGAAGTGAAGAGATTCCTGGAATTTTCTCAGAATTTGAAACCTCATTTGCAGATGAAGATATGGGATCCAAGAGTGGAACAATGTTCTTAAAGTAGAAAGATAGCTAACATCCAACTGAGATTAAAGCCCTGCTTTGGGCTTTAATGGCAATTCTGTTACACCACATCATCTTCCCCTGACTTGTTGTCCAAGTGAGGAATAGGAAAAGAGAAATAAATTTTATCCCTCCCTGGAGAGGAATTTTAGTAAGTCACTCCTTAATGCACATCATGGATAGTTAGTCGTCTTGATTACCTTCTTGGCTCTATAACCAATCAGCCTCTAAAATCCTGCAGTTAGCATTCGGGGTCGTGACAGTTGTTTCTGTCAGTTTTATCTAAAAAATACACTGAGACCTAGGAAAGTGTTGCATCTTTATGTGTTAAAGATAAATAAAAATTAGACTATAACTCTTGCATTCTTTCTATTTTAACCTTTATTTTCTCTTTCTCCCTGAAGAACATGGTCATGTACAACCAAAGAGCTGAATTCAGTCTTACCACATTTATCATCTTTTTCTGGTATGTGTATGGGAGTTTGGATGTGTGTAAACTCTGAATCTTTTATCTTAAAGAGACAAGGATTAGCAATAGATACTCCTTGAAATATTCATCATTATCTAATGCATGCAGAATATTGCTTAACATTCAGGACAATATAATCTTGCCTTTTCTTGAATTTTGCCTTTTCATTAAATGGCAGTGGTATTTAAAAAATAGAAACAACGATCCCTGAAAAACCATATATATGTGATTGATATTGATTCCATTTTAGAATAATAGCAAACCACAACACTGCTGTGAAATGATCAAATTTGGGTTAGAAAGCCTTAAAGAATAAAGGCTGGGAATTTATTGTACAATCAACATATTGCATCTTTGCAATAGCAAAGAAAAAGCATGTTGCAATTGCGGCTGAAAACATCAATGCAAATGTTATTATGCCTTCCCAGTTCTCAGTCATTTTGGCTGCTGACATCTCTCAGTGTCGGTTGATTGTCAGTGGCAAAGCAGGTCTGCTGTCTATTGGCTCACCAGCATCATATGATCCCATTGCCTGCACTCGCGTAAATCATCAAGTGAACTGTTGTGTGAAATCATTCCTACACCATTTGGTGAATTTGCAGTGTGACAGCTCACACCAGAAACAGATCGGACATCTTCAGACCGCACTTGCACTTCTGACAATCCATCTAGGAACCTGAGGTTCCTGTGTACCTCATGACTCCCATTCTCACTGTCTCTAATTCACATGCCCGGTTGTATGGGTGTGACTCCCTTACAGGCACAGCACCTCCAACTTTATTTGCTTAGACTTCAAAATAAACATTCTGCAGCAGCTCATATTGCCTTTTCAGTTGTTATTTCCCCAAATCTGATAAAGAGTTTAGCAACACATTCCAGTCTTTGTGTTTGGATAATTTATGTGGTAAAGATGTAACAAAATCTGAATTAGAAAGACATTGAGACATCTTACCTACAAGAAACAAATACTACAAACACATCTCAAAATCTCAATGTGAACGTTTTGCTTGACAGATGTCTCAATACACAATGGCATTTTCACATGCTGATAGTGAAGGGTGAAAAATAGTATAATCTTTCCAGTGGATAATTTGGCACTATCCTAGAGAGAAAAAATTGAGATGCATGCAAAAATACAGTTATAAGAATGTTTAACTAGATTTGTTTATAATAGCAAAATAGGTACTTATAAATGTATGTATTTATAATTGTTATATATACTTATGTATTTATAACTATCATTATAATAGTAAAATAAATAAATAGATACAGGATAGATAGATATATAGATTTGAAAATAACCTAAATGTCTCTCCAAATATGAAAAACTCGGCAATTCTGCCATAATCATTGAAATTTTTTGAGATTAGGTTTACAATTTTAGCATACTCAGTAAGATACCAAACCCAGAAAACATTAATTATTTGTACCACATACAAATTTAAAATATCTTTAGCATCTCAAACACAAAAACAAAACAGAGTAAACGAAGTCAAATGCTTGTAACATAAAGTGCTCTTATTGATTTGAGAAGAAAGGAAGAGAAGAGGATGCTAATAGAAAAACAGACAAGGAACATAAGCAGATAATTCATAGAAATCCAATGGCCAATAAACAAATGAAAAGATGCCTAGCTTCACCAAAAATCGATGAAAAGCAAATGCATGCCATAATTAGATATTTTTCAGCAATTACCCTGGGAAAAAGACCAATAATATTCACTAATGGCAAAGGAGTGTAGAAACTTGTAGTGAGAAAATAAATGGGTACACTTTTGGAGAGCACTTGGATGCACCCAAAATAATACATATATCTATAATAACATATTAATTGTTTGCATTTATTGAATGCTTGGTACTTGTACACTTATATGTATTAACCATTTAATCTTCACAGCTACCCGTTGAGCAGTGCTGTGCAGCCCACAATTCCAGAAGGCGCAGTTCACATAGACTTCCTTCAAATGGTGCCACCTAGAGCGTTGCAAAGCAGGCTCCTTGACTGCAAAGTAGCGCTTCAATTATTTTACACATGGGAAATCTAAGCCCTGGAAAGGTTATGTAACTTTCCTATGGCATGGCAATAGTATGATAGTAAACCAGCAATCTCCAAAGAAGCACGGGTGGAGAAGGGAGAAGGGAAGGGGGAGGAGGAGAAAAGAATAAAAAGAAAAAGAAAAAAGAAAAAGCCTTGATTTGTTCTGTTCATCAATTTCTGTGGTGTACATCCTTCCATCATGGCCAATTTCAGGCTACCAACATGATCACTGAGCTCACAGTTGGGAAGAGAAGTGCTGAAGTGTCTCTCGTGTGTGCTAGCCTCGGCACACTGCGGTTACTAAGTAGTACAACCAGGATAAACATTCAGGCAGTTTGGCTCCCAGAGAACATGCCCATGGCTCAAAATTATATTTCTAGGACTATACAAAATCTACAAAATACTTGTGACCAAAGTTATGTGTGGAAGAATGCTTTTAATAAAAAATTAAAACAATATAAACACTTATTTATTCATTTATCAGTTATTTACTGAGAGTGTATTATGTAGCAGTCATTATGCTGGTGCTGGGGATAGAATGGTGATAAAACATGGTTTCACAGAGCTTAAAGTCCAGTAGAAAGACAAGAGATGAGAACTTAGGTAAATGATAATTCATCTAATAAAGGAATATTATATAAATGGAAAAAGTAAATATGTGTGTATATTTGTATATATATATATATATATATATGAAAGGATACAAAGTTTTAAACTTTTAGCATAAATTACCTCATAATATTTTCTTTTTTTAAAAAATACAATACATATTACTTTTATAATTAAACATAAAAACATAAACATCATTGCTGTGCAAAGATGCCTAAGGTTTGGTTTAAAATAAAGTAGGTTACAAAACAATATATACAGTATATATGGCCTGACTACTTTTTAAAAGTTATTGGTTTTACATAAGAAAAATGCCTACAGTGAATTATTAGCAGTGGTTGATCAAGTAATGCTTTTGTCTTCCTCTTTTTGCTGATTTTTATTTAACAATTTTTCAACTATGAATATATACAGCTTTTGCAATGAGAAAAATAAACAATGTAAATTGTTTTTAATAAATAAAATAAGAGAAAAGGTCAACAAATGAGAACTCCTAATTTTGCCACATGAACAAGCTCAGAGCCTTTTTTCTGCAGTAAATCCACTGCAAAGAGTGAGCTGGTGTGGTGTCTGCTGTCCCCAAATAATAAACACGGGCTCTCTATGATTGGAAGTATCATAATGACTGGCAGAGTGTTTCCCCTTTCATCTGGGTGTTTGCCTTCATGTAATGACACCAACTCCATGAGTTAGTTGGTCCAACCCAAGCGCGGGGAAAAAGAGGAAAAGAGAGAGAAAGAGGGTGGGGAGTGTGGAGAACAGCCCAATAAATTCCATACAGAAAATCACCTCTCCCACTGGAAATCACTGTCAGGTTCAAATGAATTTACACATTTTACACATATTCCTCTGCTTCCACTTATCATGCCAAAGGTCAATCTTTGGTTTACATTCACACCAATGTGATATGTCCAAAACCATTGTAATTCTTAGGAAAATACAATGCACAACTGCATACCAGAAAAACAACCACCTAGCAAGGGGGAAAAATTCAATAACATTAGGCTCAACAAACCAACAAAAGCCAGGAAATTCAAAGTTAAGTTTTACACTCCCTCCTTAACTCCACACTATTGTGAAAGAGAAATAAACAGCACAATGCTGTGTGCTAGGGGTGCGATGTCAGCAGCAGCAGCACTTCCAGGCTTTTATTGACTTGTGTTATAAACTTAACATTCTATAAACAGGGAATTTGGCTTAACACCTGGGTCTTTTAAACAAGAAATATCTTCTGGAAGCCCAGACTAGGAAAATCCAAAGAGGTTTCCTAGTCTCTTAGGTATACACAGTAAATCATTATATAGAGAGGAAACAGATAAAGTTGTTGTTAAGATTACAGCCTTTTTGGCCTCTTGGGAAAATAAATAATTACAACAGAGAAATTTTATTTACTTATGAGACCAGAGGAGACTCCTGAGTAACTGGTCTTCCAGCTAATTATTAGACACATTCTCGTGCAAAGCTTTGCATTTAGGGAATAAAGGTATTGCTCAATGGTACTTAAAAGTGCTAATAGTTTAATATCTCTTTTCTTACCATTTGTCCAATACAGCAAGCTTCCTTTTGGATGTTCGATGCCTGAATAAAGTGAAATTCCAGCCAATTGAAGGATGACAGAAACATTTTTAGAAGTTTAAAAAGGAAGCATAATTTCATTACCAGGCATGAAACTGGACCTTTTGCTATTTTTTTATCCTGGAAAGAAACATTTATTGAGAAAGTAAAATAAGTAAGTCCCCAAAAAAGTTCATTTTCACGAATCAGCTTGAGTGAGACTGTGAGGGAGAAGAGGCTCTTCTCAGACTGTGGGCGTAAGAAGTTCCTTCCCACGGAGAAGACTTGAGGCGCCAGGAGGAGAAGGCGCACCGAGGTCAGCCCATGCGCTGTGAAGGAAAGCCACCTCAGCTTCACAATCCCTATGAAAGGCTGGGACTCTCTGGGGACCCTTAAGTTTAGCCCCTATATCCAAAGTCAAACCAAGAAATGGTTTGGGAACCAAGGTTCTTTTCCCTGGTAACAGAATCCCTGGATTCTGGCAACAGAGAATGAAGTCAATTGAGGAAATCATTTTCCTATCATTGGAATCTGCACTTTTGTAAACTCCACTGGTTAGAACTGTTCTTAAGTAACTAAATAATAGCTGCTTTAGGGCAAATTCTCATCATGATCTTTGGCTTTCAAAAGATAATGAACAGATTAAAGAAATGTTCTTCTATTTTAGGTTAATTTTTTTTTTTAATCAGGTAATAGGGGTAGAATTGTATCAAATGCTTTTGGAGCATCTTTCAAAATGATCATATGTATTTTTCCCTCTTGTAATATATTAATATGATGAGTCACATAATAGACTTCATCATGTTAAAGATCTATGTATTTCTGGAGTAAATATCGATCCATTCACATGCAGTTGGCTGAAACTCAGTCACATGACCGTATATAACTGAAAAGGAGTCTGGAAAAGGTAGGCTCTTTGTGTGCCCAAAAAGAAAGGGGAATAAGTTTTGTAAATAACCACCAGTCTCTGCAACACCAGCCATGCCATCTCTGGACCTACAAGAATACCAGGTGCCAAAAGAAAGGTTCCCTGAAGGAAAGAACCAATCACCGCCCTTCTTATCCCTCACATCCACAATTCAAAATACCCAAGAAACAGGGATAAACTGGAGTTAGAGGGACTTAGTCAAACTTTCTTATTTTATAAGAATAAGATCTCATTCTTGGGCTCACATCTCAAGTTTCAGTAATCATATCAAGAATGCAGGAGTTCTATACTTTTCACTCATCTATTAGCTGTGTAGGTATATACCACTACTTAAATGTACTATTATTATTAGTTTTGTAACTATAAAATGATGCACACTTTCACATACGTTTATGTTGTCTAATAAATTAAATATATAACTAGCACCAAAAAAAACAAATTATGCACTTTATTTTTAAAATTAGAAACAGGAAGCAAAAGTAAAGCAATAAAACTCTTAGCTGAAAAAGTGAAAAATCTATTTTTTAGACATTTTTAAATAGCTATTATGGACTCAGTGGATATTGTGTTCAAAGGTGAGTTCCAGTTAAACATGAGTATAGTGAGGAGGATCTTGCCCTGCCTAGGAATCAACTGTGTGTTTGGCTTCTTCAGAACACAGAAGGTACTCAGTAAAGGGAGAATTCTATCAATATAGAATAGAAACTTGCCTTTCATGTATCAACATTAATTTGATTGATCATCTAGATCTTACAGAGACCTGACAATGTCTAAGTGACATTTTACAAGGTTAGACTGAAGCCATTGATTGTTACAGTCCCTAAATCCATTGATAGACACCTCTGGCCAATTTATTTAGATCAAATCATGTCATTATCACATGTCCCAGGATTGCAAAAAAGTCATCACATTTTCACATTAAATATTTAAAGAAGATTTTGCATTTTCTAGAAGGTTGAAAGGAAGAAACATTCCAAAGTAGCAAAATATGAATGACAGTTGAGTCTCAAAGATGATTCCAAACTAAACATTTTAGAGCACGTCTCCCTTTTCTGCCACTGACTTTCTCTCAAATTCTCCTCTTTCTTCCCAAGGTCCAAGGAAATTACCATAATGCCAAGACTCTCCCACTAAGCTCCTCAACAACAACCCTGGAAGAGCTAGGGATTGTTTCATTGTTTCAGATAAGAAATGAGGCATAGAGACCATAAACGGTATACCCAAAGTCACCCACAGTCAGGTATTGGTCCCTCTGTCTGACAAAGCCCCAGGGCCATGCTCATAAGGAACTTCACAGTGTCCTTCATGTTCTATCAGGCTCTTGACCCAAGGACACGTCCCATCAAAAAGGAGCTCACATGTTCATCCTCTTCCCACTCTTACTACGCAACCTAAGGCTCATATGTCCTTTAGTTTCCCCCAGGACAACAATGGAATCTTTGTCTTAAAAAGAACCTGGAAATCCCACACTTCTTACATGGGAGCTCTTCAGATTCCAGGATTCCTCACTTCTCACCATGTCTACTGCCACCCTGGCCCACCGCCATATGCCATTAGGATTACTGCAGTAACCTCCTAACTGGTCCCCCTGCCCTATTCCCCTTCTTCTCACCCTTACAGTCTATTCTTAGCCAGACAGATCCTATTAAGCCAAATTGTGTCACCACAATGTTCAAAACTCTCCAGGTTGGCCATCAAATCAAAACCATAATGAGATACAACTTCAACCCACTAGGGTGGCTATAACCAAAAAGACAGATAATAATATATGTTGGTCAAGATTTGGAAAAACTGGAGCCCTCTCACACTGCTGGTAGGAATGTAAAATGGTTCAGCCACTTGGGAAAATACTGTGGCGGTTCCTCAAAGTTAGACATAGGACTCAGCAACTTCACTCTTAAGTGAGAAAGAGAGATGAAAACATATTTCCACATAAAAACTTGCTCATGAATGTCCATAGCAGCATTATTCATAATAAATAAAAAGTGGAAATGACCTAAATGTTCATTAACTGATGAATGGATAAATAAAAATTTCATTCAATGGAATATTAGTCAGTAATAAAAAGTAATGAAGTACTGATGCATACTACATTAAAGAATCTTAAAAACATGATAAGTGAAAGAAGCTGGTCACAAAAGGTCACATATGTGATTCCATTTATATGAAATGTCCAGGATTGGCAAATCCATAGAGAAAAAAAAAAATAGTGGTTGTCTAGTGCAGAAGGCCTCAAGGAAAATGAGGGATGATGCTGATAGCTATAAGATTTCTTCTTGGGAAGATGGACGCGTTCTAAAATTAATTGTGGTGATGGTTTGACAACTCTGTGAATAGACTAGAAGCTGCTAAATTGTATACTGTAAGTGGGTGAATTTTATGGTAAGTGAATTATATCTCAATGAAGCTGTTGTTTAAAAAAAAAAAAAAGGAAAGGGAAGGAAAGGGAAGGGAAGGGAAGGGAAGGGAAGAGAAGAGAAGAGAAGAGAAGAGAAGAGAAGAGAAGAGAAGAGAAGAGAAGAGAAGAGAAGAGAAGAGAAGAGAAAAAAGAAAAAAGAAAAGAAAAGAAAAGAAAAGAAAAAAGAAAAGAAAAGAAAAGAAAAGAAAAGAAAAGAAAAGAAAAGAAAAGAAAAGAAAAGAAAAGAAAAAACTCTCCAGGGTCAAGCACAGAACCTGGCACATAGTAGGTATTTAATAAATATTTGTTGAACAAGTGAATGAATGGGGATTTTTCATTTGTAGATCAAATTAATATCATGGAGTGAGCAAGCAGAGTTCAGACAGGGAACTTAGGTCTTGCTTCAATAAGTATCCTTTGTGAGGTCTTCCTTGAATCCTCAGAATCTGATCACTCCTCTCGGTCCAGTCTTCTCCAGTGCCTGCCCTTCCTCTCGTGACCCATTCATGTTGTACGACTGCCTGTTCTCCATGCGGACAGAGACCGTAGCTGCATCCCCACAACCCCCTAACACAGTTTTAGGTGTTCAGAAAACACTTGTGAACTTAGTACCTGTATGTGAAGTCAATCATTATCTATTTATACCTACTTTATTTATTAAACACCTATTTTATATCCAGCAATATAGTTAATGCTGTGGGGACTATGAAAAGGTCAATAAGCTTCTGAATTGTTTGACTTGTTGTTACATGCATACCTTACTTTGAAATGCAAAAACAAAATAACATAAAAAGTCTTTAAAAAGTTCTAAATTCTGCTTTCTTTTGAATATTTGAAAGAAAAAAAGTGATAACTAATTCAGAAGGTCTGCCACTGATATCTGATAACCACAGATATAAACATAAATAATTTGGATACAAGCCATGATATGCTAAGCGGCATATGCTAAGTGGGCATTAAATATGACTGCATTTTCTGTTATGATTCTTAGCTCAACCTTGTATTAACTGTGTGATTTCAGATAGAATGCGAGGCTATTGGGAACCTCAGTTTCCTCACCCATATGCAAGGATCTTGGCACTATTACCTACTTTGGAGGGCTGTTGTGATGATAAAATGAGATAACTAAGGTAGCTATTGTGCAAATTATCAGTAGCAATATTAGCAATGGCACAAAGAGAAGAGATGGTCTCTCCAGAGACCTGGGAAGGAAGTGGCCCCGGGTCAGGGCTTCAGGTTGGTCTGGTTAACCCCACAGTGTCTGGAGTCAGTCTACCCAGGGTTCTAATCCTAAAGCGACCACTTACTAGTCTGGAGAATTTGGGTTAGTTACTTCTCATTAGACTCCTTTTCTCTTACTATTAAATGGGGAAATTAAAAGCACTTACCTTTGGAGTTGTGACAAGAATTCAGTGAGAAACTGGTATGTTACATCTGTTCAGCAGAGAGTAAGCCTCCCATCAATAGCAGCTGTTACTCAAATCCTAATTCATAAGAGGAAGCTGTGCCAAGCACTTTTCAAAACGGGTAAAAGGATAAGGTACAAAACAGCCTTTTAACTAGACAGAGATTCACATACCACAGTGCCCTATGAAAAAAGTTATTAGCCTCCTCGTAACAGTTCATCGTGATAGCCTCTCATAACTATCTTCTAAAAGCTATCACAGTTACTGAGGCCAAAGTTTTCCTTTCTATAGCTGGTTTAAAATACATTACAGAGAGCTTTAGAAAGCTCTCTGGCAACTTGGCACGTCGCAGGTGTTTCCCTGCAATGCACTATCAGAAACTTCACGGTAAAGTTGGTCATCACTGAACAAATTATAGTCTTCCATAAGAGTGGTGTTAAAGTTGAGGACAGTATTCCCATCTGTCCAGTCTCAACAGGACACTAGAGACGTGCCCTAGGTTCCAAAAGGAGAGGAAACCAAGAACCTGCATTGAGAGCCTGTCTTTGGCCCTTGAGGTGGAAGGTTGAGTCGCCATTTTCCCACCTTTCACCTTTCTCATATACATTCCCATATTAACTAAATTATGAATTCCTCACCTATGTCCATGGTTCTCAAACATCGGTGTGCATCACAATGACCCAGGGAGCTTGCAAAAACAGATTGTTGGAGTGCCCTGCCCCAGAATTTCTCATTCAGTAGACCCATGGGGCACTGCAATTCACATTTCCATCACTCTCCCAGATGAAGTGATGCTGCTGATCTGGGGAACAAAAACACTTAGAGAAAGTTACCTAGCCTAACAAACGGCTGCTGAAAAAAAATATTTTGAAAAGCTGCCTCTCTCTTTAAAAGAACTCTCACCATAGTGAAGCCTTTCTGGATAGAGTTCAATACACACAGCTTATGAAGTTTCTAAAGGGTGGACCTTCTGAGAGGCACTGAGTCAGGAGCTGATGGGTTGCAGCTGCTCTGATGAAATATCCTATAATCAGTGGCTGCTTGTCTCCACAGACCTCCCTTAGCACAAAGGGTTCCTAGCCCAGCTGTCTGCTCCCAGCTTCCTGGAGCAGAGCTGCAGCTGGGCCCACTTCCCTCTGTGCAGGAGACCTGTGGGTGTGGTAGGGACCTGAGCCAGGCCTCTTGGGTGTACTTCCTCCCCATTTCCTCCCACCTCCTGACGTCAGCTCTGTCTTGAGTGCAACTGCTGGAGGTTTGGTTGCCATGGCAGCTGATCTTTTATCCACAGAGGGGAAGATGAACACTGGTACATGATTTGACGGGTGGGCTACACCATTTCTGTTTTCCCAAACAACAACTATTTCACCACTAGGATCTCCTTCTTTTGGATTAAGCACTTTTCCCTCCAGGAATCCCATCTTACAATACAACAGTCCTCGGGAAGAATGTGTATTCCTTTATTAAATGGAGCCTGGTACCAGCCTCAGAGGACAGATTGCCAGACCTCACCCACAGAGGAGTGCTAACAGCAGCAACTTTGCCTCCCATGCAATTGTACCAAAGTCCCAATGTGAGGTACTTGCTGAGGGTGGGGAGAGGAGTGACTGTGGCCACAACAAATTGAGGTTGGAACCAGCAGCTCTCCCTACACGTGGCAATGTTTTTAAAATCACATGATCAAAAGCTGAAGACTTGGGATGGCCACCGAACATCTTACCGGTCTGCCGTCATGAAACTATGAAAAAAAATGAAGAAATCTCATTTTCAATGGGAATCCTGCTGAACAGCACAGTATCTCAGGACAAATGTTTGTATTTGACTCTATATTTTATTTTGCTATCATCTACTTTAAGATCTTGAGTCAGGTTTCACCCTAGAGCCAGGATGTTTGGAAATTTAACAGATGATATTTAGCAAACATTTTGACGGGTCATAAAGAAACATCTGCAGGGAGTCTGGGACTAGGAATAGTGTGTTGGGAGGAGGAAGCCCCTCTCCAACAGCTGCATTAGGTTACAGGGCTGAGCCAAGAGTTCAGAGCTGATGGCAGTGCAATTCGGTGAGTTCCCAGCAGGGGGCACCCTATTGCAGTGAACGCTGTCTTTTTTATAGCTTTACTCTCTGGCGTCAGACGTTATAGATAATTGGCATTTTGATTTCTCTAACCCTCTGCTTCCTCCTTCAAAGCAGACACTTCCCTCTAGAAAGCTTTCCTTCCACCTCTTATGAAAATGGACATTTTGATGGGAAGTAGTTCTTGTGGGGATAATCAAAAGCAAAATATGAAGACAATCAAATGAAATTAAATAGATTATAATGAAGGTTGAATACATACTCACGAAAGTTTAAAGATGGTCTTGACTGATTTTCATGACTGACCAAAAGAGCACAAAGAATTCTTAGATTGTCTCATAAAATTCTGAGTCAATTGTACACATGGGCATCAGTGTAAAACTGGCATCCTGTTATTTCATTTCTCAAGGGTCATCTGTGTTTGTTACTTGACAGCCTGTGCCTGTGTGGAAAGCACTGCGTATGTGTACCCCTGCATAAATAATCACAATGAATAATCCACTCATAGGTAATGAATTTTACAATTTGGCTTTCTCAACAGTGTACCTTTAAGTGTGAAAAACAAAAATCCACTCATTAGCCAAAACAATCTGCGCAGTTTTAGACAATCCTAAAATGTCTTGGAAACAAATAATTCAGAAGTAGACATCAGTGTTCTCTCAGAACCAGTCTCCAATAGTGTCAGTCATGACTATTTAAACATTTTAAGTAACCCATATCTTTGTCCTTTGAATAAAATTAGACAGTTTAGTTTATCATACTCATACTTCACAGTCCTATAGACACATTAGGGCAATATTCTCATTTTAAACTTGTTATGGATTATGTAATTTGATAGATTTCTTTTCATTTTTCTTTTAAAGATTTTCTTGCTGGAGTTATTGTTTTACTATTCACACTGGCTCTCTTCTCAGCTACATTTAAAAAGCCAATTTAGTCTAGAAATTTTAAGTCATTTAAGCCTCATGTGATAGATGTCCTGTCACAGAGGAGTAAACTGAGGTACAGAGAAATTAGTAACTTGCCAGAACACACAAAACTGGCAAGTAGCCCAGTCAGAATTTGAACCCAGGGAGTCTAGTACCAAAGTCCCAGTACTTAACTACCATGCTATGTTATCCCTTAAAAAGCGAGTCTTTAGTTGTATACAAACTCAGCTAGTAAATAGCTCTTTTTAATTAAATGTAATAATCTATTAAAGTATTTGGTCCAATCTCTGACTAATAATAGATGCTCAATAAAAATCGGGGGTGAGGGAGGAGGATAGATGTATGTATGTGTATTGACTCTCTGTATTCAATTAGTGAAGTGGCTGAGTACTGTGTTAAATGGAATTAGGATTTTTCCAGCTCTTTCGATCACGTCTTTGTGGCCTTACTCAACCAATTTTATCATACCAACAACCAGTTTCCCCATCTAGGGATAATACTAGAGTCTACCTCATAGAGTTGAGGTCAGTGTAAATGAAATAATGCATGTAAAATGTAGCCCAGTGCCCAGCACAGGATAAAAGGTTGTAATTCTTCCTTTTGGTTTCATTTAGACTCAGTTTTATTTAAGGGTTTAATCAGTCTATAATATCATAGAAGAGCAGATATTTACTCAAATGTTCCCTCAAATAAGGCCAATCAAGGAGTAGTAAGTCTTTATGGAGAGACATAGAAGCATTTGGTAGTCAATACTGATTAAAGATTTTGAAAGGAAAAAAGATTAAGAGCAATACTCAAAAATCGGTTATGGACTGAAATTTGGCAAGGTTAACAGAGCTTCAAGTTCAATTCTTCTCCTCTGGTAGCCAATACTTTTTAACGTGTGCAAGAGAAAGCTGGAAACTTTGCCCTTGACAGGCCCAGAAGGTAAAGAAATCAAAGAGAAGAGCCTTGGATAGGCTGTGGTCAGGGCCACAGAAAGGGAAAGCAGGCCTTCTTCCTTTTTCGCTCCAGCTCATCGCATCATCGCTCCTCATTTCATTCTCACTTCCCCTGGCCAGGCTCTTCTTTGCCACACCTCCTGGAGCAGCTATTCAATGGTGAAAGAGCATCCTGAGCTGCATTTGCTGCCCAGGGGCTGTGACAGGAGCCAGAGGGGTGAGTGATCAAAGCCTGAGGTGGAGGAAGAGCGATTTCCCTCAAAAAAAGATGTGAAAGGGCCATGGGCATCTTTGCTGAATGGTTGTCTATGCTGTAAAGAAAGACAAACAATATTCAGTCCTAAAAGTTGTATTTTAGACCTCTGTATGAACCAGGATTGATGACGCACCATCAGTCTAGGGTAGTATTTTTCCAGAGGTGTGACATGCCTTGCTGGGAAGCAGCACTGGCGTGATGTCTTCCTGGGAATCTCATGAACTCAGGCAAGTTTATGATGAGATTTGAACATTACTCTTCTCCTTGCCATTTCTTGATGGTTTCCTTCTTACCCAAACTGATGAGGATCACATAATTCCAAAATACACAAAGAAAATGAAAAAATACAAGAGACCCTGGTGCTGGTGGGTTTTAGAAGAGTGAAAAACACCAGAATCTCTAATGACCCGCAAACAAGCCCGGAGATTCTGCTCTGTGATATGTGTCTCCATATTTGTATATCCCAGGGGCCTCCGAATGACAGGTGGGGAACTTTTGTCAAAAAACGATAAATAAATCCCAAGGAAATTTCACCATACAATTTATTTGTTCACTTAGATTATTTTGAACTCCCATCGTGTGACCAACACTGAGCTAGGACCTACAGAGAGGAATGAGGCATGGCTCTCAACTTCAAGGCACTTGTAGTCTGGTAGGAGGGAACATCAAGGAGAGCAGCCCTCCACAGTGTGAAGAGTGCAACAACAGAGGCATAGCAAGGATGCTGGGAGTACCAGATGGTTGCCCAGAGAGGGGTACCCAACTTAGCTGAGCCTGTACAAAAAGAAAGCTTTGCAAGGTATACAATCCTTAACAAAACCAGTGGACCTAGAGTTGGAAAGGAAGCGGATGGTTCTCAGCATCAGGAACTGACCAAAGCATGAAAGTATGTAGGCAACTGGAAACTTCAAGAAGCAAAGCTTATTTATGAGGAAACCATGAGAGAAGACTCTAGAAAGTTGGGCAAAGGCAAGATTTGAAAGGTCCTATAGGCCATACTAAAGAATGAGAATTTTGCCTTCTAGGCAGAAGGAAACCACTAAGGTATAAGTTTGAGAGTGATATAATCAGATTTGAGTCTTAGAACATTCATTCTCGTAGGAGTATAGGAGCTTATCGGCAAATATTGGTCTAATGATGGAAAGACCGTTACCTGGGCTCACTCCACAAGTTCTTTACAAAAGTGAGTACTCATTTTACATTAAGCAAAAGTCCTGACAGTCTAAGCTGGTAGGAGCCCATGGCTCCAAACTTGACCACCCTCCCCCCCTCCCCCACTGCCACCACCACCTGTCATAGATCGGGCAGGGCCATGAATTATTTGCAGTCCCTCTCAATAAGTGGAGGAGTTCCTTTCCCATCCCTTGAATCAAGGCTGGCCTTATGATTTACTTTGACCAACAGAATGTGGCAGAAATTACATAGTGAGACTTCTAAGCCCAGACCTCAAAATATCTTGCAGTTTTCACTTTCAGCCTATTGGATAACCACTATCTCCACGTAAGATTAAAGCCCAGACTAGCCCCCTTGAGGATGAGAGACCAAATGGAGAGAGAGCCCCAACATCAAGCCATTCTAGCAATCCACTCACATATGAATGACACCATTAACAACCAGCCAGTCTCCACCCAACCCACTAACCAACTGTAGCCACATAGGTGACCCCAGGCAAGATAAGCAGAAGAGCCATCTGGCTGAGCCCAGCACAAATTACTAACTCAAGAACAAATTTATGGTTGTTGTTTTATACTACAATGTCTTAGGGTGGTTAGTTACACAACAGTGGAAACGAGGCCGCCTCAATTCCTGAAAATGGGCACTCAAACAACAAGCTGTCCAGAGCTTCACTGGAATTAAGTCTGTCTGGAGGATAAATATACTCCACATAGCTTGTAGAGAAAGGGTTTCTGCCAGGATGGTCTGAGTATCCTTCCCTCCAGAGTGCCAATTAGGATGCCTGACTTCTCTAACTTTTATCTAACTATAAATGCACTGCCCTGATTGATGGGACATCAATATTAATAAATAATTCATAGTATGGTCAGACTTTTTCACATGTAATCACAACTGTAAATCTCAAGAAATGCTAAATGCTTCTGTAGATAGCTTGAAAAGCAGATTTTCCTTCAAGTCCTAATCTTAAAAATAAATAAATAAATAAATAAATAAATAAATAAATAAATAAATAAATAAATAGAGTTATCTTAGTCTCTCAGAATAGAATTTTGGAAAAGTATGTAAAAAAGTTGAAGTTAGCCAGAGATACCATTTTTATCCTCGAGGCAAAATGCCCCTCCTATGAATGTAGCTTTCATGTGAACAGACCCACCATGGGGATGACAAGGAAAAGACAAAATGATGGGGTAGTCATGGCTTCCCGCATGGGGAGTGGGGAGGGGCGCTGACATAGGCACATGAAACCAAGTCAGTGTTATGAAATTCACAGCATCAAAATTCCTGCATGTACATCAGAAGGGGAAGAGCCTTGCTGCCACATACTTGAACTCATTCAACCTGCAAGGATTCTCTGTAGCACTACCATTCCTCAACTTTGTTCCATAAATTGAAAATTAGGTTTCTATCTTTCTGCTCTCACCACGCCATGCTAAAATAGCTAGACAGATTTTTACCAAATTTAGAGGATATGTTTGAAATGTCTTGACTTCGGATAAAAACAGGCTCTTGGGTTTGCAAACACAAAAGTCACCTCTGGTGGCCACAGTCGACAGGTAAAAATGAGACATGAAAGAGATTTGTAAATACCAATTGGAGACATGGCAATGAATTAAAATGCTAGGGCCAAAAACAACAACAACAACAACAACCACAACAAGGTTTCAAATGTGAGCCCAAACTAAGGACTCCTCGTGCAGGCATAGGTCCTCAATGGAGCTGCTCATGGAGCTCCATCTGCAATGTTCTCCAGGATGAGCAGCAGCAGAATTTATTTACTTAGCAAAGTGTGTCATAAATATATAGAGTGTGTCATAAGTATACAGAGGCAGTGCCCACGGGAGAGGCACCTTTTGGAAACAAAGATATATTCAAAGCTTAGTTCAAACCTGACTAACAGATGACAACTTATATTCTTTTATGATAAGATTTCTTCACAGCCGTGTAGTTCATATCTTACCCTATGAACAAGCACAAGTGGTTCAGCGTAAACCGTTCTATCAGATACCCACTGTAAATATTCCAAGGCCACTTGCATGTTTCCTTTGTAGTATTAAGTAAAGTTGTCTGTGTATTTACATATATGCTCACAGAGACATTTAATAAACAGTGAGTGAATGAAGGAATGAAGGAATGTGGTCTGAGGAGCTGTAAAAGGCAGAAAAGTGAAATGAGGCACCTAACAGAACCCTTCACAGAAAGCCAAACCTTGTTAGCTAGGCTTTAAATTGAATGGCATTTTAGTTTCATTATTTAATAGAGCATTGAGATTTTTCAAACTATATCTAAAATATAAAACCATGGCTTTAAAAGGCAAACATCACAGTGCTTTCGTAATACTTTTCATTAAGAACTGTTTACCTCATGTTTAATATTGGCACTGCCACTGTTCCTGCAATGAATTGACAAAACAGTTCAATATACCTCATTTAGAATCATTATGGGGCATTTCATCAAAGATCTGGTTATGAATGTCTCCAAAGAAAAGATCAATAAGGTTTTCATTATGGTTGGGAGAGATTTCTTTAACAACAACAACAACAAAAAATCCCATAAAAAGAAGATAACTGGAATAAAGTATGATCTGAACAAAGGACAGGTTCCATTTTATTCCATTGAAGGTAAACATAATTTTTATTTTTACAGTAGTCTATTCCCACATATATTATCCATGTAATGGTTTATGTTTCAAAACCCACCTGATGGCAGTTTTACACACAGGATAGATAGACTACTCTCAGGAGTTTGTGCTCAGGGACTGCCTTAAAGAGAAAACTGCCTTATAATTAGCACATTTGGTACATTAGCAATAAAGCACTCCTTGGAGGGCAACACAGGCCTGCAGCTCACCAAACCATCTCTCTCAAATGAGTCTGAGAGTGAGGTTCTGATGGCTCAAACATCGCTACAATTGGATCAAGATTTCCTTGCATTGTGGTCTTAATTAAAGATCCTGTGAAACATGGTGTCTTTAATCATTTGTTTGTGTGCATTCTTTATGTAAAGTGCATTAATTTAGCCTTAGTGTGGTTCTCTGTAGTCCAAGATAGTTTTATAATTTGATAAGGAAAAACATTGCTGACTGTCTTTAATGTTTTTCCTTCGTTTGTATCTGCCAAGTCAATAATTTGAAGGAAGCTGAATAAAATTTTCAAAAATGTTGTTTTATATTGTTTCTCTAGTTTAGTTCAGCCTTATTAATAACCTCTTACACTTTTTGCCCTTTATACACATCTCAGAAACATGTAGCGCAAGTGCTTGAGAAAAGCAAACACAGTTTTCCTATAGGTATCAGACAAGGTTCTTCGGGTGCAAAGCAAAGAACCAGAGTCTGGCTGACATAAGTCAAGAAGGGGTTGGTGGGGAAGTCCTAGCCACAGCAATCAGACAAGAAAAAGAAATTAAAGGCACCCAGATTAGAAAGGAAGAAGTAAAATTGTCATTATTTGTAGATGACCTGGCACTGTATAGAGAGAACCTTAAAGATTCCACCAAAAAATAATTAAAACTGATAAATGAATTCAGTAAGTTGCAACTTAAAAAATTAATAATCAGAAATCAATTGCGCTTTTATACACCAATAACAAACTATCATAAAGAGAAATTAAGAAAACAATCCCATTTACAATTGCATCAAAAATAAATAAATGAAATACCTAGGGATAATTTTAACCAAAGAGATAAAACACCTGTACTCAAAAAATTATAAGACATTGAAGACATAGATACAAATATATGGAAGCACATAACATGCTTATGGGTGGGTAGAATTAACAGCTGTGCACAGTTCTCTTCAGCACAGCTCTCTTCAGCACAGCTCAAATGCCCATTCATTCATTCACTCATCCATTCATTCATTCCAGGAACATTTATTTTCTCCTTGCTTTATATAAATAGGACAAAGGATGAAGGAATAAATAAGAGAAGAACAGTGATATCAAGGGTGTGTGTATACACACTCACACATATGCACATGCTCAGGCACACAATGCAGGGTGAGGAGGGCTGTGCCAGGGTTGTGCACAGTGTCATTGGGGATGTCCACATAATCCTGGCCTGGAAGGGGAACAGAGGTGCTACATCGAGGGAGGATGTTTCATGTCGGTTACCATGACATTTATTTTTTCTCCTTGGATTACCAGGTTGGAAGCAACTTCTCCCTTTTCAGAGCACCAGGTACATAGGACACCAGTCACATACCCTGCATGGCTCTCAGCATCAGCCTTATCTTTCCCACTGAAATATAAATTGTGGAGCATGACAGGATGGCAGATGAGCAGGTATGAATGTAGAAAGGATACCAGTGTTTATCGAGCACATATGTTAAGTCAGTTTATATACATTCTCTGATTTAAATCATATTTTTGAAAACTCTGTAAGAAAGATAATATCCTTATTTTTCAGATTAAAAAAAAAAAACTTGAGGCTTTAAAAAAAAGCTTAGGAGGTTTTCCAGGCTCATACACCAGTAATAGTCTCTGACTACAAAGCCAATACAATTCCTAGGTATCAGACTTACTCACTTTCTTTTACTTCACAGTACATAGGACAGTTGATTAATATTTGTTAAGAAGGGAATCTTTCTGCTAAACTGTCAGCCTCACTGGTCCTTTCTTCTTGGGCTTTGTTTAGATTAATAACAAGAAAACCTACCACAGCCTGGTTTCTCCTGGTATAGACATCCCTAGTTCAGGATGAACATGTGGAAAACTACCTTAGCAACAGTCATTAAATAATGATCACTTGGTAACAGCTTTGACTTTAGCCTGATTTTAAAAAGAATTTGGCAATTAAACACTCCAGAATATTACATCAATAAATTGTCAGTCCCAAGCCTGCTAGTAAACCTGTGCTCTGCATTTTCAGTTCTGGAGGGGAAAAAAAAAGGCCATGATTATTAGAAATGTTTTTTCCCCCCACATAAACTGATTTCTATGTTGACTGGCAGCTATGTGATTTAGTTTGGCTAGTTGCAGTCATACCAAAAGCAAATTTTCTTTTTACCAAATCCTATTACATGTCTTATTACTGGGCATGGGAAAACATTACCTAGTATTTCCTACTTACTGTTCTTAGAAGAGAACCATCTATCTTCCATTCTAAGCAAAAGTAACTAGATATGTTTTTTAGTTAGTATTAATATTCCAGCCACTAAATTCCATGTACTATTATGGAAATAATATATAATAGATTATTGAGAATAAAAAAAATTTGTCCATAACCCACATGATACATACAATTCACAGCACTAACATTAGCTTAACATAATAACACTAAGCTGATTTAGAATTTTCTACCTATGCACAAAAACCTAATGGTTCTTTTTTCTGATGCTCTTTTCTAAACTCTTATCTCAGCCAACTTTGCATTAAATATTTGAAGTAACTTATTATAATTGTCACACTTTATTGGAATTCAACTCATTGAAAAAAATAAAAATTCTTTGCACTAAGATTCAAGACCCTTCAAATAATGTAACATAAAACTAATGTATACCAATAGAAATTGTTCTCAGAAAATGATAATACATATGTGGAGATGTGGACCAATACTAGTAGACCAGCAATAGCAGGATGAATTAAAGCAGCCAACTGGGAAGAGAGAACAGCTACCCCAGTAATAATTTTGGCAAAAAAAAAAAAAGTGTTTTTTTCCTATCCATTCATTTCAATGTAAATAAAACCTTTTAACTCCAATTCAAATATACTTTAATCCTTGCATAGATTTCACAAAGAGTAGAAACATGCCATTTTTTGTTGTTGTTGTTGTTGTTTTTCAAGCATGGACATTTTAATTTGCCTTCTTTAATGAACCCTGGAATCATAGAGTTCATGTAGCTCTGAAAACCAACTTTACAATGGAAGACACTAAAGTAGAGAGAAGTAAAGTGATACATCTAAGTTCATAGCTGTTTGGAAAAGCCAAGATGAGGGGCTAGCCCTTCAGACCAGGTTTCTCAACCTCAGCACTACGGACATTTTTGACCAGGTAATTCTTTGCTGTAGGGGGTTTTGTGTGTCTTGTTATCTGTTGAACAATACTTATTTTCTTCTAAGTCTATTATTTGTGAACAAGTTGATTCCAAACTAAGAACTATCTCTATTCTACTTCTTTTCATAGTACCGATGTGTGCTTTGTAGCATATTTATCAGTATCCCTGGCCTCTACTCACTAGATATCAGTAACACCCAACCTCCTAGTTGCCACAACTAAAAATGTCTTCAGACTTTACCAAATGTCCCTTGAGGCCCAAAATCACTTCAGCTGAGATCCACTGCTCTAGACAGACCTTGATTTGCCTAATGATTCCTCAGCCCAAAACCAGTCCCAAGTATACCCAGGCTCGCTTTAGGAGTGTCCGTTTCTGAGAAGCCCATGATTTTCCTTGGGAGGAATTGTGTTGTGATGGAAAGAGCACATAGAATTGAGCACCTGGCAGATCTAAGTCTGGATTCTGGTTTGTCACTCACTTGGATAATATCTTTAATTTTTCTAACCCCCATCCCCCATTTCCTCAGTTTTAAATGGAATAACAATGCCTACTTCCAAAGTTAAGTTTTAAATAAGCATTCTGTGATACAGCATGACTCAATGCCTGGCACCCAAGAAAAGCACGGTAACTTTAACTCCCTCTTGCTTTGACACTTCAAACCTTGAATCTTCCCAGTAATCATTGTGCCAAAAGTACCAGAAAAAAAGAAATCTGGTGGTGCTATAGTATATATCTTGAAGACTCAGGTTTGGAACAGCTGGTCTGTGTTGGAGAATTTTACAACCAAGGTTTACCAGAAAAATCTCAGGCCTCCCCAGAGAATAGAGTATACCCGAATTCTAGCAATTGGTAAAGCTAAATCAAGACAATGACAATCAAAAAGCTGGAATCCAATGGGAGCCCCAGGACAGAAACACACATGAGGTAAGATTCAGTCCTTGAGTCAGAGGCCTAGTAAACGAGATGTGGGTGAATTTGTCAGGTGTGGGGAGGAGTCTGGGGATCAAGCAACTCCCCTCAAATTACAAAGACCTTATTTCTCCTGCAAATCTTTCCAGAACAGAAGTTTGTTCCTTTGGAAGCCTTTGGCAGTGTTAGAACTTCAAAACATGTTGAAAACATGACCACCAATTATCTTCCACAAAAAATATCTAGAAAAACTTTACTACTAATAGCAAGGCAACATGATCCTCGAAACAACTATTTAGAAAAAAGATTAACGTTTAGTCAAAACGTCCAAGACTTAAACTTTTATTTAGCCCATGATGCCTTATTAACGAGTGGACTATGTCCATCTGAGCCTATTATTTATGAATGAACTCATTCTAAGCTCTGAATTATCTCTATCCTACCTCTCTATACAGCATCAATTAACCACATGTGAATAACGAAAAATAGAAATCAAACATTTAAGTTAAAACTTTTTATTTCTAGTCTTCTCATTGCTTTTAAATTTCAGCATTCTTTTCAATAGGATTAAAATGCTATGTACGTGAAGATATCTGCAGTAGCTTTATCCATTGTAGTCCTGCCACCATCACCAGCACCACTGCCAATAATAAAAACATGGAAACAACCAAAACATCTGTTACAGGTTGAATCATATCCCCCCAAAAAGATATGTTGAAGTCCTAACTGCCAGTTAAGTACCTCAGAATAGGACCTTATTTAGAAATAGGATCTTAGTCAAGTTAAAAGGGGTTTTTAATAGGACCTTATTTAGAAATAGGATCATAGTCAAGTTAAAAGGGGTTTTTAGGGCGGGTGTTAATCAATATGATGGCTTTCTTTACAAAAAAAGGAAAATTTGGACCCAGACACAGATATGCATAGAAGGAAGATTTTGTGAAGAGACACAGGGAGAATACCCTGTGGAGATAAAGGATGGGAATGACGTCTACAAGGCAAGGATCACCAACAAACCACCAGAAGCTAGGAAGAGGCAAGGAAGGTTCTCTTACAGTTTTAAAGGGAGCATGGCCTTGCTGATACCTTTATTTTGGACTTCTGGCCTCCAGAACTGTGTTTTTATTAAAATAAATTTTTGTGTTTTAAGCCGCCTACTTTGTTATGGCAGCTCTAGGAAACTAATACAATGTCCAACAAGAGCGAAATGGTATATTAATTTGCATTACATAAAACTCACGAAATAGTTTATAACCACTAAAAATGATTATTTAAAATGGAGTGATAGATAAATGTTTATTATAATATCAGGGATAAAAATTACAGATGATGAAATAACAGATTGTAAATGGTTTTACTCTGAATGTCATAATATAAAATATCTCTATTAATGGGATGATACATTGCAAACATTAAATTCGTGTATTTATATGTCTCACTTTAAACACTTGCAGCCTTTTACTTCCCAGACTAACCCAATAGGGTTATTGTTCCAGGGAGAAATCATTTCTAAGTGGTGTGGGTGTGGGGTATAGTCAGAACAAAGAGGCTGTGGATTAACTTGCAGCCTCAGACCACTTTTCTTCTTTCTTTAGTGAGAGAGATTGGTTTTGAAAGCCAGACTAGGTTGAGGGAGAGGAGAGTATCTAAATAACAAAATGTTTTTGTTAAAATAACAGAGGTGAGCCCCCACCAAGCAGATGGTAGTTTTACTTGAGGAAGTTTCCTACCCCACAAGAAGAGGAGGGGAAGCTTGTGGGGTAGATGGGAAAGAAGGTTGAAGGGAGGAGGGCTTTGGCCTCACCGCATATTTGGACTCTGGAAGGCAGTTGGCCCACAGAAAACCAGAGGTAGACACATCAAAAAATTCTGGCATACAGCATGAGTAGTGAAGGAAGGGCTTTTCTTGGATACCCTGGTGTCTGTGTGACTTGGATCAACTCAGAAGTTGTGTGCCCCTGAGGGCTGACACAGATGGAAGCCTGAGAACTAGCCTGAGAGCTCACCAAGGTGAGAAACGAACTGCGAAGACTAGCCCAGGTGGCAGATGTAGCATGTAGCACAGATTCATGAGCCTCAAGGTAAGTGACCCGAGTTCCTAGCGGAGACCTCCAGCCTTGCCCCCTCAGACCAGAGGCCATACCAGCAGGGGCCTCAACCTCAGCTGCAATCCAACACTCACTGGGAGGCCAGTCTCATCCCAGTGGTCAACCTTCCAAGAAGCCAATAGACCAACAATTTTACAACAAGGACAAATAAGGATCCCAAGGGACTCTAAAGATTCAAGGACCGCCATCTCTTACCTCACATCTCGTACACCCAGATCCTTCTGAGAGGAGGAGGGTAGGCACAGGCCTAAGGAGAGCCAATTTTACCTGAAGCATCTGAACATTTATAAAGACTATTTAAATAGTTGCATCAGACTAAATTTACTGATTAGTAAAAATCTAATTTTAACCTTTTTTTCTGCTACTAAGACACAAATGAAAATTCATGAGGAAGATCAAATTTGTTTTGTATAAATAAAAAGCTATATATTTTTTCACATCTGAGTATATTATGAGAAAACATGTGAACCTACTACATGGGAATGTATACAAAGATTAAAAGGAAATACTTAAAATAAAAATAATTTATTTTTCAATTATTATAGATTTTTTTTTAAAAAAGAACATCTTCCCTAGTCTCAGTCTCTGAAGAAGCTTCTATAGCTGCTACATAATAGTATATTTACATTAAGACTCTCTAAATTTTTTGAAAGTAAACATGTTTCCAGTTAAGGCCTGGTTCTCATATAAGGGATTCAATAAAGTTAAAGATGCAGAAAATCTTTCCTTTTTTAGTCGTCAATTTGCCCAGCTCTCTGGAATGACTGAGACTATAAAAAGGACAGAGAAATAGAAATGGCTCAGAAAATCTTCCTGACATCATTCATTCCCGCTCACCTGCTGATAACCTAGAGATACCATTTGTGAAGAGCAGTCTTTGTGTTACTCAGAGCCAAACATGCTCCGAAGAGCCTACAGAGCTACCACCCAGGTCCCGCCCCACATCTGTAACCACTTTTCCTTCCCACATTTTTCAGAACTCACATGGTGTTTCCCAAAAGTAATTCAAACTTAATGTGAAAGAACTGTGTGTTTTTGTTTTCTTGCTCCTCTCTTATTTAGAAGGAAGGCCAGCTGTCCCATGCAGGTTGCCTGAGAACAGGGTCAGTCTCATGACTGGGAGTGCCCAAGGCATGTGGTTTGGAGGGTGTGATGACGGGTGGCCTTCCTCCCCAGAAACATCTGCTTCCTCTGCGTGTCAGGTGCCAGGAATCCTAGAATCAGGGACTCATTCCACTGGTGTTTAAGATGCTTCTGCTTTCAAGAATTGACTCTTAAAATGAGTCCACTAACTGGCAGAAGCAACATCTTGAATATTTGCGAGCTACCACTCACCCACGATTGATCAATCAGCTGTGTGCAAGGCCATGAAGGACAGGAGCCGGAGTAAGTACCAATAGGAAAGCAGAATCACTCAATAGGTGGGAAGAGTAAAAAAAGAAATCATTGGGTGATTATTTCACTCTCAAGAAGTAATTACAAGAACAATAGTTACACTTTACATGAACTCTCCGTGCTTAGTACTTTAATACTGAACTTGAGCTGTTGGCTGCAGTACCTACACGTGGTCTCTTCATAGGCCTTGGGGCAGCTCCCTTATACCCTGGGGCTTCAGGCAGGTGAACTTCTTGCATGGTGGCTGGGGCTTCAGCACAAGTGTTAGGAAGAACAAAGCAGAAGCTGAATCAACTTTTCTGACCCAGCCTTGGAAGTCACATAGAGTCACTTCAACCACACTCTATTGGTAAAAATGAATCACAAGCCTGCTGGGGTACAAGGTGAGAGAACAACGAAAGGAGTGTCAAGAAGTTTACAACCGTTTTTTAAACTACAGCAGCATATTACTAAATTTTCTAGTATTTTGTTAAGTTGACATGTAGCAAAAAAAAAAAAAAAAAAAAAGAGTATAAGAACATAAATAAAATATTAGGAATGATTTTCTCTGGAACTTAGATAGGTTTTATTTTCATCTTTTTTACCTAATTTTTATACTGAATCTTTACAGAGTTTGTGATCAGAAGCAAATCAAATAAAAACATTTAATTTTTAAAGTTTGAAATGAACACTTAATGACATTTTGTCTCCATATTCTTTACTAGCTAGAAACTTTTCCCCATATATCCATCTTCCACAAGGCAATCTGTCACACATAAAAACCTCTGGGTACAAATTACACATGAATTCATATTTGTTTTCTATCACATTCATGTCAATAAATCTCCTCAGTGTGTTAGACCACCAGTTACCTGCCATGCCTAGCAATCCATAATGAGCTGGGACCACAGTCAGTGCAGGACTCCATCAAGAAAGTGATCATGGCCATGGCCTTCTCATGCAACACCTTTAGGAAAACTCACAAAGACTACAGCCACACTCTCCTGAATATGGAAATTTTTTGACAGCTGGTGGAATATTTTTTCTCATAGAAAATAAAAAAGAGATCTTGGATTAGTCAGTAACATTGGCTTTTGATAATGTTACTCTGGGAAGAAAAAAAGAAAGAAAAAATCAGCTCAGTTGGCTAAGTCCACCAAAAATAATAAATACTGTCTCTCAATCAAATAGGTAGACCATGACTGGAATGATCCATTCATTCAGGCTGCCTTCAATGCCAATATCGACTGCTGCAGATGGAATGAACAGATTCTCTTCACTTAGTGAGTGGAGGTATGTATTGGACCAAAATAGTCACAAATGTCTCAGAAGCTAGACCATATTAATGACCCTCTATTTTTCTTTCTTCTTCCCCTGAAAACACTATTAAAAAACTAAGGTTGCCAGCTGTTGCATGCCATCAAGAACTGAAGAATTTATGGCAAGAGTCTTATTTAATTACAGCTCAAGAAACTGATCCTATGGTATTGCAGACCTTATATATAAATATTATTTATATCCCTAACTTTCAGGAAAGCAAGGTCTATTTCACAACCTTGCCAAAGGTCAGGGACCTGCCCCTGATGTTAAACATAAAAGGTGTTGTATAACATAGTTAAACAGATTACTGGCTGGTTTGCAGACATGGTTTTCTTCTCCACACAACTAGAGTTCTCCTTCTCTGACAATGGAGAAAGAGCTCCATTCAATACACATCTCCTTACGGCCAAGAGTACCTGTCTGAAGAGTGTGTACTTAATTCAGAGGGCCATGGGGAGCCATTGAGGGCTTACCAAGAAAGGAATGACGTGATCTAAACTATACCTTAGGGGGATTAAAGCTGAAATTAGTAAAATGGAAAACAAAACTGCATAAATTTGAAAACTGGCTTTTTGGAAAGACTAACAGAATAGGTAAAACACTCTGAGCCTAAGGAAAAAAGAGTAAAACAGTAAAATTAGGAATGTGGGAAATAAGGGGGGGGAGGGGCATAATAACTAGTTCTAGAGAGGTCAAATGGACTATAGTAGAATATTACATAAAACTTATAATGACACATTTGAAAACCTAAAGAAAACATGATTTCCTGGAAAAATACATTTGATTCAAGAAGCAGTAATGTGAACAGACCATGTACACAGAGAGGTAACAATGGACCTCTACTGGATGAATCTAAAAGATATTTTTGAATTGGTGATTGTAAGGAATAAGAAACATGTGAGTGAAGGTAACTCTTACTAACCTGGTCTAATTGAGTGAAAAGACTGATTTCATGCACAGGGAAACCAGGAGGAGGAGCTGAGTTTAGGGGAAAAATAATGAATGATCTTAGAAATATCATAAATATAAGCCAGTGGAGCTGAGTGTAATGACAATCAAGCATGTTCACTCATGCACCAATCAGGATGAGACACTGGTACATACGAAGAAAATAAGTTATATTTATTTTTATCTTATCTTAACTTCTAGCAATTTATGTCATTTTATAATGTGTAAAATATATTAGTACTATAGTACAAATATACTGATTATATGTATAGCAGCGTGAATGCTCAAAATTTTTTAATAATACAGATGAGTAATCAGAAGCATTAGAGGTATGTCCTACAGTAGAATATTAATGTGGAACAAAAATCCTGGAAAACAAACAGTCTCGATTGGAGCACATCAGAAGGCTTGTGTTCTTCAAGAAGATGCAATTTATACTTAATGTATTTGAACATATGGAAAGAAGATTTGTGCAATTTCGAGGAAGTTTGGGGTGAATTCATTGATAAGTACACAGATATTAAATAACAATATTTTTTAAAATAAACAATTACTTATATATGGGATATAAACCTAAAAGCAACAAACAAACAGGACAAACAAACAGAGACACATGGACAATAGACTAGTGGTTACCAAAGGGTTTTGGGGAGGTAGATAGGGCTACAAAAAAAAAAAAAAAAAAAAAGAGGAAAATTAATTAATTAATTAATTAATTAAAATTTTAAAAAATAAAAATAAAGTAAAATAAACAATTATAAACTCTAGAAAAAAATATTGGACAATATGGGAAAAGTTATTAAATTACGCTACATGTTTCAATACATGAATAGCCTTTACATAGTTGTAATTATTTAAACACAACACAAATGTTGACATATATAAAATTACTATATAACTATATTGAGTGGATGAGAATATTAGAAGGGCATGTATATGGTGGAAAGAAAGTGAAAGAGAGTCAAAGCTTCATCTTCCAAGTGAGAAGTCAATATGATAGTTAATGTCTGACATTGAAAAATAAAAGCAGTATCTATATAAATATGAAACAAGAAAGTAAATCCCAAGAAGAAGGAAACGTCATACTTGCACTCAAGGAGAGCAGAGACTCAGGGGAGAGAGAGATATGTGCAAAAATTATTTTCCATAAATATGGCACCCAGAGGACAGAGAAACTAATTCAGCCTAAGGATTTCAAAAAAAGACTTCACAGAGCAAGTGGAGCAGGTAATGGGGAAACTCCCATTATCCATCCATTCTTTCCTTTCCATAACAGAATACACTCCCTGCACCCCATCTCCACTCTGGGTTTTAAGTGAGCACAAAGTCACTAGAGATTCTAGCCTCCCTTCTTGCTAATTAAGACCGTGTGACAAAATTCTGAAAGGAACAGATATGAGGTTTGAAACTTCTGGATTATCTCCTTTAAAAGAAGTTCCTTGTTCCTTTATTGCCTATTTTAGCCTTTTCCATGGGCTAAGATGCAGTTGTTAGTACCCTATTTAGACCACATGGACAAGGACAAAGCCTCAGGGAATGGCAGAGCAACAAAGCAGAAGGCACTGGGGCCCTGAATAACCCAACAGAGCAGGGAGTACAACCTATCCCCAGCCTGCCATCAGCTCAGACTTTTTTGTAAAATAGAAATAAACCTTCCCTCTGTCCAGTCACTATTAAAAGTTCTCTGTTAAAGTATCCAAACCAATATTCTAAATAACATAGGAAATCTTGTCTGGAAGGAAATTATGGACAAGGTGCAAAACGGAGAGGCACGGGTCCAGGAATAATGAATGTGGGGACTTGGTAATGCAAGATAGTCTGCACTTTACAATATAAAAAATTGGGAGCTATGAAAGTTTCTTTCGTACCAATAATACAAAGTCTGTCCTTAAAATGACCAAGTAATTATCTGAAAATAATCTATAATCCAATTCATGCATTTTAAAAATTATATACAAATAGATTAAATGCAAACAGTAAACAGATTGTACACAATACTTGCTGTCTCTAAGAATATCTTGGTTGCATCTAGCAGCTTTCCTGCTATATCCAAACTGGTCTTTCTCCATTCACATGATCACTTTAGAATCTTGGGGAATAATTTTTTTATTTTATACATAAAATAGGTATTTCTAGTGATAAAGTTATCTTCCCAGTATTAAAAAACATCTTATGAAAATATTCTTGCCTTATTAAGCAATGTTTCTAAATAGTTTATGATGTTGAATAGAAAGTTTAAGACTAATAATTCGACAGGAAAAAATAAATATTTAATAATTGCTTTTGGAAAGTTTACTGAAAATCAGTACAGAGAAAGAAATTAAACCCACTTTACATGTGATAAAACAATATAAAAGTAAAAATGAAAAAAATACAATTCTCATCTCAATAGTGGTACGAAGGAACTTTATGGAAATTGAAAAACATTACTAACTAGGTAGGTGAGATCCACTAAAGGAAAAATAAAAATATATCCTAAACAAGAAGAAGACAAAAGATGAAGAGATAGAATATACAGTTATTTGCTTTGCACATGAAGAAAATGGTTTTTGTACTTTTTAAAGTAAAAGCAAATCCACAATGCTCTCTACTTTTTGCTAGGCAAATTTACAATAGAATAGAGAACAGTTGAGAGGAAACAAATAAAAGTCAATGCTTTGAATAATACTTGGATTTCCTACTATTAAAAAAGAAAATTAAAACAAATGCTATTATATTAGCAAAAAAAATGTTAATTGCTAGTATACTACAATGCATTACAATACACTACAATGCATTACAATACAAAGCAATTAAAATTTTTTTGCTAATATAATTAGCAAATATAATATAATATTAAATTATACTAGTAGCATCATAGTATATCAGTAATCTTTTTAAAGAGCTACTTAGACTACAACGAGCACCCTACAATCGATCTGTCTTTTAACATACTAACTCACTTTGAGTAGCATATTCACAAGAAAATATTTAAAAGAAAAAAGTACTTGTACAAAGATGTTTCTAGCAATTTCATTCATATGAGTTTTTTTTAAGCCCAACAATTGGGAAATGGATAAGTAAATTTTGGTGTATTGTTATTACTATCACAGATCTTATATAGCCATTCAGTAATGTTGCATATGTAAAATTGTATGCAAAAATGTTTAAGTGAGACCCTAAAATGTTAAATAAAGCATAAATTATTCTGTTGATTGATTATATTTATGTAAAAATTTAAGTCTCTACATTGAAAAGTATCAGAAGGAGAATATGTAATTAACTGGAGTTTAATATTAAATGGTTCTTTATTTTTATTTTTTGTAAAATGTTGAAGTGTACAATAAAAAGATAAAAGATTAATTGATAAAGTAAAAAATATATATACTTCTACCAGCTTGTAATCACCTTGAACCCAGAGTAATAATTATGGTAAGTACTACTTATTGCTACTGTGTGCCAGCAGTTCTGCCAGGCTCCTTAGATACAGTATCTTGCTTAAGCATCACAACAACCATGCAAGATGGATATTACCTTTCCCTTTTTACAGATGATAAAATGAGGCTCAGAGGCACTAAATAATTTACTAAATGTCATACAACTAGTACATGCTAGAGCCTAAATTAGAATCTCGTTCTGCTTCCGAAGTTTTTTTTTTTTTTTTTTTTTTTCACGAGGATCAAAATAACCCATGTTCCTTGGGGAAAACATGGAAAAGCACAATTATTATTTAAGGGAAAAAATCTATAATTCTACCAAAATCACTCAATATTTTCACAAATTTTTCCAATAGTTTTCTAACATATTTTCTTTCTCATAGTTGAATTTATAGTCCATGCATAATTTCATTTTCTGCTTTTTAATTTAACATTACATCATACTCATAAGTTTTAACGGTAGCATAATATACTGTTATATAGATATTCCATCATTTAGTTAACCATTCTACTAATACACATTTGGGTGCTGCCCATTTTTCACTATTACAAAAAAACACTGCAATAAACCTCTTTATACACAAATTGTGCTTGGCAAGAAAATCAATGAAAAGATGAACAATTGGAATAAAAAGTCTATGGAAATTTTTAAGACTCATTACACTCCACCAAATTTCTTTCCAGGAAGGTTGTATCAATTCACACCAACAGTGATTGAGAATGTTTGTCTTACAACACCCTTACCAGGACTATTACTACCTTTTAATCTTTGCGAACAGATAGGTGAAAAACCAGACATACCATTCTTGCTTGAACTTACAGATGGAAGTTGCTTTTTTACATGTTTTTTAAAAACACAATATTCTTCTTCAGAGGTTATGCTAATTCCCCTGAATTATTCCAGTTTTAAACATGTCATGAAACAATCATAAGCCCTTGAGCTTTCTATTACAACATGCTGCCTCCTCAAATAAAATGCATCTGCCATCTTTAGTTCATTTATTCACCCACCCATCCATGCAATTCTTAAACAACCTTGATAGAAAGCATTTTGACAAAAAGGCATTGCAGCTTTAAAATATTCTTCTTTTAACCCCACAGTCTCTCTTATAGTAGAATGCCTTCTATGGACCAGTCACATTTGATTTGGCTTCTAAAGAAACTTAAGAAATGTAAACCCAAGAAAATAGCCCTCATTTGTTGCCTTTCTTTGTTTCTCTCACCTCATCTCAGAAGAGTAAAACTTATTACCGAGAACAGCTGTTTTGAAAACAGTGGAAACTTAACAGTTGGTACCACCTGTAGCTATGTAATTACAAGCTCTGTAAGAGGCTACCCAGTTGTGCTGATATCCAGTTATTCTAGATTTTGGTGGAACCAGCTCCAAGCTCTGACAAGAATCTTTCTGATAGATAAGAAAATAGAGAGAGTAGATAGATAGTAGATGATAGATAGATAGATAGATAGATAGATAGATAGATAGATAGATAGATGATAGATAGATATAGATGATAGATATAAATAGATGATAGAGTAGATAGACAATAAATGATAGTTTGATAGATAGATATAGATGAGAGATACATAGATAACCTTTGAAATAGCCATAAACTATTATCTCACTTTCTAATTTAACTGCTATGGAGCAGATGCTCTCGAAAACAGCCGTCATATCAGTCACTTTCAGTATGTCCCAGAGGTGATCCATCTGTAAACCCATTATCCATCCTAGGTCTGCCAAACAATGGGTCTCTTTGTAGAGAGAACAGATTGGTGCAAGTGAACTCTCCCTAATCCACTGTCATCTCCTCTGCAACACCACAAAAGGGTTATTTATGTCTGTGTGTGTGTGTGTGTGTGTGTGTGTGTGTGTGTGTGTGTGTGTGTGTGATGGTGGGGATAAGTGCATTGGTAAGTATTCTGTAAGCCTTAAATTGCCACAAACCAATAGGCCTTTAAGCTTTATATGCCCAAGTATGTATGCATTTTTTCACTTAACAAATGTATTGGGTGCTTATTATGTGCTAAACTTTAGACATAAAATAAGGACTAAGAAGGAAAAGGTCACTTTCCATGTATAAAGTCCTTGCACAGAGTTTACATTCTAGAGGAAGACAGACAACGTGAGGAAACAAACATATAAGTAAGAAGATGTCAGATTGTGATAAATATCTGGCAGTTTAGAGTTCCCTAGTGCAGGAAGGAGGAGGTGGCACTCCAGTGAGAAGATGCCTAGAAGCAGTCCCGACAGGGAAACTTCCAGGGAACAAGGAAGGGTCTCAGGCGGCACAGAGAGTAGAGCCCCAAGTACAGAGAAGGCTGACTAGTAGCACTGGAGTGACATAGGAACTGGGGGAAAAAAGGAAGGAGATAATATTTGAAAGAAGAAATTACCATCTATGAGATCCTGTTAAAGGGTTTAGACTGTCCCTTTGTAGCTATGGGAAGACTGAAAGGCTTTAAGTGTGAGGGGGATGAGGGGAAGAAACACAATCTGATTTATATTTCTCCTGCATGAGGCTATCTTCCTCACCTCTTTTGCTGCTGAAATATCACACCTGTCCAATGAACCTCCTCTCAGCACTTTATTTAAAATCGTGAACACTAACCCTTCCCTTTTATCACTCTCCTCACACTTCTGATCCCTTGAAATCACTCAACTTTTTCTTTTCCCAGGACACTTACCTTCTAACACACTATGTAATTCGCTGACTTGCTATATTTACCTTTCACTGTCAGTCTCCCCCATGAATAGTTCTATGAGGGAAGGGATATTTGTTTAATTCACTGACCTATCCTAAGGGCCTATAATGGTAGTTGGCATACGGCAGGCCCTCAATAAGTACTTACTGATTAAAAGAATAGCATAGCCATATTTTAAACAAGATTTTCCCATAGAAAGATCTGAGAAAACACTTTTATTCACAGCAATGGAAGAACTTGCATGGGACACTTTAATACCTGTTGTTGCTACTCCATTTAATCATCTCAGTGGCTTCCTCAAGGGGCAAAGAGCTGTCATGTATTATTCTGTGGATACTTACCCATGCTTTCACGTCATTTCACCTGGACTGTTGCAATAAAAAGCATTGTGCATTTTATTGCTTGTGACTTCTTGTGTTTTACTATATAGTCCTACTGCCAGTAATAATAATGGGACCATGAAGCCCATTCCTTTACTGGAATGCACTACTCTGTATTAGGCAGCTATCAATATTGTTGAATAAATTCGTAGAGGTGCACCAGATAATTAGCTACTCTAGTTATAGAAGCTTCAAGCATGGCTAACTTGCAAGATTATTATGTATTATATTTATTTATTATATATAATATGATGACAAATTCTGCTTTTGTACCTCAAGATTATACATACATTCACACACAAGGCGGGGTCATAAAACAGAATTAGGTCAACAAAGAAGCCACAGGGAGGCTCAGGTACAAGCAAAAGATGGATACCCGAGGGGTACCATCCACACCTTCCTTCTGTGAATGCTATTTTCTTTCACAGTGTCTACTTCTTTTCTCTGTGAAAAACAGAAAACACTTTTGCCATGTCTCAGATTTCTGGAGCAGCCATTTTAGACAAAATTATAATCCACTGTATGATCTCAAAGAATTTCATAAATAGAAACTAGAAAATTTCACAAAAGTGCTCCGAGAGTTCAAAGTCTCTGGTCCCAACATGCAATAGCTGATTTGCTCATCACCAGCAAGTGCTGCTCCTGACTCTCTGAGAATGCCTCAGACACTGCCGGTTGCCCGCCCGAGAGCCATTCCCTTTCTCCTTCCCTCATGTACACCCCGTTTCTGACTTTCACTCTCCCTCAGCCTTATGCTTCAGAGGGCGACTTGTGATTTGCCACAATCCTGGCGAGTGAGACACAGAATCTTCTGTGGGGCTTCTGAAAAGATTTATGTCACTGGTAAAGAAATACACGAGAAGAAACAGCCTCTTCACGCTCCTGGGTTGCTTCAGCTGAACGTGGTTGTGTCTGCAGAGAGCCTGAGAATGTAGCAGCCATCTCACACCCAAAAACAAAGGACAAGCTAGCACACCGAAGATGGCTCAGCAAAACCACAGAGAACCTGCGAACCTCAGTCCACAATGATGTCACACAGCTGTGAATTTACCCTCCTGGGGCTTCTCTGCATCTGGACTTCTTGGTATGAGAATAAAGGCCTTCATGAATAGAATGAAGTGGTAGGTTGGATAATCCCTCTCTCCCCACCCCCAAAGATGTCCCTGGACCAATCCCTGGCTTCTGTGAATATGTTAGGTAACAAAGCAAAGAGAAGTTAAAGTTGCAGATTGAATAAAGGTTGCTAATCAACTGACAACCTTAAAATGGGGAGATTATTCTGGGTTACCTGGGGAGGGGGGCACTATAATCACAAGGGCCTTTAAAGATGGTAGAGGGAATCAGAAAGAGAAAACAGAGAGAAGACAGTATGAGGACTCAACAGGACATTGCTGGAGGGAGAGGGCCACAAACCAAGGAAGCTGGAAAAGGGAAGAAAATATATTCTCCCCTAGAACATCCAGAAAAAAATGCAACCCTACTAACACCTTGATTTAGCCCAGTGAGACCTGTGTTGGGCTTCTAACCTAAAGAACCATAAGGCAATAAATTTGTCTTGTTTTAAGACACTAAGTTTGTGGAAAGTTGTTATGGCAGCCACCGAACACTAATATAATGACCATATACTTTGTCCAAATATGGGTACTTTTGAAAGTAAAAAGGGCACTAATAATTTGGATAGAAAAATAAGGATAAATTGCTAATGTCCTAGGAACACCTCACTTATTGTTTATATCACTGTAAATTTGGTTTTTCGACATTAGTGGCTCAAAATATCCTAAACTATAGTAAACATATCAGCACATTCCATATACTGGCATAAATTCATTTCTGAAATGCTTTAATTTTAAAACATTAATTTCCACACACAAACAGAGCCAACACTACAGGAATTAGTCGCTACCTCAACCCAGGCACCCACTACCCATCTGAAGGGCTCCCCCACAATATTGAGAACCAAACTCTGAAGTTAGCTCAGTGTAGAGAAAAGGAAAAGAGAGGAAGAAGCAGTCCCCACTTTGAAAAGTTTGCAATTAAGTAGGAAAGACAGATGTTACAGAAAGTAATGAACTGATTTATAGAAGTAGTTGTTTCTTGGCTGACTTAGGAATGTTCCTATGCCAAACGGTTTTATTTCCCTAAAAGACAAGGGAATGGAAAACTAGCATTCTCGCTCCCTAATCTAAGCATCTTTACCCCTAAATGCTGTGAGAGTTCTTGCCCCAGAGTGAACTAAAAGAAAAAGAAAGCAAAGGTTCATTTTGAAAAGTGCAGTTAGAAGGGAGCTGGCACTATAAAAGAATGACAGTTGACGTGTTGAATACAGAAAAATATATCTATACAGAAGAATCTCACTTAAAGTAGCTCTCTTTAATGCAACTGTATCTTTGTGCAAGACAACAAGGATCAGCACCAGAATGGGCTTGAGGAATTTGCCTTGGGTATTTTAATGGAGAACAGCAGAATTAAGAGGCAAGGGCTAAATGCATAAGAACTCTGGCGGAATTAACTCAGATTACCTATCTATGAAATAATACAAGAAGAAAGGAGTAAATTTGGGGGCTCCAGCTTGGGAAAGGAATTCCATTTCCTGGGATCACTGGAGCAGTGCAAAGCCGTGCACACAGAGCCAGCAGGCTGGAGAAGGATCAGAGGACCCTGCTGTTGTGGCCAGTCTGGGCATCGTCGGGGAGTGACTCCATTTGCCAGAACGATTTCCTGCATTGGGAGGAATGAGGAAAGATGAAGGGAGAATCTCTTGGTTTAGGAGGTATATAGAAGGAGATTTAACCTCCTGTAAAGTAACAAAATATGTCGAAAACCACAAAATGACTTTCTTTTAATTGATTTGTTCAGGTGTATTAGGAAACGTTTGGAGGAAAGCTAAATGCCCTTTGAAGAAAAAAAGCAAGTCTGCAAAAGACTCTAAGCAGATTAGGGAAAACATTGCTGAGGCTGCAAGGCATAGTTAAAGAACGTGTAGGTATTCCTTGTAAAATAACTTTTATATCACAGCAAGTGTATCTATGGGGTCCAAGGCTCCTGGAATTCAGCTCCTGACATGTCTCAATTCTGTGAGAAGGAATGCCAGGAAGTATTAAGGACATGAATATTGGTTGGTGGGGAAGTTGAAGACCTGGTATAACCAGGCTATCTAATTGGGTCAAAATGATCCATTCTCTCCAGCTTAATGTCCACCTGCACCACCACAGAAAGAAACCACAATTCCCATCTAGTTAATGACTTCTTCACTTTTGTAAAGAAAAATGGCTCTACTCCATTCTAAATCTTCTTGAACTCTCCTTAGCTTCCAGCCATTGATCAATAGCTATTATCTTGCTCCTGCTTCTGAAGCATCCTTCCAATTTAGTCTTCTCTCCTTCCTTCAATCCTTCCTTTCTCCCGTTTTTGCTTCCTTCACTCATTTAATAAATATATATATCAATACCCCAGAGTTCCAGACCCTAAGGGAAGATGAAAAAGACACAGTCTGATTCACATCTCAATATAACACACTCTCCTTGGGCAGGTCAAAAAGTTCATCCCATTTCTTTTAATTCGCCTTTCCATATTTTCCTCACCATTCTAAGCCAGGCCGTCTAAATGTCATCCAGGCCTTTTTCAACAACCTCAGGACAGGCCTTCTTTCATAATCTGCTCTTCATATAGATACAGTATAAATCTGACTTCAATCCTAGTTTCCATCGCCCTTACTTCAAAGACCTAGCTATGCCCTTCTCTTTGCTCAGCAAAATAAAGTGACACCTCAATTTGGTTATTATGTTGCTCTGACCAAAAAAGTATATATCTTCTTCAACCAATTCTATCTATCAAGTTAATTCTTAGGAGGTAACCTCAAAACTTAGGAGATCCCAAAAGTTGCCTCTGGCCAGCCTCACTTAACTCATTATCACTCCCATTATCTGTGATGTACTCTGAACACATGCACATGTGCATTTCTATCTTCTCTTGTTCATGTGTTGCTATTTAATTTTTCCATGGTTCTGTGTGTTTGGGGATATTCAAAGAATTTCCCTTTTATTTGGTATTCTCAAAGCATCTAGTACAAAACTGTACTCATAACACAACATTTAAAATATTGTTCAACAAATATTTGCCTTGTCATTAATTGAATGTGGAAAGAAATTTTCCTCTTCCTTCTCCAATTTATCAGTGTTCTATTTACTCTTTACCATAGCAACAATGGTATTGAAGATTTCTCACAAGCCAGAAAAAAAAGGTTAAGAGTCAAGCTGAGCCCGTGTTGTCTTCTATGCATTCTCTATGGCCTTAGCAAAACACTTCTGGTTGGCACGTATCACATTTTCACAGTCATCTCCTCTCAGTCTCAACTGAACAACCAAAGTGTTAAGCAGATCCCGTCTACCCTACTGACAGAAGCCCATCTCCAAGAATTTGTGATAGTATCTATCTACCTCATCCACTGGAATCAGTCAATGGAACAAACTGTTGAGTGTTTCGAAGATGGCCAGGACATAGCAAATGTGGAGCACCTTGGACAATTTCACTTCCCATATCCTCCACTTTACATGGCATTTTCTGGAGCAGCCCTAAGTGGCAGATAGTCGCCTTTGGAGCTAAATGGTAGTCCAGGTTTGAAAGGCAGATTAGCCACTAATAAAGGATGCAAAATGGATGTTACTTACCTTCCCTTGCCTGGGTGTCATCACCTGTGAACTGGAGATTATGCGACCTTCTCTGCAAGATCACTTGGGGGCATTAAATTAGACAATTAATGCCAGTGTTGTTGCTTTCCAACATTAATTCCCTTCTCTCTCGCCCTGTTCGGCCACAGCACCCACCATGTCCTACCAGATCCCAGTGGCTTCTCTCTGGCACTGGACAACATTTTTATTTTCATCAGATGATGATGACACTGAGGCAAGTGTCAGAATGTCCAATCTAAACAACTTCAGCAGAAAGGGAATTAGGGAATTAATCAGTTCACAACTGAGAAATCTAGGGTAGGACCCAGGTCAGACTCAGCTAGACTGGCGCTCAAGGATGCCTCCAGGATGTGGTCTTCTCTGGCTCATGGCTGGTGTCTGCTCCCCTTAGATTGTTGATACCCTTCTCAAGCTCCACATGGTTCACAATGGTGCAGCTGCTTTCTTCCTCCCAGGTTCAAGGCCAGCAGGAAAAACCAGCCTGTTTTATCTTGGCTTAAGAAATAGGACTTAGATGAACTCTGATTGAACTAGCTTGAGTCATGGGCCCATCCCTGAGGCAATTACTGCAGTTGGAGATACAAGTGGGACTGACCAGGCTAAGAAGCAAACACTAGTGAGAGATACCACATTGGTGCACATCCTGAGTTTAGGAGATCCTCAGTTAAGAATGTAGATCTCTGCTTTGAATTGGGGGGAGGGGAGTTACATTCCAGACTGTTAGTGTCAGAGGACTAGGAGAGGGGTACTTCTGAGCAAAGGAGCAAAAAGAGGACTTTTGAGATCCCAGAATGACTTTGAAGGCTTCACTATTTTGCTCTAGCTCAATTTTCTTGACCTGGGTCATGGTTCAGTGCATAGGTTCTCGGCTGCCTGGGTCCAGATCCTGGCTCTGCCACTTACTAGCTTAGACAATTTATTTCTCCTAGTTTCTGTTTCCTCGTGTGTGAAAAAAAATATGAGTAATAATAGTCATCAGCAAGTAAAGCGCTTAAGACAGTGCTTGGCTTTGTAAGCACTCAGTAAGCCTTCTCTGTTAACGGAGAACTTAGGGGAAGGGCGCCTGCAAAACCGCCGTGGGCATTAATGTTGAACTTCAAGTGGATGATTAAAGCTGTACATGTGGAAACCTCTTCAGAGAAACAATGACCCACACATGGCACCCTGAGTTTTTCAAATTCCCTGCCACGTGAGCACAACAACTTTTCATTGTACTAAAAAAAAAAAAAAAAAAAAAAAAAGAAAGAAAGAAAAAGTAATTAAAATATAGTTAATAAAAACATTTTAAAAGAAGAAAAGCTATTGAACATCCTACTCCCAGACGCCTTTGTTTACCAAGCTCTTACATGGACGGGCATCTAACACACGTTTCATTAAACCGGGAAAGCTAGAGCCTGGCTAATTGCATACCTGGTAGCAGGATTCATTACAGAGGCCCCTTAATCAGATGGCTAGCGTGAGTGATTCCCCTCGGAAGGTGACCTGACTAGTATCTGAAAACACTCAGATGTCTCAGCCAGGTTGATGGAGGGCAGGAAATGTAACCTTTGACCGTGCAAGTGGTAACGATGTTGCCCTTTCTGCAACCAAGAACCAAAGGAATTAAAATTGAGTCAGTCACCAAGTAGATTGCATTTAAGGTCACCTATAAATCTCTCTGAAGCATTTACCAAAATATTTACTTTTCTTAGTAATTTAAAACAAATGGGGAAAGGCTTTGTACCAAACGCTGAAAAAAGAAACGTGGTCCCGCCCTCCCGGTTCCAGTCCAGCAGTCTGTCCGTACTTCCCCTGGGAGCACACTTCACTGAGCACCTCCGCAATGTGGTAACAGGGCTGCAGATTGCGGTTAACTCTTCCACAACTTAAATATAGTTCTGCCCCTTCCGCTGAATAAACAAATTATTCTTCAGTGATGTGCATATGTGGATGACATTGAATTTTTCACAGACTAAAGCAGAAATGATGAAAATTCGTTTCATGTAATTTAAATCTCCCTTAGTTTTCCACTTCCCCTTAATAACATTCAGATTGTGTTTAGCAATGCCACCAAGAATCTGAGTGGGACACAAGGGACCCAATTCTGTGGGTTTTCCTGTTTGTAGTTAAATGCTGTTTATTCTAGGGGTTGGGGGAGGACATTGTGAATGGCAATGTTCTTTTGCAGTTAGGTTAAAAGTAAGCAAATGTGAATCTCAAAGCAACTCAAACCTGAATTTCAACTTCGTCTTGTATCATAAATTTTGGTCAGTAGAGTGTAAAGATATAGGTGAGACTGTAACTCTGCTTTCGGACCTTTCTTTCTCAGATGTTTTAGCATTGACCGGGACTACTTAAGGCCTGATGCAAAGTAAATGCAGCTTTGATAATGCTTCCTATTTTGACACTACATCATGTTACCCTTCTCAAGCAATGTATTGATTTTAAAATTGGCTTCCTGACTTCTAAGTAATTGTCAATTCTTTTTTAATGGAATTCCTGTCTACTGAATATACATTCCCTTTCTGTTATGCTCTTTCTCTAAGTGAAGGACATTTTGAATTTCTCAGAATCATTCTTGTATTCTTTAGATAAAAGAATTGAGGAAAACAAATGGAGTTCTGATTCAACTCCAGAAACCTTTTCTGCTGCTCTATGGAGATTCTCTCAGCTCTCCCTGTTTCCATGCTATCCCTGAACTTCAACTTCAAAGCTGCACATAGCGTTGGTCTATTTATAAGAAAGATGAGTTTATCTTCATCTAGCAAAAAATTCTGCTTGAGTTTTATATTTATTTTATTAGGATGGTCCAGTTTAATTGACTTCTACCCTATGGACCCTACTGGGTAAACATAACGCAGGCAATTATAATCTGAACTTTATATACATTTTCAGGAATGAAATGTTATGTGGATTTGGAAATTACTGGTGATAGACAGGGAAAGAACCCAAGGGACTAGGCCATTTCTCAGAGTGTTCAACTTCTTTTGGTTTGAGTCATTTCTGAGAAGGCCTAAGACTGTCTCTTTATTAGACACTCAGGTAGATGGAACTTCCTCTGCAATGAATGCCCTTAAAGGTTATAGAAAAGTACTGGAAAATAATAGCAAGAGTACAATAAGCTACAGTGAGTGTTTCATCCAGAGAAACCCACTGCACGGCCTTCTGCTGCTCAGGGCCCCTAGAGGTTGGCTCAAGGCTATCTCTCTGTGACTGAGCTTCAAAATATTAGTTGTTAATCATTTATTCAACAGCATTTCTTTTTTTAATTAATTTCCTAATTAATTAATTAGTTAATTCATTTTTTATGATATTGTTTAATGAAATCCAGTAACAGATGTACAATTTAACAGTAAGGCATATATATATATTGAATTGCGTCTTCCCCTCCCATAGTTAGATTTCTTTCAGTCACCACATATTTGACCCCTTTTACCCCATCTACTCCTCTCCACTCCCCTCCCCCACTACTTTCTGGTAACCACTAATCTATTGTCCATGTCCATGAGTCTCTCAACAGCATTTCTTTCCTGCTGGCAACACCTTCTTAGACCCAGGCAACCACTACCTTTTGCCTTGGGCCCCACAGTTGTGAAAGCTGGCTCTGGCCCATCCCTCCTTTTCTAGGCCATGCTCCAGGTACCCAAGACCTCAGAATCCCCTGTCCAAATGGCCCTGAGGAGGCATAGGACTAGCTATGGTTGGGTGGGAGAGGATAGAGCTTAAGCAAAAGGCTGGGGTGTTCGGGATTGGAAGAGAAAGGGGGGTGGGGTTTGGAACCAAGGCCTGGAACCTTCATTTGCAGCTTTGCCTCAGGTCCTGCATGCAGAGTGTTGGGTGGCAAAGGAAAGGGACCATCCCAGCACTCCTGGAGCCTCCAACCCAACTGGGAAGACAGATGGAGGAGAAGTAATTATTAAGCTGATGAGTTCTGCAAATGAAAAGCACAGGGTGTTTTGGGAGCCTCTGCCAGGGTGGGAGGTGGGAAGACAGATGTAAGTTTGAGGGGAGAAAGTAGGGATATCTTCTCCAAGGAAGCCCTACCCACAATTTCCACCCACAATTTGCCATGTACCTAAGCCCAAATTTGTACACTAGAACTCAAATATACAATGATTGTAACTTCATTATGCATAAGTCTGATGTGCTAAAGTAGCATTATCTCTTCTGATTTCAAGCCGTCTTTTCCAGTCTACTTCCTCTTCTTTCAAGTTCTGCTTAATTGACAAATACACATTTTTCTTCCATCAGCAGCTGAGTAGTATCTTAAGAGCAAGATAAGATCCATTTTTAAAATAAAGAAAACTAATTTCTTTCTTATAAACTGTAGAGTATAAAGTCCATGACTTGGTACCCATTTCAGGTGTAGCTTAGCTCAGCTCTCTGTCCCTGAGTAAGTCACCTCATCTGTATACTGGGAAGAACAATATCTATCTCAGAGGCTGGCATGAAGGATAATGAGATGAAATATTTAAAGCGTATAGCACAGAGCCTAGAATAGGGTAGATTTCAATAACTGTTAGTCATACTTCTCTGTCCTCCCATTATCCTTAGAAACCCAGACTGTTTTTTAAAAAATTTTGAATTAAAAGAAAGAAAGAAATGCTGTGTTCTTCACAGTCAATAATACCCTGGTTCACTTTAATGCTAAGAAGCCATGATTATGTTTTATATAAAGACAGGTACCTAATAATAAATACATGCATGTATACATTGAGACGGAAACAGAGAGAGAAAGCTACTCCTTCGAGAGACAAGAAATATAATTAACGCAAATATCACCATCTAGACTTCTATTTTATTTGCTACTGAATTTGTAATTTAAAATCAGACAAATGAATTTCTGACCTAGAATGGTATATTTAGAAAGAAACTAAAAAGAAATCGCGTGGTTGCACACAAGTAAACAGATGTGGGAATGATGAGAATCTTGACACAGGATTCCCTTTGAACCTGAACATTTCCTCACCTTCTGTTGCTATTTGGCGTGTAGATACTCCACGTGTGCCGCTCGTTTATCTTTGCTCCCCATCAGGCTCCTACCTTCTAGACTCTACCTCTTTGTTTTACTAAAAAGCTTTCTAAAGATGACGACCTAAGATAAAGAATCAAATCCTGGAATTATCTAAACTCCAGTAACAACGAAGACATGAAAATCCACAGAATCATAGCTCTCAGTGGGTTGATAAATAGCACTTTTATCCCCACCTTGGGTTGCTGGTATGTTATGGTAATGTAACATGCCATCTTTCTATATTTACTGTCTCTGCCTCCTTTTATTTATAGGGACTGACAAAACCAGACGTCTATATTTTTTGTTTTGTGCGGTTTGGGAGGGGGAAGGTGGATCTATAAGGCATACAAATGCACTATTTTCTAGATAATGTAGTAAGTGCAGCCTAATAAAAGTTTTTTGTAAAGGCAATGTGACTGCCTCTATAAAGCAAATTTAAAGATAAAAGCTGTTTGGAAGTCTGTTTTTACTCGTTGAAAAAATAATGGATGCAGTAAATAAAATTTAGAAAAAAAATTATATGAAAAGCCACACCCATATTTCTCCCACTCGCACAGCTATTTTCACTATTTTCTGTGCAGTCTTCCTTGTACCCATGGGTTTTACAAAGCAAGCTTAATTTAACCACCATTGTAGTTTTTGCTTTCTAAATTTATCAACACATCTTTAATTTTCTACAGAATGAACAAATTTTGTTCATTGACTATGAGCCTATATAATTTAATTACTATTAATGGCTTCAATGACAATGATTTCTATTTTGATAATTGCTGCTTTCTGAAATATTCAAACTGTTTTAAAAATAGCACCTTGGAAATCACATGATAGCTCAGAAGCCCTCCTAGAGAAATGTTCCATTTTTACCGATGGGGAAACTGAGGTTCTAAAGAGGTTATGGAACTAGTCAGCATTACTCTTGGTGGATCCAGGACTGCATCCATGGCTTTGTCCCCAGCCACGACTGCCTCCTGTCAGCCCCCAACATCTCCGCTAAGTCCTGGCTGAATGCTGTAGTGGGTGGAGGCCACAGAAAGACAGCATCCTGCTCATCAGTTTCCCAACTTAACTGGACCAGGCAGCTGCTACCTGCCTCTATGGTTTGAATAGCATGATCCTAACCTGACTGCCCAGAATGCGATTACTTTTCTGTCTTTGAAAAACTATTCCTTATTTCTTGAGAAGCTGAGACTTGAGGACAAAAGCAATTGTAGTCCTGAATACTGTATCATAGAATTGGAGGTTCTGTGAAGATGGTATATTACATTACCATAATTTACTGCATCCAAGCCAAATCAAAGGGCTGCACCACGACTCTCCTGGGGTAATTCCTGGGGCACATCTTAGCACTTTGGCGTGGGACAGGGGCCTGGAGGAAACTCAGAGCTATGTGACTTTCAGAGACATAGAGTCAAATTCAGAAGCCGCATCCTCTATACACCAGCATTCTCAGAAGCTGGAATTGTGCATGAAAGGTTTTCTTCTGGGCTGGCAGATTTTGTGCAGTTCACAGTCACAGGGCACATTTTCTCCCAGCACATGCCATGAGCTTGCAGAGCCCCGGGAGGCATTAAGAAGGCAGATGGCAGCAGGGCTCGGCAAACCGGGGGAGTTATGGTGAGTTCCAGTCTCCCTGAGTGCCAGCTGAAATAGTGGTCCTCCTCGCTGGGGTTTCAGCTGCCTAGATGTCCTCAAGGAAACTGGAGCACCCGCCCTACTTCCCAGCTGGCCCAGGAAGCCATCATGTGCAATAATTTTTAGTAATGGCTGAGCACAGCTGCCTTTGAACTGATGACCTGGTAATCTGCACTAGAAAGGTCCGAATCCCTTTACAAATCCCCCGAGCCTCACCATTCTTTTGACTTGTTGCTCTTAAAGTTTCACATCATTTTCAACATGTTAAGCCACCACTTCAAGAGCATTATTGAGTCGGAGGGAGAGGGCAGCCCCTGAGCATGTTCCCTTTGCCACTTTGCCCTCTTCCTGTTCTTTCACAGCTCACTCACCAGAGTGAGCAGGCATGTTGTTGGTTTAAGGATTCGAGGCTGCCTTGCTCATTTGAAGGATTCATCTGCTGATTATCTACAGAGAAATCAGCACTTGAAGAAATGCTTTAAAGAACACCTACATCCCAATGCAGACAATTCTTGGTGAAAAATAGTGACACAGCATCCTACAAGATTTCACAAACATACAGAGAGCTGCTCCAGGAAAATCAAGCATTTGTCAGGAATGTTAGACAATGTTTTATGTTCATAACATTATCACTGCTGCCAACAGCACTAGTTTAATACAGAATTCTCAGGCAAAAATAAAACCATCTCACTTTTGCTTCGTGAGTAATATTGCACTTCAGCTGCTAGAAATTGATAAGTATATTCTTTAAGATATGTATTTCTTAGTCATCCATCCAACCAACATAGGATCATAAATGTTTTGTAAATCACATGTATTTTAATTAAGTATACATTATGTACTATAGAAAACCCCAAACTGAATAAATTTTGACACAATACAACTCCTGGATCACTTCAAAATTTGTTTTTCTTTTTAACAGTTCTTGTTTTTTACCACTTCCTATTACTTTATGGACTTCAAGACAAAAAAACTTATCTAAAACTTGACACAATTAAAAATCCTGGAATATGTCTGAATTGTGTTTTTCTTTTTCTTAATGGTTGTCATTTTCACACCTTGCTGGTGCTTCACGGATCTAAGGCATTAAAATCTTTTACATTCTATCAAGATTGACAACTAGCTTTGTGTCCCAGTATAATTCTACTTGAGGAATTCTCTGGTGGTGAGTGTTTGGCAGCATTATCTTTTATCTCACGTACTGATATTTATGACAAGACTGAGAAATGTGCAGGGCATCCAAACGCCTTCCTTCGCCCATACACATATTTTATTCCAAAAGACAAGTGATGTTTTTGTTCATGCTGTTTTGCAAAAGGCCTAAAAAAATGGAAACATGCAAAACGTTTTAATATTCCTTTGAGTTTGGAGGAAGAGGTTTAAAGGCCTATAATAGATAGTTTTAAAATAAACTGGCAAATAATATGTATTTTCTTAAATTTGAAAGTTCCAGATAGAAAAATAACTTTCCAAAGCATATTCTTCCCCCAAAAAACTTGTTATGACCCCTCACTGTAGAAGCCTGGAAGAAATGAGTACAATTTTCCCGATGCCCCTAATGATCGCCAGAACTTACTTTCCAAAGCCCATGTTCAAAAAGCATATTTGTATTTTTTTTTTTTTTTGCATTTATCCCCAACAAGTGTTGAGGGACAGAAATTTCCCTCAAAGGAGACAACTTTAAGCTAAAATGGCCTAACTACTGACCATAACAGGCCAATTGTTAAGCCAGAATTCCCTGTCTTTTTAACCATGCTGTTCGGGTCAGCCTAGAGCCTTGCCTATGACCCGGAAAGCCAGGAGGATGGTCAGTATTATTTTCATTTCTGTATCTATCTTGGATTTAAGGAAGTTGGTGATTGAAAGGGTGAGTAAAAATGAGGAAATCTTTCTGGAGCCCCTAGCAAAGAAATTCCAATTGATCTTATTGTCAAGGGAAATGTGCTGAACACAGAGGTGTCACGATATCCAGAACTGGACAATTCTTTTTGCTAATGGCCTTATGCAAAGTGCATATTTGGTAAAGAATTCCTTAATGACCAAAGCATCAATATTCTCAGGACTCCATGAGCTCTGACAATTATGCTGTATTAATCAGCTCAGGCTGCTGTAACAAAATACCACAGACTGGGTGGCTTAAATAATAGAAATTAATATCTGCATAGTTCTGGAGGCTGAAAGCCCAAGATCAAGGTCTCAGCAGGTTTGGTTTCTTCTTCAGCCTCTTTCTTTGACTTGCAGATGGGCACTTTCTTCTTGTGTCCTCACATAGTCATCCCTCTGTCGGTATTATCTGTGACCTAACCTCCTCTTCCTATAAGGACACCAGTCTATTGGATTACAGCCTGCCAATATGACCTTATTTTACCTTAACTCTCTAAAGGCCCAAATATAATCACATTCTGAGGGACTGGTGGTTAGAAATTCAACACATGAATTTAGGGGAGTTACACACTGCATCCCATAACATATGTTTACGAGAAATGTAAGGTAACTCTTAGGTGGTACTATTTGTTTGGGTTATTCATAATGCTTTTACATTTTCATTAATTTAAAGGTGGCACGAAGTTATTTATCCGCCTATATGGTGTTGAAAGACTATAAACTTGAAATTCAGGCAAACTTTAGAAGATTTTCCTGAGACTATTAATAGAAATATTTACTATGCTGTAGCTATGAGATGCAACATATTCCTACTGATAATGAACAGTAAGAGGGTCCAAAAGAAATTGCAATTTATCTGACATGTTTATATGTAGCCTGCTGTGGTAGAAATCAAGAGATCTGAGTTTTAGCCTTATTGAGAAGTCACTTGCTCCGGGGCACTTGTTTATGTCCTCAGTAAAGGGTAGCAGTTAAGAGTAGACTTCTGGAGTCATAGAAAATAAGCTCGAAGCTATCAACCATTAGCTGTGTGATGTTGAGGAAATTACTTAACCTCTCTGTTGTTCCATTTCTTTATCTGTGAACAAGAATAGTAACTTACCTCCGAGGCAATAATATTAAATGATGTTATATATTCAAAGCACTGTAACAGTGTCTGTCATGATATAATAGCTCAAGTATTTTTATTGTCAATAAAATGTAAAGATTAAATAAGATAGTTTCTAAAGTCCCTTTCACTCTAAAGCTAAGATAGTAATGTTGCTATTATGTTTTATGATACTCAAAATTGTTACTTGGCAATTTCATGTCAATATTTATAGATATTATAGCATCTTAGGAGAAAAATTTTCTTGGTGCTATTTGCAATTACTTAGCTTTTTTATACCATAAAGAATCAAATGCTCTGTCCATTGCATTCCCAGAAGTTCCTGAAATTATTTTGTATCAGTTCTTCAGCATAACACAGTTTGCCTGCCCTGAAACACATATCAGGTGATACCAAATTGCTTTCTGCTATATTTCTCTATTATGCTATAATTTTTTTCTTTTGTTCTCACTATATTTAAATTTTATTCTGAGTAGGGGAAAGTAATAATATTTTTCATGCTTATATTGAGAATACTAAAGCATTCTATGATTAATAAATATACCAGACCACTATGAAGGTACCTTTCATTTAGAAAATCAAGCATTCAGAGACACTCTCCCCTCAATTACAAATCTTTTATGGAAGTAGTTGGCAATTTAATTGATAATGAAGTAAAATGACAGATGAACCATGAATTGGAGAGATGAGAAATTGTACCTATTAGAAGGCAATGGCCTGACCATTGGAATCACATGGGATACTTGTTAAATATATAGACTCCCAGACCTTTCTTTGAAGCTCTTCAGTGGGGGCAAGGACTCTGTATTTTAGTGAGTGCTCCAGGCTATCCATAAGGCCAGCCAGGCTTGGGAACCACTGCAATAGTCCAGAAACTAGATCACTGTAACCATGTCTTCAAAGTGGTAATGGGAATCGAAAAGAAAGGCTAGAGACAGACACACTTAGAAGTTAGAATTACTATGGACATTGACTATAATATTCATATGTCTATGTATTTTATTATGATACCACTACTTAGAATATATTTAAAGGCCACTTCAGAAGCATAATAAATTTGCAATGAACTTTCCTTTATTTAAAAAAAAAAAACTTTTACTTTCAAAATCTTTAAAAGGAGAAACTCCTAACTCATCTAGAAATCTATAATTTCAGAGGAACAAAGCAATCGAATAGTGTCATCGATTGCCTAGAAAATTCAACCTGACAAATACTTTTAAGTATTTTTAAGGAACCATGTGAGGTGCTGCAAGGATGGAGTCCTTGCCTTCCATAAAGTTTTGATTTAGCAGAAGAGATGATAAAACCCCAACTAATCATAAAGAAGGATAATGTGAAAAATGAGGGAAGGAGAGATAAACCGCCTTGGGGAGGAACTATATATTGTTCCAATATTAAGAAGATATGTTCTAATATCAAGGTAAGGGATGCATAGGGCAAGCTTCCATGTCCTCTGAAGTACACCACTCTCCCTGTATCCCCAGACCAGGAAGCTGTCTGAACTCTCTCCTTTTTAGGTTTTTATGAAGAATCATTACACAAGCATGATTAATGAATGACTGACTGGTCATTAGTAATTGATTCAACCTCCAGCCCCTCTCTCCTCCCTGGAAGTCAGGCTGATGGGATTGAAACTTCCAACCCTCAAATCACATGGTTGGTGTTCTTAGGAACTATGCCCCATCTTTAGATGTGGCCCTAAAATCACCTCATTAACATAACAGAAGATACCTTTGCCGTTCTCATCACTTAAGAAATTCCAAGGGTTTTAGAAACTCTGTGCTAGAAACAGAAATGAAGAACAAATATATAATTCTTATTAAAAATCACAATATCGCTAGGATATGAAGACTTGTCCAGTTTGATAGAGAGTAGAACCCATACAGGATGGTAGTGGGTAACAATGATAATAGTGCTTGAGACAAGGCAACATCACTCAAGCTAAAATAGTTAGGCTTAACTCAAGGACAACTAAGAGTCACTGAAGGTTTCCCTGGAAGTGATATGACTGAAATTTTCTTTAGGAAAATGTACCTAGTAATGATCAGGAGGACGGATTGGAAGAAAGGACCAAAGCTAGGGAGTTCCAACTTAATGAAGAAACTCACATTTTCTGTACTTTCAAGATGATTTATTTCATGCAGCTGAAACTCACAAATAAAGGTGTTTGTTCCCAAACTTCAGCATGATTAGAACCATCTGAAAGGCTTGTTCAAATACAGATTGCCACTTTACATCTAGGACTTAATTCCTTTTGGCACCTGATAGAACTCTAAACAGAAAATTGGCAAAGACATATAGAAAAACTGAACAACAGCAACCAACGGGGTCTAAATGACATTTATAGAAGTCCACCCAGTAACAGCATAATATACATTCTTTTCTGGTGGCCATAGAACAACATATACTAAGGTAGACCATATGCTGGGTCATAAAACAAACTTTAACAAATATAAAAGGATTAAAATCACACATATATGTTCTCTGACCATAATGAAATCAACTAGAAATTAATAACAAAAAGACAACAAGTAAATCTTCAAAGTCTTGGAAGTAAAACAACCCACTTCCAAATAATCTATGAGTAAAAGAGCAAATCTCAAAAGGAACTTTAAAAATTCATAGAACTAAATTTGAAAGTGAAAATACAACATAATAAATTTGTGGGATGCAGCTATGGCAGTACTGAGAGGAAAATATGTTTATATCAGAAAAGTGAAAGTTCTCAAACCAATGATCTAAGTTACTAGAAAGAAAATCAAACAAATTGAAAGTAAACAGAAGGAAATGATAAAGAAAAGAAATCCATGAACTTGAAATCATGATAACAGTAGAAAAAAATCAATAAAGAAAAGGCACTCTCTTTTTTTATAAAAGTAATAAAGTTAACAAACTAGCAAAACTGCTAAAGACAAAAGTAGAGAAGACACAAATTACTAACATCTAGAATGAAATAGATTTCAATACAGATGCTGAAGCCATTAAAATTATAATAAGGGGGTACTACAAACAACTTTACATTCATAAATTTGATAATGTAGAAATAATGGATTAATCACACTAGAAAATCACAAACTACCAAATCTTGACTAACATGAAATAGATAATCTGAATAGCTCTATAACCACTAAATAAATTAAATTCATAATTTAGAAGTCCCCCTGCCAAAAAAAAACAATTTCTGGGCCTAGACAGTTTCACTGGAAAATTCAACCAGTTAAAGAATTAATTTTAATACAGTAAAAAGTTAAAGAATTAATTTTATACAGTATTTTTTGGAGTAAAGCACAGGAAGGAACAACTCTTTATGAGGCCAATATTATCCTAATACTAAAATTAGACAAACAGTACACAAAAAAAGGAACCTACAAATGAATATCTCTCATGAATTTATACATAAAAAATCCTCAACAAAATTTTAGCGAATGGAATCCAGTAATATATAAAAAGAATTGTATAACCACAACTGAAGGAGATTTATTCTGGGTATTCAAGGATGTTTTATTCAAAAGTCAAACAATGTAATGCAACAAATCAACAGGCAAAAAAGAAAGAAAGAAAGAAAGAAAGAAAGAAAGAAAGAAAGAAAGAAAGAAAGAAAGAAAGAAAGAAAGAAAGAAAGAAAAATTATATAATCGTATCAATTAATGAAAGAAAAGCATTGGACAAAATTCAACACTCATTCATGATAAAAACTCAGCAAACTAGAAATAGAGGAGAACTTTCTCAACTCAATAAAAGCATCTACAAAAAATCTACAACTAACATCACATTGAATGGTGAAAGACTGAATGCCTTCTTCACTAAGATTGGGAACAAGGTAAAGATGTCCTATGTTATTGCTCTTAGTTAACTCAAAATGATCACAGTCATATGGAAAATTATTAAACTTTTAAGAAAAAAAAAGAAAAATTTTGGGACCTAGAGCTAGGAGGTGAGTTCCTAGAGTTGGCACCAAAAGCACCTCCATAAAAGAAAAATTTGATAAACTGTACTTCATCAAAATTTAAAATTTTTACCCTGCAAAAGACCCTATTAAGAGGATAAAAAGATAAGCTACAGAGTGGGAGAAAATATTTACAAATCATATATCTGAAGGACTCTCAAAATGCAGCCATAAAAATCAAACAATTCAACTAGGAAATAGGCAAAAGACATGAACCAATATTTCACCAAAGAGAATACACATGTGATATATAAACACATGAAAAATGTTCAAAATCATTTACTATTAAAAAAATTCAAATATCACCGCACACCTATCAAAATAGGTGGCTAAAATAAAAACAGTGGCCAGAAACTGGATAACTCATACATTGTTGGCATGAATATAAAATGATACAACCACTCTAGGAAACAGTTTGGCAGTTTAAAAAAAAACTAAATATGCATCTAACGTATGACCCAGTATTGTACTCTTGGGCATTTATGCCATAGAAATAAAAACTTGTACTCACACAAAAACCTGTACAAGAATGTTTATAACGGCATTATTCATAATCATGGAAATTACCCAGATGTCCTTCCATGAGTGAATGGTTATACCAACTGTGGGAAATCCTTACCATGGAATACTACTTAGCCATTAAAAAGGAACAAAATGTTGACTTATGTAACAATCTGGATGAATCTCAGAAAATTATACAGTTTTTTTTTTCAAAAAAGCAATCAAAAAGGTTAAACACTATATGGTTGCATTTATATAACAAATAAAAACTTATAAAAATAAAATTGAAATAACTAAATTTTAAAGATAAAGAACAGATTGATGGTAGTCAGTGGTTAAAGATGGGAGTGGAGGGGAAAAGGATGGTGTAGCTACAAAGAAATAACACAGGGGAGCCTTGTGGTGGTGGAACAGCTCTGTATCATGATTCTGATGCCAGTTACACAAATCCATGCATGTGATAAAGTTACATAGAACTATGTATACACACACAATTGAGTGCATGTAAAACTGGTGAAAACTGAATAAGCTCTGTGGGTTGTACCAGTGTCAATTTCCTGGTTTAGACATTATATTTAGTTATACATTATGTTAGCATTTGGAGGAACCTGGTAAAGGGTACATTGGACCTCCCAGTACATTTGTTTCATGCAACTTCCTGTGAGGCTGGGGGCTAGGGTGCAGTCTTTCATTTTTTATTTTATATACTTTTACCTTATATAACAAAAATGCAGATCTTGGGGAGAAAAAATACACAGATTTCCGATTCAGTAGGTCTGAAGTGGAACTTAAGAATTTTCATTTCTAATCATTTCTAAGGTGAGCTGATGCTTCTGATCTAGAATCCACTCTCTGAGAACCACATTTTAAAAGAAATGGTAAATCAACTCAGTCCTTGATCATTTAGTCTGATCTCAAAGGGCTCCTTAATCCTATGGTTACATAGTTGCAAAAACTAATCTGAGCTATCATTTCATATTTCACAGAGGCCATTTCTCTCAGATAAACAAATACAGACAAATAGTTCAGATAAAATGTCTTTCGACTCAAACAAATGGCTACTTAACATGGTCCTAGAAAATAAATAAGTTAATTAAAATTAAATAAAATAAGTTTGTAAAGCAAGGTATCCCTATCTAATTTGTATCTTGAATCAATCCTGACTCCAGACAAAAGCAGCCTTTGTGAAAATCTGCTCACCTTGCGCTTGGTAATTCAGAGCTTCATATTTTTATATCTATTGCCCAAAGAAAGGACACCCACCATCTCACAGAGATAGAAGCCAAATGTAGCTCAGTAAATAAAATGTTATTTTCTTTTTCAGTTCCTTTCTCAGTCACATTTCATGCCCTCTCTTCAGAGTGTTTATCACCACCAAGAGTCATATTTCTGTTTGAATATCTGGCAAGTGACTCCCTGCTGAACAGTCAGGAGAGAAGCTCCATAAATCAGAGTCCTGCAGTCTACATGCTGCCTTCCCGGCCAGTAGTGGGCCCTTGAATATTCTTCAAACCTAAGTGCTTCAGAGCAGGACTCTTAAAAATAAAGCTCTGATTACTCATAGCAGGATAACATTAGAAATATCCCCAAATCCCCAAGTTAGAGGAAACCTGAGGGGCTGTGAATAATTCCCTTGGCTTCCCAAGAGCCCTGATCAGCACTGACCCAATGAGTCAAGGAAAACTTTATCTGTCTACAATGCTGGCCTTCTCCGATGTGAGAACAAGGTTTCCACTGGGACACCAGGAAATGAGAATAAAGTGCAAAACCAAGGGTCTGTAATTATCAGTGAGAAATCATGACGATCCAATGTAGGGAAGTTTAGTAGGTCTGTAGCACTCTTACTATTGAAAATAACACAATTTGGAGCATGGACAAATTCTTCTGAATATTCCTACATCTTTAACACTCAAAGCACGTTCCTCAGGAGAGCAGCATTGGTATCACCTGGAGGCTTCTGCAAACTGAGACTCTTTGGATCCACTTAGACCCGCCCAATCAGAATCTGCACATTAACAAGATCCTGGCTGATTGGTGGGCACACTGAAGTTTGAGCAGTTCTAAGACCAAGGTAGCATATACCTGTTAATGACAGTGGGAGAGCTGCTGGAGATATGATAGCAGGGATCTTATGAGTGATTGGGTCACCACCACGAACACTCTAAGACTACACCAAAGAACTAAGCAGTGTCAGTCCGGCCCGGAACAATCAGGAAAACTGCTGTTTTCTGCGATACCCTGCCCTTGAAAGTTCTGCGGTTCAGTCTAAATTCAAATCTCATATAACCCCAGAGAAGTACTAAGCACTAATTCAGCCCCATTTACCATTTCCTAATTGAATTTCTTATTTCCCAAATAACTGAGAGTTTGATAGTTTGCAGAGGTTTATTATTGGGGAAAGTTTGGAACAAATGAATAAAATATCAAGCAAAGCAAAATTTATCAGAGGGCCATTACGATTGTTCTCGTTCATTCTTTGCTTCCAAACCTCTTATTATTAGTGATGAACTCATAAGTGTTCACCAAGGAGAGAGGCTGAGAATTAGAGATGATCTATAGAGACTTTACTGAAGTCCACACATTCTAAAGGGCTGAGTTTTGTGGTGCTTAGAACGTTTCTTGCTTTCTTACATTATATGAATCTTTATGTAAAAGTGCAGCTTTGTGATAATCATAGTAACCATAAATATATTTTGAATAACTACAGTTTGGTTTTTACAGACAGTTTCAGCATTCAGTTTAAAACATTTTATTTAATTACACAAATATTTTAAAAATATATCCGAAATGATGATTCCAATATACGTTTGGGATAAACCTTCAATATTCTTTTCTTTTGATAAGAAGATAAGTTAGTCTTTCTCATGGATTACTCTTGAGTAAAATATTGGAGGAGTTTTCCTATTTATCAAGAAGAATTTGAGGGCCTCTAGTTGCTTCGGACTTTACAAGATGCCATATTCACACATGCACCTTAGATGAGAAGGCAGACATAAAAAGGTAAGATATATAAAAGGAAAAAAAATTATAGACGTTAAAATCAAAATATCAGGGGTCAGATAAAGGAATCTCACTGAGAGATTAGACATACTACTGACAGAAGCTAGAATCAAAGGTGAGGAAAAGAGAGGTGGATTGTGAATGAGAAGATGATGAACTTGGCTTTGGACCAAGGAGTAGGAGATGGCTGTAAGGTAAAGCTTGCTACATACAAGTCAGTGTAAAATTGTATGAAACATACAGTTGTATGGAAGAAACTGAAAAGAAGAAACTAAACAGACCAGTCAGTAATGAGGAGTGACTCAAAGCTTTGTGAAGGAGTTATGACTTGTATTGAGCCTTAAAGGAAAGATAAATTCATTGAAGGTGAAGTAGAATCAGATGACAGAGGGTTTTGAAAGCACAGTAGACATTTTAGATTTGAATGGTCAGGAAATAAGACACTAAAGATTTTTAGGTGAGAAGTAATGAAAACAGTATGGAATTTTGAAGCAGAGAATGTTTTTGTTCAAGGCTTTCAGAGTTAAAATTTCTGTTGGAAGGGACAGATAAAAGATGATTTAAAGGAAAAATAGACAAAACTTTGAGTCAGTCAATCAGAGAGTTGATAATGGAGAGAACTGAATCTGACAGGGAGACTGGTAGTGCTAGTTTCTAGCGACAAAGACTAGAAATATAAATGGGGAAAGAGGACTGTGAATGGAAGATGATGACCTTGACTTTAGACATCAATAAGTTCAAGGTGACAAAACAGCTAAAATGGAAATATGTACAAGGCAGCAGGGCCAGAATTAAGGTTGGAAAGTAAGACACTTAGAGTGGAAATATTAAAAAGGTCTCAGGTCATACAACCCTAAGTTAGAGTGTGCCTCCTTAACTTTTGCACCTGGGACCTCAATTCCTTCATCCTAGTCCCTGCCCTTTTGGACTGATGGAAAAATGGAACTTGAGTTTAGATGAAAAATAAGATTGGAGACACAGGCACGGAGGTAAACAGCATAAGAGCAATTGTATTCATGAGGACTTTGAAGCAGACATCAAAGAGAAGGAAGGACATTGGGCTGAGCCTCGAAGAACTCTCCTTCAGAAACCAGAGAAGATAGAACAAGCAAGCCTAATACAGGAAGGACAATCAAAAATTTTGGAAAATGGACATTTCTATATAAACATAAATTATTTGACAGCTGTACTTACTGTTAGTCCCTTCCAAATCACCACTGATAAATGAGTTTTGGAAAAGCATTCACCACAAGAATTGAGAAAACAGGTGAGGAGATAACAGTAATAAAAATGTGGAAGCTTGGAAAGCAGGTGAAGTCATAACTATCTAGGGAGACTCAAGAAAACAAAAAATGTTTGGGGTTTCTTTGGATAGACATCCAGAAGTGGAATTTCTGGTCATAAGGTAGTTCTATTTTTAATTTTTGAGAGACCTCCAAACTGTCTTTTATAGGGGCTATATCAATTTGCAATCCTACCAACAGTGCACAACGGTTCTATTTTAGCCACATCCTGATTTATTGATGATAGCCATTCTGACAGGGGTGAGGTGATATCTCATTGCCATTATAATTTCTATTTCTCTGATGATTAGTGAAATTGAGCATCTTTTCATATATTCACAACAGTGCTATTTTCAATAGCCAAGATATGGAAGCAACCTAAGTGCCCATCAATAGATAACTGGATAAAGAAGAAGTGGTACATATATACAATGAAATATTATGGGGCCATAAAAAGAATGAAATCTTACCATTTGTGACAACATGGATAAACCTGGAGGATATTATGCTAAGTAAAATAAGTCAGACAGAGAAAGACAAAAAACATGTAATCTCATATTATCTAAGGACCAAAGTAAACAACAGTATAAGAATGTCATTCAGAAACACGATCTCAAACACTAGAAGACTGAAAAGTGATGTCACTGAAGAGGTCTCAGGAAGGTGGAGTCAGGGACTGCTACTCTTAATTTTAAGCCTTGAAAATAATTTGATTTTTAAAATCCTATCTATGTATACCTTTATAAAAGTTAAAAAAATAAAAGGATGAAAATAAATAGAATCAAGATATCAAAATACATCTGTATTTTAGAATCTGATGCATTTATGATAGTGAGTGCTTTTTTCAGATCTAATGACAAAACTTTCATTAAAGACAATCAAGTTTTACAATTACAAGTTTACATACCTTTTGAAGGAAGAAAACTGAGAGAGTAGTAATGAAATCATATAGCCATAGTATTAAAAAGTGCTTTTTAAGACAGTTTCAATACATTAAGTACACTTTTAAATCTTGTATTTTTTGTATAACTGATAGCAATCACTCTTTACCATGTGTTCATTCTTGTGAGTATTGAGAAACAATACTAGGTAGATGACATATAAGCATAAGATCTCCAGTCCCCGGAAGTTTAAAAAAATTATTTCCCATGTTTTCCAGATGCCCATTTGGTAGAATCCTTTGCTGATTTTTTTTTTTCAATTCACTATTTGAATAGTTTTTCCTATTTGTAAATATGAGTATCTCTAAATGGTGGCTCACAACACATTTCAACTTAAACACATAAACATTTCAGTGGGACAGAAAACTACACTGTATTCAAACAATAGATTGGGGATGAAATAGTGGTTTTAAGCTTGTTTTTGACATTTAAAAAGGGCTGAGGTATTTTTATCTCTTCACTACCTGCTATATCTCTAGATACCTGATAATTTTGAAGAGAAGATCCTGGCATGTTATATACACTGAAGCCTCCTCCAATGCAAAATGATATTTTCCTTTCTATTTTTCATTTCTGGATGCTGGCTGCAGTCAACAATATAATCATATTCTTTTATTGATTTTCTTATAAAATGTATCCTTGTTAGATTCATTGATGACTATACATTACTGAGGCACCTGATAAAATTTCATTGTATTATTACCACTGCGCAGGAAATGCTTTTTGTTGGATGAAAATAACTTCTTCTCATGGTGAAGATGAAACTAGGTTTAATGCAGAATTCCAAAGAATGGCATCCTTATTTGAAAACTAATCATCAAGAAATCCCACCCTCAAATCAATTCAGTATTATTCTCTGCTCAGAAGATGTACTGTATCATTCTAACTTGACCTCAGTTTTCCAATTAAAAAAAAATTAATTTCCCACTTTAAACACTTAACAATTTAAAGGTTTAGCTCTTCCAAAGAATTCTGATTCTTTCATGACTGGCCTATGTAGTGCACCTCCTAAATCACTCTATACAGTTTTTGGTGGCCTGTATCTGATTAACTTGAATTGATTTGGGCTACAAGATTTGTTAAAACAACTCAAGTCAAATAGTGACTCTGTATTTGCAAGGTTGTATAAATATATAACCCATAGTTATTTTTCCCTTCTTATTTGGGATATCATAATAAGGTATAATATAACTGGGTCCTCCTTTGTACTAAGAAATACTGAAATAGTCTCTTTTGTTTTACCGGAATTATAGGCCTGAAATGTCTAAAGCACCACACTGACAAAAACAACAGAGAATACACCTTTTAAAGTTTATTTAAACATTTGATTTATTCCTAAGAAGTCCAACTAAAAAATAAATAGAATGATAATACTGTAACTTAAAAATTTGATATGACATATTCTTACGAGATCATCTACTTTTCAGTTAAATTCCATCTCAGCCCATGCTGTTCTTAATAGAGTAGCTCATGGAGATACTATTTTTTAAAATAAAGTAAAATTTTCTTCTTGGTAGAAAATAATTTTTAAAAAGCAAATTCTTATTTAAAATTTGAATGATTGTTAATTTTAAATTATAAAAGTATTCAGAATCTCATATAGATTAAATGACTATATTTATGGATAAACTTAACTTTCAAAATTAGGACACTTAAAGCTGGCACTTTGCTACATTTAGATGGCATCTGATTTGGCAACACTTCCTAATTCAGTCTAATCTGAATTAGAGACTACTTTAAATATATGTCTTTTTATTTCCTTTAAATCACACACAATAACTCATACACCTCACAAGACACTGCTAAGAAGAGATTATTTAGAGACCTGATTAACAAATAGTTCACAATTAGCATGTCAATTGCACATGACGGGCTGCTTCCACAGACTTAAAATAGCGTGGACACTAATGGTCCTTTCTAGACTGTTAATTTGCTTAGCAAATCCTTTCTCCAGTCTAGAAGAGCCCAGCTCTTGTCTCAGTTATCAGAGACCTTCTGATTAAGGAGGTTTCCCTATAGCTTACAGGCAGCACATAGGCTAGGTTTTCAGATAACCCGAATTTGTTGCTGATTACTCGACTATGTTTGACATAAACTGGAAGGAGTTATTTGTAGTCTGCATGCTGAGTTTCCCTACTTGAAAACTGGGGCCAAGGGTATGTACAAGTTTGAGCTAATCAAGAGTTAAAATCGAATTTAGTCCTAAAAAGAATGGCCAGGCAGATAGCAGTTTTCTCCAAAAATCATTTTGAGGGAGTCTGACCACAGTAACATCCCACTTGGCCATTGTATCAAATGTGTGTAAACAAAAATACTTTTTTAGACCGTTCTAGAAGATATGCACTTAGGGACTTATAAATAGCATTTTTTTTCATTAAATTATTTTTAAAATAGGCAGTAAATGAGAACTTAAAAGTGCTTAAGAAAATATTATTCATTCTGCAAAAGAGTTACTGTGGCCTAGAATACAAACTGGTCACTTGGGACTGTTTTAAAACTACGAGCAGAAGGATGCAGAAGGCATTGCTCTCCTCCCTCTCTCACAAGCCAAACCTCTTCAGACTTGGCCTGTCCACTCCTGACTCGGGTGGGGCCATCCACTAGGGCTTTTGCAGCCTGGACATGACCAAGATATTTGATTTGAACAAGGCAGAAAATCATGAAACTAAAAATAAATTTGCTGTAAGGAAAAATAAAGGTGCTTTGTTTCCCAGATTTTATTTTAAAATATTTATTTAAGCTTCTCTATGATTTCAAGCCCCATAGCCCAAAAGCATTAAACTGTATTGAAACTTAATGGCCTGAAAAGTTACCTTTTGAATTAAAACACATCTAGTTGCAAAGTGGGGTGGAGGAGAAGGCATCTGCAACGAATCTAAAAATTCCATTTCTGATCCTGGACTTTGAGGACACAAAAATAGCCAGTAGAATACAGTATTTTCAAATTTCATAGGGGTGCATATGATTTCTGGGAGCTGGGTTTCTATGCCAATGCCTAGTTCAGGACATTTTTCATTAGTGAGGAATGACCAATGATATAGAGAGGTTTAGATGGGCATTAAGAAGAAAAAATAAGCTAAATAAACTTGTCCAGATTCTGCCACCAAGTTATTCACTTATTGTAGAGGCAAATTCTAAAAACATTCATTTTATAGGTAAATAGGGACCTTGTTTCCAGACCAGTTGGCTCCAAAATAGGAATGAAATACTGGGTATGAGTAGAATTTTTTTACTTTTTTTACTCATGTGTACTAGTTAGATCATATTTTTTAATTTTCTGTTTGGCATATGGAAAGTATATGTAATATCCCATTAATAAATAAATGTACCTATGTTGAGGTACATAATTAAATAAATCCAGAGGCAACTTCTCCAGACACTATATGTGAGGCACTGTGAAGTTGTTCTAATATTAGTTCATAAAGAAATCCCTTGGCTGCTGCAAGTGCAGTTCCCCACAGTTCAAAAAACCCAATCAACAATATTTCTACCCATCAGATTTTCCATTATTGCATACTGCTCTTTTTCCTTTCATTAAAAAAAATGTGCTACTGTGCATCGCTAATAATGAGACTATAACAGAATTATAAACAGTTGAATCTTGTGTAAATTATTATCAACTGTAACTGTAAAATATGTATATTTGTGTTAGTGCAGAAAAGAGCAACTCTGACATGATCATGTTCCAGACAATCTAGTTATTATGGTAGCATAATTTATTTTAGGAATACAGATATGCTCACCATCAAAGTGGACATTTTTAATATCAACTTCTTTCCATTTTTGAAGAGTACTTTTGTCTTTGTACAAACAGGATATTGAGTACAACTTTCTCTTGTTGATTAAGTATCAGTATTTCCTCTTTTGAATGTAAACTACCTGAATGGTTATTTAGCAATTGGTTATTTAGAGGCAAGAGAATGCAGGGAGTAGAGAAATCTTCCAAAAAGCTACAATTAATATCCTCTGGGGGAAAGAGAAAATATTGAATTCATGAAATAAGAAGGACTGTTAAAAGGGAATAAATAATAAGAAAGAGCTTTTAGAAAAGAAAATATGACGGCCAAAAGAAGGACTGGAAGATAAAGTCAATAAAATCTCCTAAGGAAACAGACAATGAAAAACATATATATAAGAAAATTAAAGTATCAATATAGAATGTTAAACAACTAAAAAATAGAACTGACAAAAAAAAAAAGAGAGAAAGGGAGAAAATTTTCAAATAACATTCCCAGAACGGGTTTATAAATCTGAGAAATGAAAGACCCTCTGAGAGTCTAGTATGATTAATGAAAGATGTCCACATCAGAAAATTTTAGACCACTCAGGATAAAAAGTAGATCCTAATAGCTTCCAAATAGGAAGCTAGACCTGATACATACAAAGGATCAGCAGTAAGAATGGCATCAGACTACTCAAAAGCTACATTGGAAGCTATAGGACAATGGAACAACAAAGATCATTTTAAATTTAGAATTCCACAACCAAACTATTATTCCAACTTAAGGGCAGAATAAAGATATTTTAAGGGATGCAAAATATTAAATAATTACCGCTCCCGCCCTTTTTTCTCAGGAACTCTTTTTTGAGAAAAAGAAGAAAGAGGAAAATATGTACTTAAAGAAAATAGTGAATCCAATGTGGGGAAAAGGCAAGGAAAATTCCAGAACCACAGGTCTCCAGAGCAACTGGCTCAGATTAGAGCAAGAAGACTCGGGATCAAGAGAGATGTTTCTTAGGAGAAAAAGTCAAGAAGAAAGGTGTAGGAAGAACCTGATAGAATATCAGATAGGTTAACCCTAAGGGAAATTGGACTGAGACATAAGTGAGTATGAAAAGACATATTAACGGGTACAAAGAAAACAAATCCAGAGAAAACTGAGAAAGTTAGTAACTCCAAAGAACATGAAAACTTACATGAGAGAAGAAAGGTAATGATGATAGACTCTTTGGCTCAGATAACAATATTGATAGTCATAATTTTATAAACTCCGAAATACTGATTTAACCAAAACTAGTGGGGAAAGATTGGAGGGTGGTGTAAGAGAGCTAAGTCCTCTCTGCCAGAGTAGATACTCAATAGCTGGTGAGTAAAACTGATGACTCATGAGAGAGCAGTATATACTTTTTAGAAATATGGGAGTCACACCGAAAGAAACAACTAAAAGAGGTAAAAGTAGTTGAAGGGTGGGGACTAGAGCTTTATTACACAGTCAATGAGACAATTTCTCTTTATGGAAAACTTTTATAGCTTTTACCTAAAGGTAAAAATCAGTTCTGATATTCTACTACAGAGTAGTAGAACATTTAACATCAAAAGGCAAAGAAGTTCCTCCCATCTTACCCCTTTCATCACAGGCCTGCCAAGCCCTCTATGCCAAGATGAATTATTTCAGACTAGACACTCTATTGGCCTAAATAAAATACATACCATCTCCAAGCTGAAAATGGATTTGTTTCAGAAATTCCTGGGCCTGTTGTTTGGAACATGAGAATATTTTTTTCTTCCTCACCCCTATCCCAGGAGACATGTTTTAGATGATTAGTTATCACAGGATTCTGGATTTTGCCCTTTGGGTCAAAGAGCAAAGAGATGGGATAGGGAAACCATAATTTAGATGTAGGTTATTGTTAAGATTGAGCTATTGTGTTGGATAGTAGGTTCATTGATACTTATTACTTCATAAAATTATATTAATAAATAAGTAAACAATAAAAGCAAGATGATTAGAATGATAAGAATGTATCATAAACCAAAAATTATCCACCTATTTTTATGTACCTGAAGCCCACTGAAGACAACAATCTATTAACAGAGAATCCTGTTTAACTGACGACATAACGGATGGCACATTGCTCATATATTAGCAAATTACACGCAATAAATATTTATTAAACACCTCCCAAGGGGTAGGCACTGAACTGGTCCTATGGTTATAGTAATCAAGAGAGACACAGCTGGCCCAAGGCCTCTGGGTGCTAGAGAATCACCTTTACCTTTCGGAATTCAGAAATTATATTTAAATATATAGATCATTTGGAATATTTTCAAAACATACACATAGTAGTTCCCTCATAAATCCCATATAGTTATTAAACAAAAATGAAAAGCAACAGTAAAATGGATGAAGAAATATGTGTGTTTGTGTGTTTATTGTTGACACTAAAGAAAAGCAGATTTAATTAAGAATATAGAGAGAACCAAAAAAGTACAAGCAGGTTCTGAAAGGACATGAGGGCCTATAGGAGTTGATGACGCCAGTCTTCCCCTTCCCTTGACACATATGTCCTTGAACACTGCTTTAAGCTTATTAGTCAAAATTAGAGACATATTTAGGTCACAGATACAGTGGGTATATGTTAATACTGCAAAAGTAACTGAAGTCTCTAAATTCTCTCCAAACAGTAATATTTTCCCATTACTTCTTGATTCTTCCTCTTTTACACACATTCTTTTCCAGAGTTTCTCTCTAGTTCTCTTGAGTTACTTTCTCACTCTAAAAATGTCTCTAAGTGTCTGAAGTAGAAAACGGGATTTAGCCCAGAGGGATTCTGGTTTAAATCATACTCCCCACACCTCACAGACCACACACACATGCTCACTCCACATATATCTGACAGCTCCATAACCAGTAGACCCAGGACCAAGGCTTCATGTTGGCTCATTCAGAGAAAATACACTAACCCTGCACTTAGACCTTTGCCAGGGGCTGGGACAGCAGGCAGGTGCTGCCTGGTTCCTAGTCCCCAAATAAACAATCTCATCTTCCTGCTACCCAGAATAACATTATAGAAAAAAAAACAAGGTAGTTAGAGGGGAGGTTGAGGAGGAAAATTTTCTCATAATTTGAGTAATACATAGCAATTACTCTTTGCCATGCCCGTTCTAAGTTCCTTACAGATATCAATATGTGAGGTAGATACTGTTATTTACATTGAAAGATGAAAAAGTGGAGGCCAGAGAGGTTAAGTAACTTGTCTAAGATTGCACAGCTACAAAGTAATGGATTTGATCCAAGCAGTCTGGTTACAGAGTCTTCGCTCTTAATTATAACTCTGTGCAACCTCCTTAAGCCTGAGATAGGAAACCTTTCTAATTCCCAGGGGAACTCATAAGCTGTTTTCATTATCAAATGGAAAGAGGGTGTGGGTAGAGAAAGTGCTTAAGATAAATGCAGAAGCTCCCTTTCCAGCCAAGCAGAAGGGCAGAAACTAGAACTGGGGAGTCAGGGAAGAAGGGTCTGGGGACAGGATCTTTAGAAAGTGAGAAGCAGGTACTCCCTGGCCAGAACATGCATGGGAATATATAATATTGGTGGCCAAAGTAGGGAGGGGGGTGACTCAAGGCCTGGAGACCACTGATAAATAGGAAATGAGCCAGAAGTAGAGGTTAAAGTCTGCCTGAACTGATAAGAGGACGCTATGGTTGTCTGTGGATATAGCACATTGGAAAATGAGCCAAATCACTCTCATCAGAGAAGCATATATATAGCATTTACAGAACTTAGCCTCTTTTCCCATTCAACTCAGTGAGTGTTCATAAATGGTCTACTATAAGGAAAACATCATATTCCATAGAATAAAATAAGGAATACAGCCCAGATTTTTCTCATCTCAATGGAGTCTTTACAATTGAACTTGAGTATGGACTTGGTATGTGTGAGATGTTTGGTGGGGACCTCAGCCACTAAGGGCCCTTGAGAATGCCTAATAGTACAGTCTGCAAGACTGAGAGCCACAGGGCTTCTCAGAGGAGTTACGAGTCAGAGGAAAAATAAACAAATAAACAAACAAGCAAATAAATAAATAAATAAATAAATAAATAAATAACAAGCAAATAAATAAATAAATAAATATATAAATAAATAAATAAATAAATAAATAGGAGGAGGCAGGGAGCAGAGTAGCCAACATTAGTCAAGATAAAAGAAACCCACAATAGGAAGGTCAGCCACTCCAAGAATAACTGTCCTGCAAAAACAAAACCAGGTCAAATATAACATCTCCTACCTCACCCAAAATCATCTGCCTTTTAAAGAAAGTGTTATGTTCTGGGGTTTTTTTTCTCCTTTATTCCCTATAGGTTTTTCTAAGGTAGGCCACTTTCTGTGAGAAGATATATGTGAGCAAGGTTTCATTTGACATTTGTTTTCCAACTGTTAAATTTGTGGTGGTTATTTTTAGAACAAAAGATAGTTTAAGAAATAATTAGGTGCCCATAAATGATACAGACCAGATTAAAGCAAATGTTTTAAGGATTATGTCTAAAAAATTCAAACTGACTAAAAAGTAGGGGAAAATAATGTAGATTTGAAGTTTATTAAAATGATCAAATATTTAAAATTCAGCAATATAATGTATCTGTACCTCAATTTTCCCATTTACATACCTTGCTGTTGTTTGCAGAAAACGACTCCCCTGTCCCTCCCATACCTCACTCTGTGAGGCCAGCATGATCAGTTGGTTTTCCAGTAGTGGTGATGGATTTGCTCTGATCCACCCTCACCCTTTCTCCCGTTTCTGCCCATGATAAATGGACAGCATTACAAGATGGCGACTGGGGTTAGGAGTGCAGCCTAGGGGAGCTAAACTCCATGGGGGAATCAAACGCTAGACGTTGGCCTCTTTTGTGTGATGCTGTAACCTATTGAACTAATCAGCCCCAGAAAAATAAGGGTGCTTATCACTGACTTGCCAAATAGAAGCTCTGTGAGAATATTTTGAAGGAGGAGAAGGAGAAGAAAGAAGCACAATGTTAGAAGATTTGCTTACACAGTAAAACAGCTATTTAAATGCAAACTAGTATTATTATAAGTCAGGAACACAGACAGTGGCAATAAAAGCTGTTTCTCTAAGTCAACAACTGGCTGGAGTCTACATGTGTCTACAAAATAAGTTTCATAAGATCATGCTTATTTTAGAAACATCAATACTAAAACAGCAGTAATGGAAAGTGTTTTCCCCCTTAGTTTAAGCACTACTTGAATATGCATTATATGCAGCTAAGCAATAACTAAACAAATTTTTCCCTTAAATTTCCCCAAGTTCAAGTAAGTATATGGCTTTGAGCACATCACAAGCTTTCTAAAACAGCCCAGCTTTAAGAATGCAATAATCTCTCATTTCCTGACCATTAATTCAGGCATCATGCAATCACTCAAAGGCATTCTTTTTTTTTTTTTGCTGCTATTTTGGGGACTTCTGCCCTATTGTCATCCCTGCCTTAGGCCCCTGACTTAGTCATCTTTTAATTAGAGCCACTGAGAATGACAGGTGGAGTCAGCCACTGAGGATGATCCATCACATGGCTCACTTTGCTCCCTGGCCTCATAGATGACAGTGTATAAACAGGACATATTGGATATCAAAATAGCTGCTGAAGGAAACAGAAGAACAAATGGTGACGATCTTGTGAGCTACTTCCCTGAGATTATGAACTCTAGTCTAGGGCTTCATTTACTGATACCAAATTTTGATTAAACATCCAAATAAATTTTACCAGTGATGAATCTTTGGAAGATGCTCTATCTGAGCTTATCCTCAAACAAACTGATGTCATAACTTAAGAGATGTTCAAGGTGTTAACTCGTATACTTACAACTAAGCAAATAGGTCCTTTTTTTTAACAAATCTGCTTTTTAGATATATTCTTTTCCCATTGGTCAACAGCAATATTCACAGTCCTGGAAAAGAAAAAAAGAATTAACTCAATACTGATAGGCTCTTTCATTGTGATTACAGAAAGTACTATACATATTAGCCTACAGAATGTTACTTATTCAATCATATTTTCCAGGTAAAACTAAAGAAGTTATTTATGCCTAATGAAATCTAACTCTATTATCCCAGAGAGAAGACATGTAAGACCCATAATTATATTAGGCTATAATTCAACTCTACAACTATGTGGTAAGCTGGTGTATGTACTAGGTGCTGGGTTACAGATACCCAATCCTGAACTAAAGAAGCTCATGGCCAGAGGGAGGGATGCTGGTAAGGCTGAAGAAAGCAGCATGACACACCCAGAACTGTCAGTGTATGATACAGAAGATGCTGAGGCTAGAGCTGGTCTGCCTACACTTGACTCTCAGCTTCTCCATTTAGTGTGGAGTACAATCTTGGGCAGTTTACTTAAATCATCTGTATCTCAGTTCCATCACTATTTTAATGTGTTTCTTTCCAGTCCTCTGAGTGCATCTGTATGTAATATGTACACACACAACAAAGTCAAAATAATATTTTTGCATATTTATATTATATTTTGTACACTTAAGAGTATATCAGAAGCATTTTTTCCATGTCAATATTATTTCTCATAACTTTATAAGAATACAACATATAAATATACATTAAATTATTAAGTAACTCCTTATAGTTGGACACTGAGACTGTCTCCATATTTCACTATAATAAATTGTGATGAATATTTTTCCTGTCTTCTAAAAGAGCTTAATAGCATTGGATTGAAATATTGCATGAAAGATTTTTAAATCTCAATAAAATGATCTAAAGACCAGTGATTTAGGAAGTAATTATTTCATAACTTTTTATACTTCCCTGGTCAGGTTCTATTCTGTTTTTTGTAATAATAATGCTGACTTTTTAAATACTGTACAATAGAAACTGAATTTAATAATGAACAATGAATATTGATTGACCTCCTATTGCCAGGCATTGATCTAGGTTCTGAGGATACAGCAGTGAACAAGACAGACCAACCTCAGCCTTCATGCAGTTTCCTTTTCTATCAAGGAAGACAGAAAAACAAACACACAAACCAACATAAATTACATTACAAGGTGATGAGTGCTTTAGAAAAAAAAGCTTGTGAGGGGGACAGGTGATGCCTGAAAGGAGAGGAAGCTTCTATTTTTTTATAGAGTAGCCTGGAATAGCTCACTAAGAAGGTGATGTTTGAGCAGAAATGAAAGGAAAAGAGGTAGAAAATGGTCCAGGCTGAATGAACACAAAAGAGCATGGAGGCCCATTTGGTTGGATCCAAGTGGGTAAATGGAATATGGTGGGATCTGTGTTCAGAGAAGTAACAGGTGAGAAATCATGTGGGACTGATAGGTCTTTGTAAGTACTTTGAGTTGAGTTGATAGGTGTGAGTTCTTAATAGGTGCTTTCATACACATTCTGAAAGTGTCTACTTCTTTCTAAGGCATGGTTCTCAAAATAACATTATTTGATATGAGTTCTGGTAGATGTATTTTTATATACCTTCTTACCATTCTAAGCCCCCAATATATGCCACATTGGAATCATTCTTATTCAAATAGCTATTCATGAGTTTAAGAGTTCTATTCTTAAAAGCTCTGTTGTTTTGTCAAAGAGAGAGAGAAGTGTAAAGGTTAAAAACAAAAAGCTGGAAGAAGTAAACATTTTTCTGGGGACAAAAATGGGGCCATCTGCTGTTTCATAAGTGTCCTCCAAAAAAGCACAAGAGAAAGTTACCAGATTATAGATGTTATTAAGGTAGCTAAAATGTGAAATGCTGTTAGGAACAAAATACTACAAGGATCTCTCAAAACTTTGTGATTGCATATAAAATCAAGAGATGAGTATCAGCCTTTACAAGAACTTATACAAAATGTAGCTATGAAACTCCAGGATCTGGGTTTTCAGTTTTTCCAAAGGATTCAAGGACCTTCTCTACAGACACTGCCCCTGCCATGGGGACAAAGAAGTGAATAAATGTGGGATGGCATCGTAAAATGTAAAAAATAAACGTTCTTTCAATAAGTATGTACTGAACACACACTATGTACCAAGCACTGTGCTTGTTCTTGGAAATACAAAGCTATGGTCTTACAGGGTGACAAACTAATGGAATGTGATGAATGTTTTCCTGGATGGAAAAAGGACACATCACCTAGATGGTCAAGGTCAAGTAAGATGAAAGAAGTGGAATTAGCTGGATGCAGATGGGTTGAAAGGATTTCATGTTCCTGAAAGAAAATGAACTATAAGAGAAAAGGCCCAAGTGGAGGCTAGAAGGTGTTGACAAAACTGTTCTGTATGATTGTAACATGACAATGAAGAGATGGAGTCTGGAAGTGATGAGGGTTGAGAGGCAAAGACTTGCTTTACCCTCCTGGCCACAATGGTTCATTTATATCTGGAAAGGTGTACGCAGATCTGGTCCTCACACTCAGATCCACACATGGCCAGAAGCTTAGATAAAAGGCAATTAAAATAATCATATGGATGAAGCAGTTTTCATAGAAAGAAAGACTAAAAATTTAAGACTCTCTACCCATTAAAGGCTAAAAGGGAAAATGTACTAAAGTCTATGAAATTATATAAAGAGCGACTAAGGTAACATGATGTACTTGCTCATCAAATCCCAGAGATTGAATTCTAGACAAAATCCAGTCAATCCAGGTATTTCATACATTAACCTTATCAAAAGTCAAAATCTCCTAAATTTGCAAAATCTCTAAAAGATAGGCCTTGGAATTTATATTTTAACGAATGTCTCAGATAGTTCTTATGCTTAGGGAAATTTGTGAATAATTATTCTAAAAGATTGGAAACTCCTAGGATGACCATTAATTGCAGAAATGTTCTCACCTGCCCCACTTTTGTCTTGACTACACCAATTAGCACTACACCACATGGCTTAGATCCCCTCAAAGGGAGGTACTGATGGCTGGGGCTGTTTGTAGATAATCTAACTGACTCCACATCTCACCAGCCTCACCATAAAGGTCCAAGTAACAATATTTAACTGTGACTAGCTCAATATCCCAAACACTTATACAAAACCTCGGCCTCCTTCAAAATGTTCCCTGTGGTTTCCCCAAGTTCCCCCACAGGAAAATGTCCATTCACAGTCTTCCTCTTTCAGACTTCAGGACTGTAAGTGGTTGGAGGAAGGGATTGGGACTTCCCTACATTCCCACTCCTAGCTTTAACTTTTCCAGGACTGTGCTGCTAAAGGCAATCCCCTGAAAAAACTGGGTTTTCACCTGCTTGTTAAAAAATGGATTATCACATTCATGACTATCATTTAAGGTAACTTTCCCAAGCACATAAAAGAGAGGAGTTTTTTCCTTTAAATCTAGACTAGAAGTTGTTTTGCCAAATTTTAGCTTTATAGCATATGAAATACTTAAAGTCAGAAGCAGTGAAATTATGAAGTTTCTGCATCCTAGGAACCACTACAGAAATAGAATGACTTTCTTGGGATTTGCATAAGCCACCAGCAGGTGGAAGACATATGCGACTTAATGAATATGGTACATGGATGCTTCTACAACCTACCTGCATTTCAATAGTTTGTAATAAGTTAAAATTGTTAAAAGTAAGAGCTCAGTTAACTAGAATTATAAATATAACTGCTTCACAAACCAAATTGAAAACTCCATAGTTTTAGGATGAATGTAAGGTATTCATTATTCTGAGTTAAATTTGATCCCTTGTTTTTTGGTCATTTCACTGCTTCCTAAAACCTTCAATAAAAGGCAGAAGAAAGACCCCAATTCAATCAATGACAGATATTGATTCACTATGTAGGGACCCCCACAGTCTGAAAAGTCTGGAAGAACCCCTTCCTGGATAATATAAAAGATCAAGAGAAGTTTCTGCTGGATGAAAATTTTTCATATGCTGAACAAATGCAACAACTGTAGAAATTACATTGACAGCTTAATAAAGTTTACCGGCCAGAATCAGGACCAGCGTACTACAGCCAACTGACTTCTCAAGAGAATTATGTGTTTTCTGTGGGAAAAGGAAGCATCACCAAAGAGAGACACTCCCATGCTCAACTGGTTATCTTTAAAACATATATTGCCAAAAAGAATTACCATATGACCCAGTAAACCCTCTTGCAGATATCTATCCAAAAAATTGAGAACATTTATCTGTAAAGATATGTGCACCCCAATGTTCACTGCAGCAATATTCACAGTGGTTAAGACACAGAAACAACCAAAATGCCCTTCTATATAGACAATTGGATGAAGAAGATATGGCACATATATACAATGGAATATTACCCAGCCATAAGAAAAGATGAAATATTGCCATTTGTGACAACATGGATGGATCTTAAGATTATCATGCAAAGCAAAATAAGTCAGACAGAAAAAGTTGAGAACTTTTGATTTCACTCATATACAGGATATAAAAGTAAAAGCAACAAACGAACAAGACAAACAAAGACTCATGGGCACAGACAACAGTTTAGTGGTTACCAGAGGGAGGGTGTGGGCATAGAGGTGGATAAGGGTAAAGGGGTCAAATATATGGTGATGGAAAAAAATTTAACTTTGTGTTCTTGAATTGCACACTTGAAACCTATATAATTTTATTAACCAATATCACCCCAATAAATTTAATTTAAAAAAAAATACATATTGCCCTCACATGATGAGTGTCTAGGTCTTTGATAATGATAATTCTCCTATTCAGATGCTTGCCCAGGAATGGGATGTGCTCAGTCTATCACTATATGTTTCTTCATATAATTTAAGTCTGGCCACTTGTGATATGAATCCTTGTTTTAGAAAACAGGATAGTTCTCTAAAAATATCAACTCTGGTCATAAGTACCTATCAACCGCTTTTCATTATTCAACATTTTGTATTAGAAGGCCCTTTTCAAAATAAATTATGAGACAATATATTTGTCTATCTGGTATGTTTGTGGACCCTAGACACACCTCAATGTTATTCTCTTATTTCCCCTTAAATTCACTAGATAATAGGTCTTAGTGCTGAAATGTTTCTTTCAATTAAACTTGCAGTAGATCGAAAGGTTCAGGATTGTAAACTCATTACAATGGAAGTAACATAGAAGAACAATACCATTGCTGTAAGGGGGTGGGGGAAATCCTTATAATAAGTTTCTAATTGAATCATTGTGTGAATGATTCAATTTCTATGAAAGAGACAGAATCAGATATCAAAAAAAAATTTTTTTGCAACTACCGATTTTGCATGCCCAGACCTAAATCAGTAGTTGTGAAATATTTAACAAAAAAAACAAATATTGAACTTGGAAAGAAGACTTCGTTTTTATCATGACCTGATGGAGATGAAATGGAAACCCCCCAGTCTCATATTGAGCCAGACAACAGAAAGTGGCTATGTAATTCTGCCAAGAGACTATTAACTCTCTATGAATGAGGGTGAGACAAAGACAAGCATCCTAGGGCTGTTTTCATTCCCAGAATATTTTACCTTATTATTTCGTCATTCTTAAGGTTGTAAATGCGTAATAGGTAATTTGTTGCAGGGCTTCTGGACAGGGTTTACAGACAGCTGACTATAAAAATAAAATAAACACACAGGTTTGGGCTTATTTTAGGCATACTTCCTGTGCTGAACTTCATAGATAGGTAAATATGATTATAAAAATGGTCTCCACCCAAAGAGCGCAACAACTAGAATGTCATATTTAGTAAATAAAAATACTGAACACCAGTTAAATTTGAATTTTAAATAAAAAGTAAATAATTTTTAGTATAAGTATGTCCCATACAATACTTGGCATATACTTATATTAAAAATATATCCCTCCTTTATCTGAAATTCAAATTTAACTGGGCATCCTATATTTTATCTAACTTTACCAGCTCACTGTCACAAAAGGAGACCATACTTGAGTCTACAGATAAGAAATTAAAGTTTAACTAATTTGTCTGGTTCATTATTACCTGAAGACCAAAAATCCTAAGGCAAAGAAGAGAGATTTGATACATAGGAAAACCTCAATGATAATCTTGTTCTTGCCTAAAGTAAAGGGACATTGTATGTTGTAATAATGATTTTATTTTTGTTAAATTCCCTTGAGTTCATATAATATAATACCATAACACTTTACATTTTGTAGTAGCCTGTGTGAGATGTCATCTCTACGGGAGTTTATGTGATTTCTAACAAGACTATAGTGACAAGGGGCTAAGTACACAACATAGTTGTATTCAACATAGGGAAAGAAAGGATTGTCAGTGTGGCCCTCATGCTTAGAGACGGGCAAACTTGAGGTGGGGTTAGATGTTTGAGGTTTAAGATTTTGTGTGTCTGTGTATGTGTATGTTTGAGCCCCACCCCCACCCCTGAGGGTAAATCTCAGAAGAGCACTGAACATTGCACTGATAAAAACAAATTATCTTTAAAAGTCCACAATAAAAAAATTATAAATATTTTGGACAATGTAGAATATGTCTTTTTTTTTATAAAAAGGTACTTGTAAAGGGTACAGAACACCTCTAATTAACCATTTATTTAAATTAAGAAATTAATTTGTAGTAAAAATACCAAGGAGACTCAAGATCAAAGATTATTATGTATAATCCATTCCCAAATACATGGGCTGTCTTTGAAGCTAAGAAAATTATCCAACCATCTACTGTATTTCTTGGTATTCTGATGTTTTTTAGTATACATAGAATCTCATTATTTTCCATTATGCCTCAGGAAATCAGAAACCAATTCCAATAAAACTTATTACATACAATAGGCTCCCTCTATTTATTTAAAATCACTTAAGTACATGAATCACTTAAGCACATATCATCTTAATTGTTTTTTATGACCCTGCAACCTGCCAGTGCCTGACTCACCACAGGTGCTTAGGAAGTTGTATTAAATGGATGAGTTGATGATTCCAGCAAAATTTGTTTGGAAAATAATTTAGATATTATATATAATACTAAAAAGTGTCAACTGCCTTTTAAGAAACTGAAAGGTTCAAATGAGTTTTACTGGGTAAGATTTGAAATTTTTTGTTGTTGTTGTTGTTTGTTTCTTTTTTAATCTCTATAGTTGGAATCTAAGAAAACCAACATCAAGCTATAGGTTGGCTTTAGGATCTAGCTCTAAGATCTCCAAAATGGCACACTGGTTTTCCCTACATCCAGGAAGGATTCTATTTGCTTCTGTGGGAGGAGAGCAGCAGAGATTCCTGGATCTATTTATGTCTTCAAGGAAAATGCCGAGGAAAGTAGGAAGTTTACCTACTGCTCTACTATGCCAGCTCTTATTACAAATACCATTCTATCAAAAACGAAAAACAAAAAACCCACATTCTTTTTATTATATAACAGCTTAACTCCAAATAAAATGAAATATAAATTAAATGTGAGTTTCTTCAACAACACAGTGATGAGAAAGCCAAGAACACAGCTTTATCTCCTGGATGTGCCTATGGCACACTACAGAGAAAAAAACAAGGCATGCAATAAGCCATAGCCCTCTCTACTCACACCTACATTAGTGATGCCTTAATAAAAGACAAGGGAGAAAGGAGAGAATACTATACACTTTACATTATACGCTCGTTGTACAAATGAAGAAACTGACTTCCCTAGGTCACATAACTAGGGAGCAGCGGTGCTACGATTTGAACCCAGGTCTGATCGATTCCAAAGGTTGTGTTTTTGCTAAAGCATTATGATGCTCCCACTACACCAAGGGCAGATGGATTACAGCAGGCCATCATTGCTAACGGCTAGTCAATTCCGTAGACATCTGACTAAGACTAGATAAGGAGTGTCTTTTTCTATTTGAAAGGGCAGAAGACAATTCTGTTCTTTTATGAGATGAGAAGTGCCAAAGTTAGGACAAATCAGTTTTCACTAAAAATTACAACAGGGCACACAAGATCATATTAGTACAAAAAGAATCAGATATATCATTTCTTTCATTGTTATTTTTGGATTTCTATTCTCTGCGGTTTTCATACCAGCTTGCTGAAACATCAAGGTTAATGCCTCAGTCAGGTTCCAACTTCCCAAATGACCTTTATCCCAATTACCCTTCCATGAAACACCTGCTTCAGAAAAATTAACCTTCAAAATGCTCCTGAACTTCCCATAGACCTGCATTCACTGAAAAACAAGTACTTCCCACTTATCTTCCACTCACTTCTGGAGTTAAACAAATTAATTATAAAATTCAAATGCGAGAATAAGAAACAAATAACAGCCAGGAAAACAAAGAATAATCTTGAGGAGGCTGATCCAACTGAATATAACGCATACTATAAAGCCTCAAATATCAAAACAGTGTCATTTTGTTGCAATAATAAACAGAACCATGAAACAAAATTTAAAATTCTGAAGTAGACCCAACTATATATGAAAATTTAGTATGTGCTAAAGGCAGCATCTCAAATCTGTGAGGAAAAGCGAATTTTTAAATAAATAGCATTGGATTAACTGGAGAGCTATATATAAAAAGATAAAACTGGATTTATTCCTCATAACGCACACCAGAAATATATTCAAGTAGATAAGACTATCTATGTATGTATATATTTATATCTATATCTAAATCTATATATCAGTATCTATATCTATATCTATATATAAAATGAAGTCATATAAGTACTATGAGAGAACATGGATGAAGTCCTCCATAACTTGAATGTGTTTGATTGGCAAATTTTAATTTTATATATGTGGATAAATTTTCACATGGTAAACAATACCATCAGAAAATACAAATGCAAAGTGAGAAAACATTTAGCAACTTATACTATAAAAAGTTAGTACTCCTAAATATATATACATATATATTTAAATAGAGAAGAAAATGTTCGATAATATGATAGAAAAATGGGCTAGCAAAGGAAAAGAAAATGGCCTTTAGCTCTATGAAAATATGTAAAAATATATTCATAATAAGAGAAATAAAAATTAAAAGTAGAATGAGAAGACTTTTTGCTTCTGACCATAACAGATTAATGTTGCTTACTCACTATAAACAACTAGAAAACCATATAAAATATATGAAACAACTGTTTTTCAGAAACTGGACAACAAGCAGCATATGAATATGATTGTTGAAAGAAGGAAAACAATAAGGTGGACCCTATAATCACACCAGTGTTTTGCCTTATGGCATTCAGTGGACCATCAACTATTAAACGAAAGGAGAAGCAGAGCAAACTGGTCTCATCAAGTCAAGGAGAAAAAGATTGGAGATCAGGGAATCTAAGGTGGTAAGAATTCATGGTGCATTGGATAATAAAGGAGAGAGTTATGCAGAGTTTCAGAATCTGCACAAGGATTCCCTTGAGTCTTTAGCTATATGTTGAGTAAACATAAAAAGAATGAAAAATCCATGAGACCAAGCAAAGCACTAATGGCGAGCTGTAGACTAGCCAATAGCAATAGTAATAATAATAGAAGCTCCAAAAAGGCTAGGAGATTCAAATTCTGACCTATAGAATTTGAAACCTTTTTGGACTCTCAAGCTATTATTCAGTAAAGACTCGAAAAATTATGCCTTACTAGTAAATCTAAACTAGCCCTAGAATAAAGACTACCTCTAAAATTACCCTAAGAAAGCTTAAAAACAAGCACTAAAAACATCAATTGATCTTCATATAACTTAGCTTCCTGCCAGATCAAAATTTAACACTCTTCAAGGTAGAGAACAAAATCCAGACACTTAATATAACATTCACAATGTTCAATATTTATCAAATGTTACAAGAGATGAAAGAATCAAGAAAACATGACCCATAACCAGGTGAAAAATCAGCACTATACACACACAACTAAATGACATAGATAATGGAATTAGCAGACAATGACTTTAAAACAACTCTTATAATTAAAAAAAATTTTAAAGTATGAGCATAATGAGGAAAGATATCAAAATTATAAAGAAAAAATAAGGAAAATTTCTAGAGTTTAAAAATATGGTACCTAAGGTAAAAAATTAATTAACTAGGTTGGACTAATAGGAAATTAGACATGAAAACACTGGTGATATTAATTTGGATAGAAGCTGTCCAAATTGAAATATGAATAGAGAAATTAATGGGAAAAATTTAGCAGGGTGTTATTGACATGTGGAACAACATCGAGCAGTCCAATGTACTGCTTTATATTCCAGGAAGGAAAAAGAAGAAACAGAAAAAACGTATTTGGAAAAAAACAGTGTCTAAAACATTTCCAAACCTGAGAAAACTATAAATCCAGAGATCCCAGAAGTTCAAAAAACTACAGCAAGGATAAGAGTACGTGTGTACACACACATACACACACACACACACACACACACACACACACACACACACACCACAAACCACACCGAGGCACATTATAATCAAATTGCTTAAAATTAGAAAAATTAGAACCTTAAATACAACCAGAGGAAAAAAGGATACCTTACATAAAGAGGAACAAAAAAGGATGAGCACAGATTTCACATCCAAAAGAACATAACAAGAAGACAATATCTTTAAAATGTTTAAAGACAGAATTACCAACTTAAAATTCTCTACCTAAGAAAATATTCTTCAAAAATGAAGGCAAATAGACACTTTTAGAGACGAATAAAAGCTGAGAGAATTTGTCGTCAGCAGACTTGCTTTGTAAAGAAGGTCCTCAAGTGAAAAGAACAAAAAAGGAATGAAAAACACCTGGCAATGGCAAATATATGTATTTGTATGAACTACTTTTTTCTCATTTATTAATTTCATTAAAAGGTAAGTGGCCCTGTAGAGCAAAAATAATAACAATATAATGTGGGATTTATAACACATGTATCAATAAAATAATTGACAATAATAACTAAAGGATGGGAGAAGGAAATGGAGACATAATGTTGTAAGATTCTTACATTATATAAGTAGTATGTTATTATTTGAACCTAAACTGTAACAAGCTAAAGATACTTATTCCAAAGCCAATAGCAACCACTAAAATAATCAGAATAATAAGAGATAAAGAGTAAAAAGCCAATAGTAAAATTCAAATGCAATACAAAAAAAATATTCACTTAATTTCAAATAAGGAAGGAAAAGAGAAAAAAGGAGGAACAAAGAACTGGTAAGATAAATAGAAAACAAACAAGAGTATGGTAGACATAAAGCTAAACACAGAGATGATTACATTAAATATAAATTGTATAATACTCCAATTAAAAATCAGAGATTGTCACACTGGATTTTTTAAAAAGTAACATCCAACTATATGCTGTCTTAAAAAACATACTTTCTAAGCTTAAAAGTATGGGAAAATATAGCAAACACTAATCATAAGATAACTGTAGTAACTACATTAATGTCAGATATATTAAACATCAGAACAAGGAATAAAGAAAATTTCATAATAATAAAAGAGTAAAGGTACCAAGAAGATGTAACAATATTTTGTATGTTTACTTAATAACAAAGCTTCACTATATATTATGAAAATATTAAGAAGATAAAAAGAGAACTTCATGAATAAGTTTAGGCCAACAAATTTGACAACTTAGATAAAGTGGGCAACTTCTTTTAAAGACACAATTACCAAAACACTAAAGAAGATATAGAAATTCAGAATATTCTTATATCTACTAAATATATTTAAATCATTATCAAAACTCCTAGAAAGAAAACTCCAGTCTCAGGTGGTTTCACTGGTGAATTCTATCAAACACTAGGGAAGAAATAATACCAACCCTATATAGAAAATAGAGGAGGGAAAACATTTTTCCAAATCATTTTATGAGGCCAGTGTTAATCACCTTAATACCAAACTCAGACAAAGGCATTGCAAGTAAAGAAAACTACAGTAAACCTTCAAGAACACAGGTGCAAAATTCCTGAGTAAAACATACGCAATTTGAATTCAGCGATATAGAAAGAAAAAGTGCTATATGATGACCGAGTGGGATTTATTTCAGCAATTCAAGCATTGCTTAATACTTTAAAACAACCAATATAATTCATCATATTAACAGAATAAAAAAAAAAAATTTCATTTCAATAAAAATTAAAGAGAAAAAACACTTGAAAAACTGTAAGTAAAAAAGAAGTTTCTTAACCTGATAAAGGGAATCTATGGAAAGAAACACAAAGATTTCATGTAATGGTGAGCATCTGAGATCCTAACATTGAGAATAAGGAAATGATATTTGATCTCACTATTTCTATTCAACACAGTAGTGGAAATCCAAGTCATACAACAAAACAAGAAAAAGTAACAAAGAGCATACAGATAGGAAAGGAAAAAGTAAACCATTATTATTTGTAGATAACATGTTCACGTATGTAAAAAATCCTAACCTACAAAAAAGCTACAAGTACTTATAAGTGAATTTAGCAAAGTTGTAGAGTACAAGAGAGACACACAAAACTTAATTAAATGTCTATATAATAACAATAAATAATTAGAAAATAATATTGGATGTGGTTCCATAGTGTAGCGGTTAGCATTTCTGCTTTACATGCAGAAGGTCCTTGGTTCGCACCCCAGTGGAGCCACGGTCCATAGTCTATGGCCATGCCACCCTGAACAAGCCCAATGTCTGATCTGGGAAGTTAAGCAGGGTCAGGCCTAGTTAGTACTTGGATGGGAGACCACCTAGGAAGACTAGGTGCTATAGGCATAAATAATAATAAATGAAAAAAAAAGAAAAGAAAATTTAAAAGCAATAACAATTACAATAACATAAAAACATGGACTACTTAGGGATAAAATCAACAAAACAAGTATGAACAGTATAATGAAAACTATGACACATTGCTAAAAAAATTAAAGAAAACCTAAAAAAATACTATAATAATTAAAGAGAAAACTATTGTTTAAATCAATTCTCCCTAAAATTTAAAGAAATTCCAGGAAAAAAAAAATTTTTTGGTAAAAATTGGCAAATGGATTCTAAAATTTATACAGAAATGCCAAGGACCTAGAACCACCTAAACCATTTTGTTAAAGAAGGAAAACAGAAGGACTTACTCTGCCTAATTTCAAGACTTACTATAAAACTACAATAATCAAAACAGTGTGCTATTGGTATAAGAATAGACATATAGATTAATAGAACAGAAAAAAATATATCCAGACACAAACTGATATATGTGATCAACTGATGTCCAACAAAGGTGCCAAAGTAATCCAATGTGAAAAGAATAATCTTTTCAACAAATGGTGCTATAACAACTGAATATGCATATTAAAAAAATGGACTCTGACCCTCACAACATACACAAAAATAATGGAAAAGCTAAGACTCTAAAACTTCCAAAAGAAAATAGTAAAATATCTTTGTGGCCTTGGGGTAAGAAAAGATTTTTAAATGGACCACAGAAAGCTCAATCTCAGAAAGAAAATAATAGTAAGTTATACTTCATCAAAACTTACAAATTTTGCTTTCAGAAACACTCCTTATAAAATAAAAGGCAAGCCACAGCCTCGGAGAATATACACATACTACAAACAAAAGGCTCATACCTACAATTTTTTTTTAAATAAACTCTTAAAACCCAATTAAAATTGGGCAAAAGATGTAAACGGTTACCTCATCTAAGAAGACATTACCAGCCCGTAAACCTACCAAAAATGCCCAACATCACTGTCATCGGGAAAACGCAAAATAAAATCACAATGAACTAACTACCACTACTCATGTACCAGAATGACTAAAATTTAAATGACTGCCAACCCCAAGTGATAGCAAGGATGTGGAGCAACTGAAATTCTCAAATATTGCTGGTAGGAATACCATAAACTATAACCACTTTGGAAAATATTTTTAGTTATTTATAAAGTTAAACCATACACTTACTATATGACCAAACAATTCCACTTCTAGGTGTTCCCCAAATGAAAACTTATCAGAACAAGTTTGCTCAAAATAGCCAAATACTTAAAATAACACAAATGTCCATCAACAGATGAATGAATAAACAAACCATAGAATATCTGCACAATTTATAAAATAGATTTCAAAACGTGAACAACTGGTATATGCGACAACGTGGATGAATCTCACGTAGTGTTAATTGAAAGAACTCAGACACAGAAGAGTACATACAGATGATTTTAATTTTATTTATGTAAAATTCTCAAATGGAAAAAATTAATCTGTAGTGATAGAAAGCAAATTAGTGGTTGCCTGGGACTAGGATGTATATATTCTTCTAAATGTGAATACTGTTCACCTAAAGTTCGCATTTACTATACAGTAGTTCTCCCTTCACCCCCATTCATGGTTTCATTTTCTGCAGTTTCAGTTTCCCCTGGTCAACTACAGTCTGAAAATATTAAATGGAAAATTCCAGAAATAAACAATTCATAAATTTTAAATTGTGTGCCATTCTGAGTCATGTGATGAAATCTCTCACCACTTCGCTCCATCCTACCTGGAACATGAATCATCATTTTGTCCAGCACATCCTCACTGTATATACTGCCTGCCTGTCAGCTGTTTCAATTATCAGATTGACTGTTAGGTTATCACAGTGTTCGTGTTCAAGGAACTCTTATTTTACTTAATAATGGTCCCAAAGTGTGAGTAGTGATGTTGGCAATTCAAATATTTCAAAGAGGAGCCATAAAGTGCTTCCTTTAAGTGAAAAGGTAAGTACAGTACAATAAGGTATTTTTTGAGAGAGAGAGAGACCACATTCACATAACTTTTATTACAATATTTGTTATAATTTTATATTTTATTATTAATTATTGTTTATCTATAATTATGCATAATTTATAAATTAAACCTTATCATAGGTACATACGTATAGGAAAAAACACAGTATATATCGAGTTCAGTACTATCAGTGATTTTGGGCATCCACTGGGGTCTTGGAATATATCCCTCTAGAATAAGGGGGACTACAGTATGTAAATTATACCTCAAAAAGATTGATTTTTAAAAAGAGACTGAAATATTATTTCTTACCTATCAGATTAGTAAAATCAAAGAGTTAGAAAACATATTTTGTTGATGAGGCTGTTAGGGGAACAAGAACTCTCATGTCATTACTAGTGACAATTCAAAATTGGATCATCCACGGGGAATTTGCCAATAGCTACCAAATGATCTATGCATTTACCTTTAACCTATATATCTCACTTCTAGTTATGTTTTCCAAAGACATACTAGCAAAAATATGGAACAAATATACACATGATTTTTCATTAAAGCACCGTTTGTTCTATAATAAGACACAGAACAATGGGAAAATACCTACGTACCTAAAGAATATGGTATATTCAGGACAGAGATACCCACTAGACTTCTCTGAATATGTCTTGTGCTTCATTTATACAAATGAATATTCTCATGTGTATATTTACTAGTTATTTTCCCTGAAAATGCCTAAAACAATGATCAATCACTGTAGCAAATGATGATTTTGATTCTATTCTCTAAATGCTATTTCTCACCAAAAAGAGCCAGAGTTTTTAAGAGAGATAGCTGATCCCAGGTCTGAAAAGGGAAGTGTATAAATGGGTCACAATAAAAGCCAAGGAAGCTACCGAATACTACCCCAGTCAAAAGGACTAGAAAGCAAAACTGGTCAAAGATGGGACAATCTGAGCATCAATAAAGATGATACAGCATGGATTTAAAAAGTATATTTTTAAAAATTCATTTGTTCATAATGATATTTTTTTTTAAAAAAAAAGTACACTCATTGGTCATTGAAGGATGTTAGGGAATTAATTCATTAATTTGAACAATGGTAAATAAAGAGACAGAAGATGCCATCAGCAAACCCAGAATGTAGAAAAGAATAAAGAACAAAAATCTAGGGTTTTTTTAACAACTAAATGCCAAAAAATAAAAGAAAGAGATGAAAGAGTTCTCTTCAGATTATACAAAATTAAAGGACTCAGCCACATGATAGCGATGTGTGGAACTATTTAGATCTTTATTGGAACAAACGTAATTTTTAAAATACATTTATGAAACAACCAAGGTATGTGAACATTGACTGCATATTAGATGATAGTAAGGTATTAGTATCAATTTTGCTAAGTGTCATAATGGTATGTAATAAGGTTTCAAGAGAGTCCTTATCATTTAAAAATACATACTATATTTAAAGCCAATACATGTCATCTAGGATCTGATTCAATTCAATGGTGCACAGAAACAGTGGGAATGGGCATACAGACTAGATTGTCTATGAGGTCATTATTGTTGAAACTGGGCAATGGGCACAGGGGGTTCACTATATTATTCTCTCTAGATTTTTGTATGCTTAAAATTTGTCATAATAAGAAAGGTTTTTTAAGTACCACATATAAACAGTTGAAAGGAAAAGAGAAATCTAGATCTGGATATGTGAGCTAAAAATAGATGTCATAAACAAGAGTGATCAGACTTGGTGAAAGCTATGACTCAGGCTAAAGAACTACATTCCAAAACTCAATCTATACAAAAAGTTAATAGTAAAATAATATTTGATAAGTCAAATTTAGTGAAACATAAATAATCAATCAATCAACCAATCAATCATGTAATGAGGCCACGAGGTCCCTGGAGCAGGAAGAAGCAGTATATGCATCATAAGGAAACATGTACCCAACTAGAGCAGAGGCAGAAACTGGAGACCTTGGTAATAGTTAGCAAAAAAAATTTTTTTAAAGAGTACAATGAGAATACAAAACCAGGAAAAAAGCAGTGGAGTGAAGATAATAGAATAAATACTAGAGACAACTCATAAGAATAGTCGATAGTACTTGATACTAAGATAAGGAAGAAAGAGAAGCCAAAGTGAATTCAATTCAATTCAACAAATATTTACCAAGTACCTGTGATCCTGACATGATCACAAAGACCTGGCAGTCTAATTGAAGAGGTAAATAAAACAATTAACAAAACTATATACAAATGTTTTATGACATTAGCATGAAAGTTGTTGGAGAACACAGATGAAGGAACAACTGAATAGATGGTGATATTAACTGCGGTGGGGAAAACACTGGAGGAACAGCAGTTTAGAAAGAACTATAGAATTTGAGATGTTTATGGGACATAGTTTCAATAGGAAGTTACACATAGAGTTCATAGCATATAGCACATAAAATTAATGATTTAGTTAAATTTGTTGGAAGAAACTTTTAAAAATGTCATCTTTACACTTGGTTCTATAAAGACAATATTTGGTTTAATCAACATCATCAAGTTTAAATTTTTTTAATTTAAATCTTTCCTGAATGCTAAATAAAATTCCAATTTAATGCTGCTATAAAGACTTTCCGAAATCATCTGAACCTAATGTCAAATTCTGTAATGCACCATTTATGTGCATCATTTAAGATAAATTAAAACAATTTCTTTGTAAATGCTTACTTCACTGCACTTATCAGTATAGATATAAAAGGGCATAGTGATAGTGTCTACTTTCGATGAGAAAAAATATTATTTCAAAGATGGAAATGTAATAAATCTTTGTTTTAAGGGCTACATAATGAGTGAAGGCAGAAACAGCTCTGCTGATATAACTGAGTGAAAGTAACTTTTCTAAATGAAAACAAATTGTATTTCTCTTAAGAAATGTTTGTACTCAATTTCTGAATCCCCTGTTTTAGAATTTATAGTTTTCGTGGAAACTCTAGGAAATTGAGAAACTCTCTCTAAAGTTCATTTATCAATTGATCCAAATATGTGCAATAGAGCAATGACTCTGAAGTGTCTGTAGCATTTGCAATGTATGGTTAAACTGTAACACGCAATTTTCAATATCAATTGACGTCAGGAATTCAATAAATAAAAGTGCCATATGGTGTTAAGTTCATACTATAGAAACAGGGATAACACCATCTACTATTTAATCATCATTTACACCTATCTTAGGTTGAGAAAGAATCTAATAATATCATATATAAAATTAAAAGTGGCTACAGGATAACATTGAACATTTGCATATTAACTTCCTAAATTAGTTAGAAAACATAAGAAAAATCCCTAGGATGAGCCATTTTCATCTTATACACTTCTATATTTCTATAGTGAGAAAAGAAAGTCTATATTCTCAAAGGAAAAAAAAAAAACCTCACCAACTTGAACAATGAACTCAAGTTAAGTGATGGTATAGATGGCAAGGTTTATTTAACTACCACCTCACAGAGATATGGAATGGAAGACTGCCTGAAGATCCCCATCCCCTAGAATGCACATTTTTATTTTGATCTAAGCAATGTGCATGATACAGTACATGACTAAACATAATCCAATTTGATTTGTGTTGCCGTGGTTCTCCAAAGAACAAATCTGTAAAATGACAACATGTGAAAGCTTAACACAGTGATATAAAATGGCAGTGGCATGGTTCATATCTTAAACTGACAGACTGATGGTGATTATTGCAAGGACAATGCCCTGCATATGTCAAACGATTTGCAAATAATTTATGTCACCTTCCCCTCCATTATTGTTTTTGCAGAGGACATAAACTGTGTCACCAATATTAAACTGTCTGCAAAAAGAGCCGAGCTCAGCTTTCTCCTCTCCGGGAACGCAGAGCCATCTGCACCCAGACAAACATGCATATGGCCATCATTTGTCCGACATCTTACACAGTGTGAAGGTTTTTTACTTGAAATGCCAACCCGGGCGGCAGATGATGTATGTGTTTCCTCAGTCCTGTGATTACCAGGCCCGCGCCGCTGTGCGCGCTCTCACCTCATCAGTTCCACAAGCTGCGCTCCAAGGTGTGTGAGGCATTTGCAGCAATATGGCTTCTGACACGCACCGAGGTGGATGCGTCCTGGTGTGAAGATCTGACTCCAGATTTTGTTCCAATCAGGGTCAAAGTCTGACCCGCAGAAATTAGTGTGGGTAAAGATTTAGGACTCAAAAACAGCCGTTTGAAGACTGGAATGAATATATTTTGATAAAGGGGAAAGCAAAGGGCACTCGCTATCCCCCAGCTTCGCTGCTGTGCCAAATGTCTTAGAAATGGCCTCTGTTTTGTTCCTTCGGAAGGGAAGGTAGTGTAAGGCATACTCGTTAGCACCAGCTGTAAATAGAAAAGGTTACACCTATAGCTAGAAGGTATTTGCCATTACTATAGATGAGAATAGAGGGAATTATCACCCCTGTAAAATGACATGGCAGAGCAGCTCTCTTACAGATCTATACAGAGTTTTAGGAACACTGAAATTTTCATATATACATACGTGCACACTCACACGCACACACGCATGCACACAGGATAAGAGCGAGATCCTAAAATGTAATTTCTAAATTATTAAGTTTTTTTTTTTTCTTTTAAAAGCTCTCCAGAACCCAGACGTGCGATTCAAGGCAGAATACAATATTTTTCTCTTTGTATGATCCTCTGCTTTTATTGGAGAGGGAGAAGGGGCAATAGAGAACTAGGTTTAAAGGTTGTCCCAAAGGGATCTGTTTAGATATTAAATAGCTTTTACAAAAATCACACATTTTTATGAGTTATGTGTAAATTCATTAGAAACATGGATTTATTTTCCTATAAAATTCACATGGACATAAAATATTTCCCTGGCTTCCTTTTTACAATGGCGGGTGGGACTAAAAGAAGATATGTGATATTTAGTTCTTGCCCTCTACTATTTACCATATTTGGACATAATTTAAAAAGTTTTCCAGCATGAAAATTTAACCAAAAATAAATAATTTTAATAAAAAGAAACAGTTTCTCAAAATTAATTTATAAAACAAAAAATCTATGTCATTTACCAAACAAAACAAAAATATATCCCACCAAGGACCAGTTATGCTTTTGGGAGTAAGTGAAATAGAAGCTATAAAACCATCTTAGTTGTGACTCAGTATGATGTGGTTTCCAGAAATCGAATTCTCATTTGAAAATAACAGGCAGTTAACAGAGTTTCCATCAATATTTGCCACTTCTGATTCCCTGTAATTTTTCAATTAATGACAAGAGGAAAGAAAATGAAAACATACACGTTAATAATAAAATTATAGAAAAATAAGAATGATAGATTTTGTGAATTTACATTTGGGGAGTTTGAAAGATGTGGCCAGCAGCCCCGTAGAAGGATCTCGTCCGGACAAGTTTAATTTACATGTTTTTAAATGAGCATTGCCAAGGTTGGCAGAACTAAATCACATCTGTTTACTTTACTTTTGCCCCTAGACTTTTTGTTCTTCTATACCCTAAAAATGTCAAAGATATGGTTGTTAAAGCTCTCTCTTATATACAGAAGATTTTTTGAGAGATCTATTAAATTAGAATTATGAAAATTAATGTCTTCTTAATCTGCCTTCTGGATCTTTCCATTTGGATGTCCAACTCAATATGTCCAAATCTGGCCTCCAAACTGTTATCTCATGAATTTGTCTTTCTATCAACTATACACCTTCTATGCCACTGCAGTTCAAAATCTTCAATGCTATTTTTTCTTTCACCACATCTGATTAACTATCAGCCCTGTAAGCTTTTCCTTCCAAGTTTTTCTCAGTTCTGCCCCTCAATTTCCTTTTTCTTGGTGACCTTCCTAATCCAAGAACTCATTACCTCAACTTCAATTAATGAGACAGCATTTCACTTTTATTTCCAAGCCATAGGAGGAAGACGACACATCAATTCTTGATCAATCTTGCTCAACAGCCAATTTAATCATATCTTATCTTTCTCTCCAGTAAAAATAATACTTTGGATTTGTGCAATGCTTCAAAACCCATAAAAGACTTTCACATTAATAAATTTGTTTGATCTTCGCACCAAGCCTGTCAAGCAGGCAGACCAGGAATTAACATTTCTGTTTTGTGATGAGGAAGCTAAAACTTGGAGAGAGACTTGCCTGAGTCTATACATAGGTACCAATTGGAGCAGAGTCCAACTCAAGGTTTTCAACTCCAATCCCAGAGCAATTTCCATTACACCATTCTGTTTAGGATGACTGCATGTTGCCTAAACGTCAAAATCGCTTAAATGCACTCTCAAGACCTTCTGTAATTGAGTCCAAATTTACACTTATAAGTTCATCTATCATGGCTACCCTTCTGAACCAACTGCATTGATTTACCTACTGTCCATGAATTTGCTGGGCACTCTACTCATATGTGATGTGACCTTCTAATAAAAGTTTCCCCCTATTTAAAGTCTATGTATCTACCTTTTAAAATGCAATTCAGTTTACCTTCTCTATGAAGCTTTCTACAACTATTCCATTAAGTGTCAATAATTTTCCACATGGTTAAACTCAGTGTAATTTTTTTGAATACTAATTCCCTTCTGAGATATTGCCCTTCTGAGAACTTATATTTGATGCCTTCCTGGATCAAGTGATCTTTCCACTTTGACTGGTGGACCAAACGATTTTCAGTGCTCCATGATTGTTCAAGCCTTCTAAAGATTGTTCTATTTGCTCTTTTCCAATAGTTCTTTCCTCAGTCTTGGTACTTTCTTCATATGCACATGGTGATCCGTACTCAGTTGAAGTCTAGTAGCAAAACCCTCTCACACAGCTCTCTAGAGTCTTCTCTCTATGCAATTATCTCATTTCCAATGCTCTGCTAGTGACCTTGGCCTTCTTGAACTCTGAACTCTTATTTTCTCAACTCAAGGAATCTACCGGCTGTTTGGTTCCCCTCTCCTGTGTTACAGCCTAGAAATGCTCTCTAAGAAGAAGCTGGAAGGTCTCACTTTCTTTTCATGCAAGGCTCATGTCCTGAACTGATTATTGTTTCATGTCTGAAAACCATTGTTTCATCTATTTTGTCTGGTTTCTTTAGTCGTTTAAGGCAGGAGAATAAATTCCATCCCTATTACTCCATTCATGACAGTAAGGACATTCTTACATAGCATTATGAATGTAAAGATTGCTCTAGGAGTCAAAGCAATAAGAAAATAAGCTTTTTTTATTCGGAATTTTTAAAGAATAAAATAAAAAAAAAAAAAACAGAAATGAAAATTTACCCTTTGTAAAATAGCCCTACAGCATTAGTATTTGGTTCAAAGTAGAAAAAGTAAAATACATTGACTATTTTTAGAGCAAAATCTCTAATTTATACACATTCTAAAGGTAATTTACCTAATCTCTTTCAAACTCATTTTAATTTCTTAAAGATCACAAAAAAATATTGTTTAAATAGTCAGAAATATTTTGTCATATAATATTAAAACATATTTCTCCATTTGTGTCATTTGGCAGCAAAACAAAAACAAAAACAAACAAAATATAGCATCACTGGCAACACAAATCTGTTCATAGGGAGAGAGGATGAGATGGAGAGAGAGAGAGAAATAGAGAGAGAGAGAGAGAGAGAGAGAGAGAGAGAGAGAGAGAGAGAAAGAGAGAGAGAGAGAGAGAGAGAGAGAGAGAGAGAGAGAGAGAGAGAGATGAAACGAAATAAACAGAAAAATTGGTCTGAGCAAGCTGTCACTTTTTTTTCTTACATGCTCCACTTTGTATTGGTAAGACCAGATAATGAGTAGCACTTTTTCTTTGTAACAATTCATTAATCAGAGAAATGATCCTTGCTAGTGTTTAGATGTTTTACTTAATTTGGTACCTCTGGCCTGCTGCCCCACTAGTGCCAAAATTATTATTTCTCACCCAGCAGGTGATAAATAACAACTTCAGTCGTGATTAATACCATGAATCCTTCAACCTGACTAATGCAAGAAAACTTGAGACCTAAAGAACAAGTGGGTGATAATTGTTGTGAGAACTGTTGAAGCTCTGCTCAGCTTGTGAGGAAAGAAATCCACAGGAAATGAAGCGTCTGCTAGCAGTCCAGCTGATCCTACACGGCTTCATTAAGCCCATCTCAGTGACATTCGCCATTTGAATATCAGTGCTAGATTTTCTCCCTCCCAACACTAAGTTTTAAGTATCTTTAGAGAAAAGAAAGCACTCTTTTTTGCATACATTTAAATATTTATTGAATAGATGGGTGAATGAATGATAGATGAGAAAACAGAATTTTTACCCAAGTACTAGTCATCGTGAATATGGGTCATCTGAGAGTGACATATGGTTATCTTTTGTCATTTCTCTAATAATAGAATTATTCACAAATGTAGTTTTGCTAAAGCCCATAGCAAACTTAACATTCTCTGCTGGCAAAAATAAAACTGTTAGTAATGGCCAGTAACTAAAGCTACATGGTGCCATCAGCTTGATTATTATCACTTAGCACTAGGTACCAAGGTAGTTAGTGTACTAGTATTCCTCAATTAGGCAGGTGGTAAGGGGAATACTTATTATTTGAAGAGCTTCCCAGGATATTCCTTGCCTCCTAATTAAGAAACTTCTTTAAATGGCACGATATATTTTAAGTCACAAGTCACAGTGGATTCATGATAGTGGTCAACCATTTGAATGTGACCTTCATACATATTTGTTTGGCAGGCAAGTTGTTTTGTTTTGTTTTTTATGTTATTTTAATGCTTTAGGCTGAGGGATGCATTCTCCAGTTTGGCACAGCCCTCACTATTCCTACTGTTTTAATATCCAGTCTGCCTTACTCTATTCATCACATGCCTGACTTCTGAATTGAGTTTGTGATCCCTGGCTAAATGGAGAGGTTTTAAATAATATTAACCAAGGGGTGGGGCTGAAGAAAATAACTTGGATTGAGATATGTGGCTAAATATATCAAGAAACACAAATTATCTGAGTATTAAGTTCTTCAGTTAAAAAAAGTATCTTACCTCTCCCCTTTATCCA
>CM053503.1:126626689-126854873 GCA_028627145.1 Eidolon dupreanum | reverse complement strand
ATCAAATAAACTATGTTTTAGAACTTTATAAAGTTTAATAATGATAATATAAACATATGTACCTAAGATTCTAGCAACTAGATATATTAAATAATTGGCATAAAAATTCTTCCTTCTAATTATGACTTTGATAAAAATAACCCTAAAGTATTATAATTTGCTAGAATACCTTCTAATTCAGTCTGAGAAATCCAAATTATGCCTGATGCAATTTCACTGTTAATTATATTCTACTGAATTTTAATTATTTAAAAACTGATTAATACATGTAAAAAGAAATACTATGACTTACTGTAATAACTAGTTACTGTGATATTTATGGAAAAATTTTCAAATTGGAATTTAGTATGATAAATATGGTATTTCTAATCAGTGAATTCAAAAAATGGTGTTGAGACAACTGGTTAGCCATTTCTATAATAATAAATAAATATACAAACAACAAAGCTAAATTCTTAACTCCCTTATTGCCTCAAGATAATTTCCAGATAGACCACAAACAGCACACAAATCAGAAAGCATAATGGGAAACAATGATATAATTCAATATACTATACTAAAGTTCCAAAGTAGCAGCAGAAGAGTATCACAAAAATGGCAAGAGTCCAAGGAAACGCCACAGGCCAGTGGTACCTTATACAAAGGTAGGAAGGAATCCTAGGTATCCAAATGATTAAGAAGGAAAAAAAATCGAAAGCAGCTAGGCTAATGGGGCTCTCTCTCCTCCATCTCCAGCTTTTGCTAAGAAGCAAGTGCTCAACAGCAGTATTTGCTCTAGGATGATGTAGTGAGAACACATCTGGGATCAGAGAGACGGTGAAGTGCTCAAGTAACAGCTCATCCCAAAGATGACAATACACCCACAAGAAATACTGCTGCAAAACTGTATTTAGAAGCATATCATGGAAAATGAGAACCAGATAAGGTAATATAACTAGCATCCACAAAGGAATGAATAGCAATTCTCAAATGCAAAGGAAGATAAGCAGAAAACCAAGAACTGTCATACAAAGAAAACCACCCCATGAGAAAAAGGCCCCAAACTCAACAGAAAAACTAACGTCCAAAAATAAAATAAAATAAAACCGAATTATGCAACTGAAGATGAATGTTAAAAAAAAATCTTCAACTACGGCCATGTCACCCTGAACGTGCCTGATCTCATCTGATCTCGGAAGCTAAGCAGGGTCAGGCCTAGTTAGTACTTGGATGGGAGACCACCTAGGAAGACCAGATGCCATAGGCATTAAAAAAAAAAAATCTTCAGAGACTTAAGAGAATACTGTACCTGTGAAACAAAAATAAATAGAAATCTTAAAAATTAAGTATATTCTTGTTTGGATAGCAGCTTCAGCCAAGAGTAATTAAGGGCCAGATTTACCTTCCAAACTAAAACACCTAAAAATACAAACAGAAACATGAAATAATGTTTTCACAATGTTAAATATCAGGCAACAAAGGACAGTGATTCCTGAGAGATGAGAAACAAAGTGAATCCTATGATTGTCCTCACATCACTGCCTTGAAAGTTTCAAGGACAGGACACAGAAAAGGGGTACCCAAGCAGAGCCTGGTAGACTCCCTAAATTGTGGGGGTAGAGGGGAGAGTCCAGGGAGACAAAGGGAGCCAAAGTTCTCAGGGCAGAGCAGTGGAAGAGGAAAGAGAACTCCAGAAATCTGCAATATCCCCTGAGTATTCAATAGAATACTGATCTGTGTACATATACGGGGAAACTATCTGAAGCTGAGGCCAGAACACCTAAAAGAACTGAAGGGAGCAGTACTCAGGGATCATACAAGGGTAAGAGTAGTGCCTAATCCCATTAATGAGATTTTAAAATTTCATAATTCATAAGATGTTAAATAGTGTACTAGAAGGGCATTGTCTCAGAAAATAATTAGCCCTAGACTAATTGTTGTTCTCATGTCTAACAAAACTTAAAAATAAGGCCCAAAAGGATCAAACTGTTTCCAAGTATACATCCCAGAACGAAACTCAACAATCTTCCTAGGCACACAAAAATATTCAGCTCCCCAAAAGATAAAATTCACAATATCTTGCATCAAATCAAAAGTTACCAAGTACACAAAGAAGCAGGAAAATGCAACCTATAATGACGAGGAAAAATCAGGCTATATGCAGTAAAATGTAAAACTTCTGTGAAGTACACAAAAGAAAATCTTTAAAATGGAGAGATTATGTCTTAAAAGAGAAAATAATATTTTTAAAATGTCAATGTCCATCTAATTAACCTACATGAAAACGATCTTCCATTTTTATTTCACATTAACTTAGAGGTGCTAATTACCACAATATGACAAGAAAAAGAAACAAAAATATAAACAATTTAAAATTTTAATTAAATATCATTTAAAATAGCTAAAATAGAAGGAGTTGAGCAAATAGGAACAAAAAACAACAAAAGATGTTCAAGACCTCTATGGAGAAAAATTTTATTAAAGAACATTAAAGAAACATCTGGAAGCACGACACATTTATAAAGACTCGGTTTCGTAAAGGTAGTAATTCTTCCCCATATAATCCAGAAATTCTATATAAATCTGATAAAAATCCTAGTTTTTTGGCTTTGGTGGAATTTTAAAAATTGATTCTAAAATTTACATGTAAGTGCAAAGGTCTAACTTCAATTCCTGAAAGTAAAAAATAAGATGGGGGACGTCTTATCAGATATCAAAACTTTATACAAACTATAATTTAGAAATTTTGATTCTGATGCAAAATAGGATAGCTGATGTAATAGATGAATATAATAGGATAGCCAAGGAACAATCCTATGTGCAATCTGATAAAATCTGAGATTTCCTATCAGCAGGAAAAAGACCAGTCGATAAGGTCAATAAACAGTGCTAGGAAAATCAGTTATCCATTTGAGAAAAAATGAAATTGAATGGTTACTTCACACCATTTGAAAAGAAAATATTCCAAATACATTAAGAACTTGAATATGAGAGGCAAAACTTGCATAAGAAAATGTTAGGGAGTAGTATTATAACTCCAGGGTGATGAATACAGTGGACTGATGTTCAACATCATCCTATCATCCTTTCTCTCCTGCAGGAGCTAGAAAGTAAAAGCCTACATTTTCTAGACTCCTTTACAAATAGGGTTCTGGATGTTATTTAGGTTCAATCAGCTGCATTTGTGAGATTCGAAAAGTAAAAGGGAGGTGGAAGGTGCAATTCTTCTGCTTCTCTGGCAAGCATTATCATAAAGGCTGTTTTTTTCTGTAGCAGCATCGGCAGTGGTCCTGATATCTAGTTATTAGCTTTGTGACGATAAGCAGACTGTGGGCATCTGTTTTCGTAGTGCATATTACATCAGGCATTACCTGATTCCTGATCAGAGTGCTACAGTCACAGCAAGAGCATCCCCATCATGGTGGCTTCTTGATCACAGCAGTGATGAGATGCTTGTGGAGCCTGTAGCTTCCTGATCATAGAAGAGGCAGGAGCCTCACTAGGGACCCAGTTCTATGGAGTCAATCCTGAAAGTACAACCTAAAACAGTTCTTCAGTACTCTCAAAGATTCGATAAGCCATTTATTATCTCATAATGTTTCTTCCTGCTCAAACTATCTAGAGCAAATTCTAGTGGGACTTTTTGTTTTGCTTTTTAACATTTTAGGTTTATTAATAAAGTCATCATAAATTGTCATGAAAATACTCTATAGAACACAAGAGCCAGATGAGCAGAGCTTAGTCCTTTGTAGGACAATTCTTTATGCTAACTAGTACTTGAAGAACTTTTTTTTTCCTTTTATAGAGGGGTGCTCTGCAGTTGATAATACCTTTCTTAACATAGCCGATATCAGTTTGCCATTTTTGTCAAAATTTCTGCAAAGTTTAACAAAAAGTAAATTGAATGTGCTTAGGAATTTCACGAAGTGTCCTTTGCTAGTATTACTTATGACGTACAGTTTTTTAAAGGTCTCCCTTCAGTTGGCAAAGCAGGCAAAACTTACAGGAGGTACACTAAAATACACAGAAATACATTGTTCAACATCACATCACATAATGGGGTTAGTTTCCTGTCACCTGTGCTATAACTCTGAGATCTACCATAACCACATTGGATCCCAAGACTGTCCACCCAATGGGTAAAAAAATACAGAAAATAAACCAACCACAAGGGCTTAGGAGTCATTTTCCATGGAAAACAATAAGATCTTCTTATTTTGGAGTTCCATGAATGATGGGACTGTAAAACTGAACCCTGACTTATAAGGATTGGGAAAGATGTCCTACACAAGGCACAAAAAGCTCAAATCATAAAGGAAAATATTAATCACTTTGACTATATAAAAATTAAAAACTTCTCTACATTAGAAAATGCCATAAAGTGAAAAGAAAAACCACAAACTAGGAGATATTTGTAACACATAACCAAGTAGGCATTAATATCTATAATACAAACAAGACTCTCATAAATCACTAACAGGCAAACCACCCACAAAACTCCAGACACAATCGAAATGTCCACTAACAAGAGAACAGAGAATTAAAATGTTGTATTGCCATATTAAAAAAAAAATACTATGTAAGTGAAAGTTAATTAATCACTGCTAGGTGCAACAAAATGGATAAAATTCAAATACTGTGTGAAAGAAACGAAACACATAAGAATTCATAGAGTGTGATTCCAGTTACATAAAGATTAAAAACAAAAATGTTAAATCATGGCATTGATTAACCCAAAATCAGGATAGTGGTAACCTCCAGTGATGGGCTATGGAGCTGGAATTAGATTAAAATGCTGTCACACAGAGCAGTGGTCCCTAGCCTCTCTGGCACCAGTGCTTCTATGAGAATCTAATGCCTGATGATCTGAAGTGTAGCTGAGGTGGTGATGCTAGCACTGGGGAGAGGCTGTAAATACAGATGAAGCTTCACTGGCTCACCAGTCATTCACCTCCTGCTGTGCGGCCTGGTCCCTAACAGGGCATGGACAGGTACCGGTCCGTGGCCCAGGGGTTGGGGACCCCTGACATTGTGGACTTTAAGATACTAGTAATGTTCTATATTTTAACCTAGGCATGGGTATGACCTAAATAACAAAATAATACCAAAAAAAAATGTGTATTATATCTCAAAAAGCAGACCTGTAAGAACTTATTATAGCATATATTATTGAACAAAGTGCTTTAAAAGAATGTGGGTATAAACTGCCCTGACCTGGTAGCTGTTGAAGCGAGGTAGTTCATAGATAGGTACATGGGGTTATCTTCTCATTTATAATTTTCCATAATAAAACCTCCTTAAAAATTCAGCACTTTTCATTCTAAATGAACATTTATCTCAAGAATAAAAAGTAACTCAGATTTCCAGATTTCCCATTTTAGAATGTAGAAAACTGAAGAGTGTTGCTTCTACCCTTATAATAATAATGAACACCAATCAGACGATCTGCAAATTCACTCCAGGTCTTGAACCCAGCACATAGCTGAGGTTACAGGGCCAACTCACCCAACATCTAAGTTGAGAAAAAAGACATGAGTACTTGTTTACCTGTAACAGACACGACCTTAACAATGGTAACAAGAACTTAGCTAAAATTTTTAACTAATGTCTAAAAGTTAAGTGTGAGCTAACTAAAGAATAAGAATAAGAATTCACACTCACTCACGGGCTCTTCTCCAGGGACAAAATGTTCACCAAAAACATACTGGAGACACAGTGGGAATCTGAGAAAGTGACCTGTATGGTCCCTTGGAGAGGAGAATGGCAGCAGTCGTAAGAAAGGCACGAAACTCCCATGTGGTTCTACTCCCCTCTCTCTCACATGGAACGAAAGGTGCCAAAGAACTTACTTTTACCTTGCCCCACACATTAAAATCAATTCAATATGGATCACAGACAAATGACATAAGGGCTAAAAAAAATAACACTACTAAAAGAAAACACAGAAGAAAATCTTTAGGACTTTCGATTAGGCAAAGATTTCTTAGATATGAGAACAAAAGCATAATCCATAAAAGACAGACTTGATTAACTGAACTTCATCAAAATTAAAAATTTCTGCTCTTCCAACGACACCACTGAGAAGATGAAAAGACGAGCCATAAACTGGGAGTAAAATAGTATATACTATTTGAAAATAGGCTCTGATTAAAGATATATATATAATATATATATTAAAGATATATATTGTAAACTCTGAGTAACCACTATAAGAAATTTTAAAGGTATAAATAATAAGCCAATAGCAAAGATAAAATCGCCTCATTAAAAAACCTCAATTAATCCAAAAGAAGAGTAAAAAAGAAAATAGAACAAGTGTAATAGAAATACCTGACAAAATATTTTAATCCACCTATACTTAATCCAATCACATTTAATGGTGAAAGACTGTATACTTTCCTCCTAAGACCATGAATAAGGCAAAGATGTCTATTTTCACTACTCCTGCTCAACGTTGTACTGCAAGTCCTAGTCAGTACAATTAAGCAAAACAAAAAAACAAGCAAAAGGTATACCCATTAGAAAGAACTGAAAAAATTATTTATGTTCACAGAAAACAGAATCACAAAAGTAGAAAATCTCTGTAATCTGCTATAGTCTTATCACAAATTTAATTACCATAATTTGATAAAAATATTTTTTAAATGAAAGATAGAAATCCAATCCCAATTCTTAGTAACTTAAAAATACATTAGGAAAATATTTACTGTATATTAGCCTAGACATAACCAAACTTTTTTTTTATGGTGGCATTGGTAAATGAAATCCAGTAAGTTTTAGCTGTACACTTTAACTTTTATTTTTAAGACTGAATAAAATTGACAAATTATAAGAAGTGAATGTAATACTTAAAAACAAAAAAAGTAAGTTCAAAAAGTTATATCATCTTAAATTTTACTTGAAATGTAGTAACTGGAAATCTCTCAATGTATAGCTAGCTACATTTTATCCATTCTCATTAAATGACAATCATACATAACAGTAAGAAAAATACTCATTCTGTTCATCAAAAAAGTATCAAGACATATTATTAGTGAATCTCTCTGATTGCCTTTTTACAATTTCTACTTTTTCTGGGTTTAGGCTACCTACTGAATTAATACAATATCTATCATCCAATATTCAACTCAAAAAAGTAACAAGTTGGACTTCTAAAAGGTTTCATAGAAGGTATATTAAACTCACTAATGCACATCATTCAGAAGTCATGAAATGACAGTACCTCTCTTGATTTAGTTTCTCACTAATGATTTAAATTTTCACTTTAATAAGGGATCGTGCTACTTATATTAAAATTCAGTACACAGGTATTTTGGCAGCATAACAACATTTAACTCTCTGGTCAGTAAACTAGTTTTTGGAGAAAATGTTAAGCTGCTGTGACTTGGCTTTATGGACCCAAATTTAAAAGATAAAAGCAGGTAACTGAGTCACCATATCAAGATTTCTATTTTCTAATGCATTCTTTTGATAATCATTCAGTCAACACTACAGAATAACTAAGCTTCCCTGAGAGTGATTCATAGACAGTAAGTCTTAAATAAACATTTCAACTTGAAATAAACTACCACTATCTCCCAAAGTTTCTCATATTAAGAATATAGCCTGTTGTAATATAATAATTAAGATTAAAATATCATAACTCATGTTGCTGTAATATCTTTATATCCAAAAAATAATCAAAGAAAAAAGTCTAGATTTTATATACTGAGGTACCAATGAATTGTACTTGTTCAATTAAATGAATGTTATGGTTATATATTTTTCAAAAATCATATACATATAAAATATATATCAAAAATAAACATGATCTTAAAAATTGTGCAAAAACACAGGTAACTTATTATTTTTTATTTTAATAATAATACACATTACAAAATTCAGGAAAGTTATAATAAATACCACTGTAGTCTAAAGAGAGTACCCAAAGTTTGTGTGAGATTTAGACTAAGGAGAATCTAATATATCCTTTATGTGGTAAAAAAAAATCTATACTTTTAAAAAAAAAAAAAGTGTAGTGTTCCTTAAAAGCCAAACAGATGCCAGACCACCTGGGTTTGAATTCCAACTCTACCACATACTAACTCTATGACCTTAATTAAGCAAGGTATTACCCTTTCTGTGTCTCTACTGCTTCTTTCGTGAACTGGGGATAATCTAGGGAAAATTTTCAGTATTTTTGTAAGGATTAAATGAATTTAAAATCCCTGTATATAAAAAGAAAATATAAAAGTACTCTTCTAGACATTTTCAGGAAATGATTTTTACATCTGTCTCTTTATAGTATCCCTCCCTGGTTTTATATAAAATAGAAAATTTGAAAGGGACACAATATGTAATCCTTAGTGCTTATATACAAATGTTTGTTGATACTTCTGTGAAAACTGTCCTATCTTTCCCACAAAAGGAATAAAAGGGCATTAGTAAAATATTCTTGTCTCAAATTAAAAAGTATCAAAATAATAAAGTCCTTGAAACTAACCCTTTATCAAATGTAAATTATAGCTGCTCTGCTGAAATGTTTGTAAATTCAATTAAGTTTAGATATGAAGAATACTCTTAAACGATAATCTGTTCCAAGATTTAATCACCTTGTAATCATTCACATCTTCTAAAGGCATATTTGTTAAGAACATTTTTCCCATAACCAGGTTCACTATGTATCTAGCAAAGTAATCTTGGTAGTATGGAACACAAATTACTTGCCTTAGAAAAGAATTCCATGTATAAAGCTCAAGAGACAGGCTTTCAGAAAGATCAAGTAAATACACCAACTATACAGTTGTTTAAGGTTTATTTTTATATGCATACGTTTCAAAAAAACAAAAATTTCAAGATATAGAGTACAACATATCAAATGAAGTCATTCAGAATTATTTTAAACTGTACACAAATAACAGTATAAAGTACACGTACAGAATACATAATATGTCTTGAGGTTTCAAAAAGCAGTGTTTTGGTTTTAAAATTCTGATATCATTATCATATTGTTCAAGTAACATATATTTCCAAAGTTAAATTTTGTTCACTAAAAACAAAATTAACACATAATTCTAAGACAGTCTGATAGATAAGCTGCCTTTACCACGATCTTCAAAATAGTGCTGTTCAATTCTTCTACAGAAAGCAAGGAGGTTGCTATAGTTTTTCACCTTCTCAGAAAGTTCATCATTGGTCAATTGTGTGGTAAGAATGGTGTACAGATGGCCAAATACCAGTGCATCTAGTTCAGTAGGCCTAAAACCAAAGTAGAAATGAGAATAATATGAGTAGCATTTACCTTGTATGGTAGGATATATACTATTTTAAAAAACATTTTATTCATCTAAAGAAAAAAGTCACAGAAAGAAATCCCACCCAACTTGACAGAATTATTCTGCTTTAATTTGGAGCTTGTTATATGATATGAAAAAACCTTTTAAACTATTATTTGCTAGTTGTGTGACTTGCTTTTTCAAGTAGTAGCATTATTTAAATGCATTAATATTGGTATAATTGACCATATTCATTTTGTCCATTAATTTATTCACTAAATAAATACAGCAAACATGTCTCTAATATGCCAGGAACTGTGCCAGATGCTAGAGATATAAAAACAAGAAAGCCATTCTAGGACATGGACACAAAACATAAATTACCACAACACAATTTAGTAAGTACTTTAATAGATGCATAAACAAAATGCTGTCAAAGCACAGAAGATTTCACTGTGGTGCTGGGACAACAAAATGATACCTGTTTACCCAATCATATATTAAAAACATGATTTCATTTTAATTTTTAAAAGTAACTTAGCTTTCCGAAGAAGACATAATCATAAAGATGGCATCCAAAGAAATTTTTCTAAGGGTTTTCTTCATTTTAATTATATATTACTTACAAAAAAAAATGAAATTTATCTACCTCACAACTAATGGTCTATAAATAGGGCATTGCCAATGTATATTATATTAAAATAATTACTAGCACAATATTACTAAAAGTAATATACTAAGCTTTCTTTCCCATTATACTGCTATCTTGTCATGTCTTCGTACTACTAGATATAACCTATATATTCTTTCTTTATATACCTGTCACTGATTTTTAGGACTGTCATTCAAGTTTATAAATCAAGTCCCTTTGCCATCAACCTTTTCTATATTATCCCTTTTAATATTTTTGAGCAATTTCTTCTTAATTTTCTTAACTAGTAATTTCTTAATTGAATAAACCTCAACAAAATTCTATTCCTCCCTGAAAATTTTCCACTTAAAATTCCCAGCTATAATTTTTGCACCATTTCTTCGATATACTTTTCCATCACTATATTAAGGGTATATTTTCAATTTTTAACATTTACTTAATGGTTAATAGCAACATTTTTTTTTTTTTAATCTAAATGCTTTTCCAATTTCTCATTCAACTTAACCTTGTTGTAATCATTTATTGAGCTTCTTCTAGAAAACAGGTTTTGTTTGGAAAACATTGACCTACAAGGAGCTCATAAATGCCTTAGAATAGTATAACTCTACCTTGATTACATTCAGAAAAATGTATTTATTAAAAAGGGGACATAAAAATATCATTTTTAGTTTCTCATTTCAAGTCCACACTCACCAAGTGAAGGTAACAAATGATGTAATAGTCTTTCTGCAGGGTCTTAACTGATCTCACATCAGCAAGACAGTATGTACAGAACAGGTACTCCACATTTTGTTTTGGTTGCATTTCAGAAACATGATTTAAATATTAAAAACTACCAATACTACATATTTTGAAGGGTAAAAAGGCCATCAATGTTAGTATCTACCTTGTATTATTTCCAATTTGTTTCAAGTTCATTTTCCTTTTGCTTTTCTACATTTAACTTCTTTGTCCTCTTTTCCCAATTACCACTCTTGCTCTAAGATCTCCCTCAAATATCCTTTTCCTTTCTCTCATCAAGTAAGGTTATTAGGTTTCTTTCATGAGCCCTTTCAACATCTCCATTAGGTAAGCTAGCAGAAAAATTGATTCGAATTTAAGAGAGTAAAGGAGAGATACACAGGGAAATAAAAGAACCTGACAAAGTCTGGTATATGTTAGAGTCAAGAATAGAATTCAGGGCCTCTGACTTGGAATCTAATACTATATATCTTAACTTAAGCCAGTGCTCTATTCACTCAGGTAGAGTGTCTCACAAAGTAATGACTCCTGTGACAGATAAAGGAATGAGAAAAATTTTGCCACAACAAAATGAAAATGTTACTTTTCTCTAAATGTAGTTTACTTATATGTTAATATTAATTAAATAACTGGGTAAAATTAAAACAAAAAACTAAACCTATTCTATTCTTTAATCATAACTGTTAAGGAAAAATGTTTATCTAATATGAGGTAAAGTTATTTCAAACACCTATATCTTACTATGAATTAAATAGTTCCTCAATAGCAAACCTTTGGTTTTGCACCTGTTCTAAATTTTTATTTTTTTCATCACAAGTTTAAATATAATTGTACTCTTAAAAAAAATATTTTGATATTTCTACTAAATCACATATCAAATGATACCTGGTTACTAACTCTTTGACACTGAGTTTAAATGAGAAGAAAAATCAGATCCATGCTATTGGCCTCCCATGAAGACAGCATGTATAACAAAACTAACTCCTAACACAGAATGATGCACATCAAACAATAAAACACCCCCCTTCTGAGCTTTTCAACTCCTAAGAATTCCTAGATCAGAAAAAAAAGGAACTACATAACCCTAATATTTGAATACATTTCTTTTATGTTAGAGACTAAACAAAAAGAATCTTCATAGCGAGCACCACTAGAAACATAAACATAGCTGTAGAAGCTTTACCTACCAGGATTTCATGGGTTGAATTCTGACCTTTCTGCTTCAGAGATCAACAGACTCCAATTTTATTTTAATATCAGTTATATATAGTATGTATTAATATAATTTAATTTTTCCAATCTATCAAATAGTCATTTTTGCTACAAATATTAATATCTCTACCAAAAGATGTCTGATACAGCTATAGAAGATTAATGCCTACGAAGATAGAATAGCAAATAAAGCTTTATAAAAATTATCAACCTAAAAAGCAAGAAAATTTAAAAGCCAAGAAAAGGTCAGAACTTCTAAGCAAACCACTGAGATTAAAAAGCTAATTTAAACCCATCTTAAACTGGATCACAGGATAGGTGATTTTGATACACTAAAATTAGAAATTTAAAAAGAAAATCTATTCTTTGCTACAGTAGATATTCTGTTCCAAATTACAAAAAAATCTGTCTTAATAAAACAAATTACTCAATTTACCTACATACATAAATATTTAATCTGTATCTTTCATATTCATTTTTGTGCTTTACAAATATTTCCACTAACGTTTAAGATAAGTTCATAACAGTGCTTGTCCATCCAAAAATATTTTTTACTATTTAGTTTTATTCATTTTTTTAGTCCCCAGGGTTATCTCCCTATACAGACAAGTATGGTTACACTTCATATTCTAATAGTACTTTACAAGTTTAGAATTTTATTAATCAAGATGCTGTAGTTCCATACATAGAACCCTGAACTACTCCCATTAGAACCTCTACATCATACAGTAATGACTGGTTTACATATGTGCCCTTAAGATATATTCTTAATGGTTAAAACCACATTTTAGAAATCTGTCTCCTAGCCTAATGCCTGACACCCAAGAAGTGCTAAGTAAATGTTTAATGAAGGCAAAAATAAATTTGAATATAACTAAATCTTTCAATAAATATTTCTTGATAAAACAATTCCTGTGATAAAATAAGTTTGTTACCTAACTATATAGAAAAGAAACTAACTTAAAAAAAAATTAAATTTCTTACTGCTTATTGAAGAAATATGGTTGTGTTCCCAGTCTTTGAGAAAGAGCTTGACAGCACTGGTCTACATCTTCTAAGACCTTTTATAGGCAACAGGCCCCCCAAAAAAACATTTAAATTAGCAAACAATAAAATATATCTAAAACAACTTATATAACAGTTTATAACAAAAATATAAATTTAGGTAACTTTTTATGACATATTTAAAACAGACTATAGACTACATATAGCATATAAGTAATACTTTCCATAAAAAGAAATAGGAAAAAAATTTGAGAGCTAATTTCTTTTAAATGCAAGTACAATTTAAGTTTCTTATAAGGATTACTACAAAGGAAATTTTATCTCAAAACTTCACTCCTTACAAAAATGTTTTCCTGAATCCATATATTCAAATGACTTTGCATATTAAAAAAATTGTTTCATAAAGATAACATTGATGACCCACCATGAGTAAAAACATTTGAGTTGATTTTCCACTAGTGGAGATGGATTTTATTTACTGCATCCCTATGCATTTACGCAATCCCCTTTGCGGCCAATGACACATATCAGTGACTTGGCTGGCTAGGACAAGGGGTAGCCTTGGAAAAAAGACATTAATTAGTCAAACTTATAATCTTAACAAGATTTATATTTTTTAATCTTGCTATCAGTAAATCTAAGACCAAAAAGAAAAGATAAATTTAAGCACTATATTTAACAGGGTCATTTTGTTTAAACCCTGATGCTGCAGATCAATATTTATTGGCATAAAAGATGCCCACAATGTATTGTTGAATGGGAAAAAAATCAGGTTACAGAGTAGCAGGTATATGATCCTATTTAAGGAAATGTTTATTAACAAACATCTAGAAAAATGTTCCCCAAATAGTTAACAGTGGCAATTTCTAGGTGATAGAATTTCAGGTAGTTTTTACTTCATTTTTGAACTTTTCTTATTATATAACTTATTTTATAATAAACATGTGTGATTTTTATCAAACAAATAAAACTACTTCATATCAGAGAAAATAGGAGCAAATGTTTTATTAATTTTTTATTGTGTTGGGATTTCTTAAGGGCTATCAATACAAAAAAATGAATTTCTTAGTGCTTTAAAGGTTTTCCTTAAATGCACTGAGGTTTTGTAAACTTCAATCTGAACTGACCTGGTCCAGAGTCTTGTTACCCCATCCAATAGCCTTCATTTTACGTTTGACTTCCCACTGTTTCTGATAGGCCAAAATATGATTCAGAGGCCAAGGATAAGGAGATCCATACCTAGCATGAGTGATCTAAAGCAAAAATATTTTGTTAAAAACGAGGCCTTTTTTTTACAAACAGAATTCTAAGGAAAATATATATTCGAAGAACACAAATACAGCAATCTGGAAAAAATACATAGCTTGCAATTTAAAAAATTAAAATTTTAAAACATTCTCTTTAAAAATATATAAACTTTTATGTACTTTGCAACCAGTTATATCAAACAATGACACATAGCTTCCCTAAAATGTATGTGCAAGCAAAATTAAAGTAAGTGAAAAACTGTATCACTAATGGTATAAACCACAATGTTTCATTTATGAGCAGGGACTTACGATTCTGAGCAAAAGTGTTTTCTCATTAAATTTTAATTAAGATAAATGCTACAGAACCACTCACCTCCCCTACTGTAGCTTCATCACACCACTGAAGATACAACTAGGAACAAAAGAACAGTGACTAAACTTTAGAATACAAAAGAGAAAATGGATAAAAAGAAAGTTATTTCTTGCCTTGCTAATTTTTTATAAGCCAACTTTATAAAAATCACATGTGTTTAGTTTTTTTTTTTTTTTTTTTTTGCTATTGTTGCTATACATAATCATTAAATTTAATGGTGGTACTTAATAAAAGTATTTCTTATTCATATAATATGTCCCTCAATATCATTAAAGTATTTCATAGATATTTAAGTAAACTTTACAAGGCAAAAGTAAAATAATAAGTGGGCAAGAACCACTCCTTTTTACAAACATAAAAATTAGAACTGAAAATGTCAGGCAACTTGTTCAAAGATAATGATCAAATAATTTGGGTAAGTATCCCAGCCCTAGAATTGCTTGACTATTTTCCTATTTCTCAGTAACTTTAACCTACAAAAATATTATCTTTTATGAGAGAAAAAGCTGATTTTCAAGGCCTATTGTTTTCTATTATACCTCTGCAGTTAACAGCATATTGTTGACTAATTCCATGTAGGCTTTCATTTCCGCTTTTTGGACTTCATCCAGCCCATCACTAAGAGAATGGCCCTAAAGGGAATTTAAAAAAATTTAAGAGCATCATATTAAATATAAAAAAACTTTCAGTTATCTTACTGAGAAGTAATATAACATCAAGCTTTTTACTGTATATATCTATGGATTAATTTTGAAAATGCTTCCTAAAACAAAATTGTTTTATATTAAAAAATAACTAATACTCTATTGCTATAAAATATGAATTAGTATTTATTTACTATAAAAATGTATCTTTCAATGGATAAAATTACATTATCAATTATTTCACTAAAGAAGAAAACAAGAATGGTCAGTAAACCTTGTTATTTTAAAAGATTAACTTTATTACTAATTAAATAAATGCCAAAAGATTAACACGTGTTGCTTATAAAGTGGTTGAAGACGAAAAAAATGTTAGTAAAGGTAGAGAAAAATAAACACTAATTTTTAAATTCTAATACACTATAGTAATGAGTGGATGCATAAAATGATATAACTTTTAGTTCAACCTGGCAATCTGTTTTAAGATTTTAAAAATGCATACTATGTAACATCGTAATATCACTCTAAGGAATATATCCTAAGGGGATAATCTGACAAGTGTTCAAAGGTATGTGTACAAGCATATTTATCTTAGCACTCAATAACAGCAAAAAATTGGCAATATTTAAGTGTCCATCAGTAAATACTTAAGTAAATAAATTATAATACATACATATAATAGAATACTATACACTTTAAAAGAACAATGTATAAATATATATGTATGCATATATAGTCATTAACATAGAGAATTATGCATATATAGTCATTCACAATTTCCAAACATACTGATAATTTTAAAAGGCAGGTTGCAAAGTAACTAATAATAGCATGCTCCATATTTTTCTATATAAGCAAAGGGAAAAGTCTGGAAGGATATTCCCCAAAATGTTAATAGAGGTTGCCTTCTGATAACTATTAAAACTTAAACTAAATAATTCATATGAATAAATTAATATATTCAGCTTCTAAACATATCCTATGTCTCCCTTCTCAAAAGTTAACTTGACATTTTATAATCTAACAGTTTTCATTTACAACCAAAATTCTCATAAGCATGTTAGAAAATTATCTACCATTTTGTAAAGATCAAATTACCTCTTTGCCATTGATTTATATTATGAAAAAAAAAAATACACTTTAGAAATATTTCTCCAGTAGTTTGTATTGGCATTTTATAAAACTAGGTTAAAATCAATGTAAATGTTAAGACATGCTAAAGAATGATGAATGACTTATTTAAGAGTAACTGTGATCAAATGCATTTAATATTTTTTTTATTACCTTGGCTTTAACGAATTGGACTATTGGACCAAGTTCTGATACTACCTGATTTCCTACATGAATAAAAGGTACTTTACCTGTTGAGGAAAAAAAAATACGTAAAAACATTTTCAGTAAATTAAAGTTTGTGCTAATAAAAAAAGGAAATTAACACAAAACCGGGATATGCTTTATTAATACAGAATTTCATAAAACTATAACTTGAAAGTTATAGTTAAATGTATATGTTAACTCTACAAGTTTTTAAACACTGATTACTGGCTAGTTAAAAAAAAAGAAAGAAAAAGATTTCTTTCTAGAGTTGTCACTTGTATATAATAATAGATCACAATATTCTCTTTTCAGCGCCAACACTAACAAATCATATGTATCAGTAAATACTACTTATTCAAATTACATGAACCCAGACACTGGTTCATGACTGCTGAGAGACTTCAAAGAAATTTAACTGCGCTTTCTCTTCAGAATACATTGAAGCAATCTATATTTTAAACTACATTTAAGAAGAATTCTTTTGATATCTTCTACTTTTAAGTCTCGGATATCCATTAAGGGCAACATTTTAAGTACATTCGATATATTAATAAATGTCTTTGACTCAAAAATATCAAGAATTAAGAGAATTAACAATCTTTAAAGGTATGTTAGTTTACGAATTATAATACAAAATATATTCTCAACACATGTGGGGGAAAAGAACAAGTAGAATGCTTATAAAAATTGGCTTCTCTAAATAAATGTCACATTAAAAAAGTAATTATTTCATTCTTATAAATATTAAGTTAATGAAATTATCAGAAATCATGAGAATAAAATAGTCTCCAAACACAATAAAGTTTACCCCAAAAACTAGAGGATGAAACCTGCTGTCAGATCTAGTTCAAACAGAGTTCACCCTAACAGCAGGCTTCTTCATGGTCCTTTTCAACAGATTCAATTATTGAGGGTAATGGATGAGGTGCACAGCTCCAACAAAAGCTTCATCTGCATCCATAGGATAACACATTACAAAGGAAAGTCAGGCCTTTTGGAACACAACTACTCAATAGATGTATTTAGAAGACATTTCCATGTTACCAATATAGAAACACTGAGTTCTGCATTCCTTTCTTCTACTGCTTTATAAATCTTGCAAAAAAAGAAAAAAATTTCATATCTGGGTAAGCATTAGGTCATATTGTTTTTTAACTTGGGATAAAATCTGTGTAACTACTATATTGCTAGTAATAGTGTAAGTCCTCTGGGATAAAAGGATCTGAGAATGAAAACTATTTGTGAATGAATGCCTAGACTATAAGGTATTGTTATTTCTGGGGTGTAACATTTTCAATAACCAGTTTGGAGTCCTTAGAAGAGATTTCACTTAATTTCTTTTCTTAAAAATACTTTCAGCGCTGCAGATTCTGCAACAGGGAAACAGTGTGGGTAGTCAATTGACTATTTCTATATCTCTATAAAGAGATATATAAAATCAAGGCAACAAATTAGAAGTAAATAATGTTTTCTGTCACTTGTCTGACAAAATGGAGCCAATGTTATAACCCTGTTATTACAAGTAGCAGGTAAAAACACAGTAAGATAGTTATTCTCTGGCACCAATCAAAGGTTATAAAAGAAAACAAAGGGAAGTGTTTCTCACTTTAGGAAGAATAATCATTCTTAGAACTTTTATTTCTAAAGAAAGTAAGAAGTTGTTGCCAAGCAAGTATATAGATTCAGAGGCTATTAGAAAGAACCTTGGATGTCATCTAGTCCAATCATCTAATATTACAGATGAAATCAGGAGGGCTCAAACAAGAGAAGTAAATTTCCAAAAGAAACTTAATATGTGACAACATAGGATTACAGTAAAATTTCCTAACTCAGCCAAGTGGTCTTCTGACTGTTCCCTGATGCGCTCTGCTTTAAAAATCATCCACAAGATCAAACAAGCAAATAAAATGAAACACATCCTTCTGGCCACCCCCCTTCCAACTCTTATGATGAAAGAGAATACTAGAGATATGATGAAGCTTAAATATCTTAATAGAAACTGTCATTTTCATCTACCTGTAGGAGACTCCTATGAATGTATATAGGTATGTACTACTGTAGTCTCTATAATATTTAACTGTTTGTCTTTCATAGAGTCTATAAAAAGAAGGTAGATATCTACCTAAGTGATATTTAGAGTATAGTCATTTTAGGAAACAGATGGATATGGCTTCTTTTCATTTGCTAAAGATATCAACTTTAGTATTAGATTACTAATATTCTTATGCATATATCTATACTCTTTTTGTATGACTACATAGAGAAAAAAGACGGAACCCAATATAATTTCACCAAAATTCTGTTCGTTTATAAAACCTATATATAAAATTAACATAAAATGAGTCAATTAATGGCCTTTGAGAATCTAAAATATGTGTGTTTATAAGTCTAGAAATTCTTTCATGGAAATGTATTAAAATGTATTATACTAATAAATCTATAAATGTCAATGTATGCATATAGAATTTTCAGTGTTATGGAAGTCTCTTCACAGCTTTTAACAATTATTACCACCCTTAAGACTTAAGACCAAAAAAAAATGTTTAACACAAATTATCATTACAGTGAAGAGATAGATGTCTTCCTAAAAAGCAATATAGCACATTTATGCCAATCATATTCAATGGATTTATTTATAAAGGAATGACTCTATGTGTATTATTGCTCCAGCAAAACCATAGTTACAAGAATCCATATCAATTCATCATTTATCAGCTTTGTGGCATTATATTTTTATATTAAAAATGATCTGAATCATATTTACTTAAAATTGTACTTTATTAATATATGACATATAGAAAAATACTGATTATAAAAAACAACAAAAAGGCTAAAACCTTAAAAAAGTACCTTAAAAACCTGTTAATGTAAAACAAAAGAATTAGAAATCAAAACATTCAAAGATGACTTTAAGATCTATGACAAGTTAATTATTCTACATTCCCCCTTCTTCCATCTTTACAAGGGAGAATATAATTTGAAGGAGTCTATTTAATAATAAATAATTCATTAATATTAAAATTTGTTTTCTGAGGAAGAAAGTCTTATGTAAAAAAGATGGAGGAAATCTGAGATTATGTGTTTTCTTAATATTTTCTATTTAAAACAATTCCCATAACTTTCCAGAGCCATCTCTGACCACAGAGCTGAAATGCATAAACATGCCAACCCCAAGATTGTCAAGTTTGCAATTGCTACTTTATAAAACCATGGGGAAATTCTTCAAAGAGTAAACCAAAAAAATAGTCATTTAAAAAATCTAGGTACAAACCAGACTAGCATTGTAATTTATCAATGTAGAATATTAACAAAGAAGAAAAATATCACTTACCAGATGGAGACATATATTCTGCATTTGCCCTACAAACCACTTTGATAGGCAGATTACACATTTGCAAAAAGGCCTGTAAATCAAGAGAAGTATAGTAAGCCTAGTGAAAGTATATGCATATTTGAACACAACTTTTTAAAACTTTCTTTTCTAAACTTAATAGCTTATATGGTAACACATTATTTGAAAAGAATTAATCAATTTAAAGTAAAAGATCTATATGCCAACAAAAATAAAATGTTATTACACTACTAAAAATCAAAATGACTTAGACACCAGTAAATGTATGAAACTTAAAGCATTTAAGGAAGAAAATATAAATTATCCACATTTTACTGTATTACTTTATATAAGTCAGCAATACTGTATATTGCTTTAATTTTCTTTAACAGATGACTAAAGTCCAAGTTTTATAAGGTACTGCTTAATTCCACTACTCTTCACAGGGTCATCATCTTTCTTGTTTTAGGAGCAAACTCCCAAAATGTTATTTCTGCTACTTCAAAGTTGTCTCCAATAATACTAAATATCCTAACATGCAGTTTTTATCTTCATTAATTCACTTAATATACACATAATTGTTCCATTTTTCACTTTATATATAGTAACAAAAATTTTATAAGCAAACTAAATATCTAACAACAGGGAACAGGTAAATCCGAACAATGGAATGTATGCAATTTTTAAGTCACATATTTAAAGAATTTTTTATAACAGGAAAAATGTCTACATCACAATATTAAGTGAAAAAATACAAAATTATATTGACTATATATACTAATTCATTTTTAAATGTTTTTAAGATGTCAGTAAACACTTTGCCAAACGTATATGCCTTCTGACTGGTTCTTGTCACTATTTTTCATAACGCCCAAAGCTTACCTCCTTGTTCTCTCTTCTTTGGTATCTAGGCTTCTTTTCTTTACTCATTAAATTTCCCTATTTTCTTTTTATAGTATTATTTAATTGGGGAAGTCATAATTACAATGGTTTGAATTACCACATACAAATTAGAACACAAATTTTTATCTATTTTAAAACCAAGGGAACTACTACAAATAGCAAATGTCAATTGAGATAAATAAATAAATAAATAAATAAATAATAAATAACAAGGCTATTACTCATATATTATGAATTATACAGCCTATGCTACCCAATAAAGATTTTTCCTAGGGTTGTCTATTATAGTTCCTTCCTTGGTTCTAGATTGGAAATCAGTCTTAAGATTCTTCTTGTTAAGTAGTAAAGATATTGAAGAGTGATTATTATCTTGAATAAAGTACTCAATTTACCTAAAAGTATGCCAATTCTCTTCTTCAAATCTGTCTCCTCAAAACTCCAGTTCTCTAGGAATGCTTCTCTCTAAAAATAAACCCCACGAGTCTGACCCCTCTCTACTAATATCCTGATTCCTGCATTGCTCTGTAACTTATGCCTGATGTCCCCCAATAAATGTAGGTTTTAATTTTTTGTAATTCTGTCCCCAATCCTAATCTCCCTCACTTTCCCGGAGCTAAAATAAGATAGTACACTACTTATAATGAGCATTCAATGGTTAGTGACTGAGGCATCCAAAACTCCCAGGGTTTATTGCAACAGAGGCTCTTTGTTATCCCTCCATATATGTTCTCTCCTTTTCTACAATGGTAAACTCATGAATTTTATCTTCACAAACAGCTGCCTGAAATAATAACTTTATTTCTCAGGCTCCCTTACAACTGGGTGTGGCCAATGTCTAAATTCTGACCAATGGGACTTAAAGTTCTGGGCAACTGCTGGGAAGTTTCTTTCAAAGGAACTTTTTTCCTTCCTGTGACTAGAATGTAAAAAAGATTAACTATAGCCACAGCAGCCAAACTAAACCAAGAAACAGAAGCTCAGTGTTAGAGATGGTAGAGCAACAAGAGTAAAAAAGCCTAGGTCGTTAATAACCCTGTAAGTCACCAAATGTAGATTACCTGTTTATAAGTAATAAACTTCTTAAGCCACTGCTATTTGGGTTTTTTGTTTTTTGTCACTCACAAACTTAATCCTAACTAATTCAACAATTACAGTTTCTAAGTTTAAGCACCACCTCATCCAACCAAAAGCTGATTTCTGTGTTTATGTTAAGTGTACACCAACAGTCTTCTATATACAATAACCTGTACTCCCAATGCATAGTGATAATAGTGAGCTTCTTGATTGACCTCTAAGTATAGACTAGTGTACTTGTTCTCAAACTTCAGTTCAGCATGCATCAAAATCACAGGGAAGGCTTGTTAAAACACAGTTTGCTAGGAAGGAAAGAATTAGAATAAATTTAAACAGCTCTTTCAGACTACATGAGAAGGAAGAAGGGATTAAGAAGGTCAACTCCCTTCTATTACATATGTATCTGTATTGATATGGAGAAAGGTTGAGCTCCTTAAAACATAAACAGAAAAAAAAGTGGAAATTGACTGAAATGACAAGAAACAGGTAGAATAACTGACACACAAGATACATGAGAAGGTAAAAAGGGATGGAATAAAAGAACAGGTGGAAAGATCTGTTTGTCAGGAAACCGGACACTTTTTCCACTGCAGTGCAAGGGGTGGTCGAAATCAATGATGATGACTGCAATTTAATAAGGGAAAAAGTAAAGAAAATGAAGGCGTATTCACATTCTGTGATAAATTAGAGAAATCATCTACTGAGAACGAAGGACCAAGAGGGGACAGGGCCTCAGAAGACTAAAAAGAATTTGGAAAAAAAAAAACCTGCTTAACATATCTTCTCAACGGTCTTAGTAATATTCAGTTGTTAATTAACAATCATAATACTATAAAAAACAGTAAGTATGGTGTACTGTACTTAAACTACATGCACTAATCAACATTTCAAAAAGCTGTATTTCACTAAAAAAGATTAAGCAAAATACAATGTCTACAATCAAAGCTCTACTTCCAGTCCTATGAATTTTTTATTTTACTAAAAATAATGGACTTAATTTTGTCCAACTTAACAACACTCAACATACCACAGACCTCAATTAATGGCATAACTCTGGTTAGCCAAAGACTGATTTTACAGCATTTACTATAATTACTCATCATCTCTGATTCAAAAAAAATTTTCTGAATTAATCTGTAGTTCACAAAGAAGTCTGATGTCATGAACACAGTGTTTCCATCAAAACTTTAGAAAAAACAAAACACTTTGGATATTTTACTCTCAACTAATTCAGGTCATTGACAATATAAAATAATTTGAATAAAAAACTTAGCACATTCTATCAGAATAATGATCTATAGCTGTGTGTCCAGTACAGTAGCCACTAGACATCTGTGGCTATTTAACTTAAATTTAAATTAATTAAAGTTGAATAAAATTTTAAATTCCATTCCCCAGCCACATCAGCACACATTTCAAGTGTTCAACAGTCACATGTGGCTAGTGGCTACTATATTTATTGGACAGCACAAGTAATATTTACATTATCACAGAAAGTTCCACTGGACAGCATGGGTCTCTAAAAATGGTAATCAGTGCATAAAAGACATCTTAGCAAGAGAGGCTTACATCATCTGAAAGTGATTAGGCTAAATATTATAAAAAACAACCTGCATTATAGTGCAGTATCCACAAACCCTGGGAGTGATCAACTTTTGAGGACAGTGACACATTAAATATCATAATATTTTCAATTTCATTAAAGAACACAAAATTTACTCGATTGCTGAGCAACTCCAATTGTTAAAATGGTCAGCAAAAGCTAAGAATTAAGGAATGAATCAGTTAAAACTACAGCCAATAAGTATATTCATTCTTTGAATATAAATTTACTGAGTACGTAAGCACATGACATGATTTTTTAAACACACACACACACACACACACACACACACACACACCCAATACCTGAAATTTAATAAGCTTGATGTAGATTCAACATATTGAATAAATTAAATTCTTTTTTTAAAGGGATCATATTTTGTAATTCATCTTTAAAGTCTACAAAGGAAGGTTTGAAGAACTGAAAAGTACGGAAATCTGCACTTTAACAATAATCAGGCAGTTCAGGGCCAAAACAGCTCCCATGTTAACATAAATTATTATTATTTTGCATGTTACTAAACTATGGAAAGTAAAAATAAAGATTAATTCTAATTTGGACCCAAATTGTATCAAAAGCTACTGCCAGTGACCATGGTTGACTTCTGGATAGGAAATTCTACATATAGACAGCCCATGGCCTCTGCTGTCATCACAACAGATGGACAGAATATGTGCACGTAGAAAGGAGCTAAGATATAAGACAGCACAGGCTCAGTGACATTGGAGTGAGACGTGGGACACTACCTCCCACAGAAGCTCGTGCATTTCCACAGGAGTCTGACACTGCAGAGGCTCTTGGGAGCCCCTGATTTCCTTCTCTTAATACAGAGGGCTCAACTCAATGTCTCCTCATGGTCATAGCTTTACAGTTAAAGGGGACAGAAGAGAAAGTCTCAAATCATGCCAGAGTCCACAGTTCTAAAAAAGCTTTAAGGATGAAATAATTCTCATCATTCTATGTATAATATAGGGAAGTAGAAGAATTAAACCTAAGGTGGGGCCAAGCCTCTGAAATAAAACTAGAGAACCAAGAATCCATTAGTGTTTGCAGAGCATGTCTCCCTTCAAGTTCGCTGTACACATGGAAAAAGCCCAACACCCAAAACCATACTTCCCAGGTGTGTTTTTACCATCTCATGGAAGACATAAATTTAGGCTCTTTCCCCACTCCTATACTGGCTCTGGATGGAAGGAAGGAAAGGGAAGAAATGCCTTTCTCATTGGCCGTCTCCCCAGCTCTACTTTGCACTGACGGTATTTTACATTAAAGGTGTTGCACAGGCCCAGGGCGACTTTGGCTGATCCCTGTGGCCACCCTGTTGGGGAGGCTGCACACTGCAGGCCATGCCTCCCTCCTCCTCCTGGTCCAGTGGGCACTGCAGGGACCAGAGGGCTAGGCTCTGGCCCAGGGCTCAGAGGAATCTGGTCCTTGGAACCAGGAAACGTGACAAGGACAAAGATGCTCTGACCCTGTGTACAGGCCACTGGGAGTACTGCTGCATGAGAGCTAAGACATTCAGAAGAGAGCAAAGTGGGAAAGACAAACAAAATGTACAGCAAGTTTAATGGAGAGTGTTATCTCTTCTTTGGGTCACAGCTCTAAGGAAGATGTTATATTGTTCATGGGAATGAAGACGGAGACATCAATGTGCTGTGCATCAGGAGGCAGACACATTATCCTCACAGCACCATGGCCTGGGAGACAATCTCTGGGTCTTCAACGTCCCTTTTACTCTGGACCATCCTCAGCATCAGTTGGGCCAGTTTGGGCTTCTGTCCTTCCCCGGCTTGGGCTTTCGCATACTTGATGGTAGCTGCAACACATGGTACATGGCTGACGCATCTTCTCACAGGCCACTTTGAGACTGTTAGGGTGCTTGTGGGTCCATGTCAGAAGAATGGCAGCAAAGAGGTCCCAATGCCCACAAAAACAGCGTCCACCTTATGCATCTCCATGCAGATGTGCTCCATCACCATGGAGCTGATGCAGTTCCGTGGTTTCATATTCTCTGGCTCCCCAGTGTATCAGGTCGTCACTGCCCTGCAGGGAGGGCAGATCAGAGCTGACACAATATCGGGGCCCATCAAGTGCAGCACATCCATCACTGCTGTGATGGCTATGGATCTTTCTGACACTCAGTAATTCAGCCTCGAACTGGTTAGGAGTTATAATGTCTGCAACCAGCACAATCTTTTCTTTGTAAACAGGAAAGAGATCCTCTGGAATGTACAAAGAGCCTTCACCATTCCAACTGTCACACATCACCAGATCACGCATGTACACAGCAGCTGGGAGTTCTCCTGCTTCAGCTCCCATACAATGCCCACCATCATGGCCAGGAAGGGCTTGTGCCTAGAGTAACCCGTGAGCACATAGTCATATTTATTCACACTGTTCAGCTTCAGATCTTTGTACAGCTTGTGGAGTTCATCTGAGTTCAGCACTTGGCCCTTTCCATATGTGCAGGCTGTGTAGTTTAAAAACTACACAGAGTTCAAGGAGCCGATCTCAAACCTCAAAACCTGCAGTGAAAACATGGCCACCTAGTTACCCACGTAGCTGCAGACAACATAGATCTGGATCGAGAGCACCCAGCACTCCTTGTTTATGACGGCCTTCTCACAGGCTTCTGGCTCTGCTCCAGCCTGGCTCAGAGCAGGCTCTTGGGTCAGACACTAGATCGCCTCCCTGTGCCCTCGGCAAAGTTGTAAATTACTTAAATTCTTAATATTAATAAAAATCACTTACAGGGTAGGGTGTTGGTATGTTTTTTATTTCATAATAATAATAATAATAATAATGGGGAAAAGTAATATCGGATCGCAGATAACTTAAATATTAAAAATTGAACTTAAACATTTATCTGTGATATTTCAAAAAATAAGTGAAGAAACAGAAAAGGTATAAACCCAGAAAGACATAAAGAATGGGAGAGGAGGCCAAAGCAAACCAGAGATGTCAACTCATTTTTGTAAGATGGAAAGCAGAGTCGCAAGGCAGAGGAAGCTAAAACATAAGAACATGTAGAGGAGAAAAATCGGTACATTTGCATCACAGAAATAAGAAGATCCCAAAATTGGAAGAACCCAGTACCAGAGAAGGCAGAGGTGAGGTAAAGGAATAAAAATAGGAGGAGATTGGATGAAAAAGTCTGTATAAGCATCAAACAACTAGCCTGCCCCCAATCTGTCAGGAGACAGAGGTTCAGCCTCTGGAGAAACACAATCAGAAACAAACTCCTGGCTCCAGATCCCAGCACACAGAGGACATGGGGTGGGATGGGGGGCTTGTTACACTGAAAGGAGACACAACAGCACCCTGTCCCTCTCGGCTTCCAAACAATGGCAGTCAAATTAAGTCCTTCCTAAATACTTCTCTGTAGAGAAGCCCTACAAATACTGGTGGTTTTACTGGGGGTGGAGGTAGGGTGCAGTGGGATACTGGTCAACAAAAATAGCAGCTCACTACAGTGAAAGCCACACATCAAAAAGTGCCTCATCTCCCCATCAACTTTGTGGGGCTTCAATCTTAAACATATATTATTAGCAGAGATCAATATATTTGAGAAATGCCTCAAACATATACAGCCAAAAAAAAAAAAAAAAGGAATTGAGAGGTAACAAAATGCAGAAAGCAGAAGACATCATCAAAGAAAAATTATAATGGCTAATATTTATTGAGCACTTACTATATGCTAGGTATTTGAATAAGAGCTTTACCATTAAAAATTATAATGGCTAATATTTACTGAGCACTTACTATACACTAGGTATTTGAATAAGAGCTTTGTTATATCTATCTCATAGATATAACAAATATCCTCATTTTAGGATAAAGAAACAGAAGTACAAAGAGGTTAAGGAATCTAATGGCATGTGGAATGGGATGGGAAGGGAGAGGGAAGAAAGAGAAGGAGGGAGGGAGGGAGGGAGGGAGGGAGGAAGGGAAGGAAGGAAGGAATGAAGGAAGGAAGGAAGGAAGGAAGGAAGGAAGGAAGGAAGGAAGGAAGGAAGGAAGGAAAGCACAAAGAACTGAGCAAATAGATGACACTGAATGACTCAACAGCGACTAAAAGCTAGATAACACAGGCCTTCAAAATTCTAAGGAAAAGTCTTGCCAACCTAAAATTTTACATGTGGCCAAGGTATCAGTCAAGTGTGAAGACAAAATAAAAATAGTATCATACAAGCAAAGTCTTTAAAATTTTACCCTTTCTCAGGAGGCAGGCTAATGAAGAATGTACTGAACAAAATAAAAATAATAAATCAAGAAAAAAGAATGAGATCCAGAAAACAGGAGTTCCAACAGAAAAGAGTAAAAAGAATTCCCTGGATAACAATGAACAGCAATCATAAGAAAACAGCTCTGAAGCCAGCCAAGAAAGGAACTGCTCCAATTAAAGTAGAAGGGGGGTTTCAAAGGTAGTATTCCCAAAAGAAAAGGGAGGGAAAAAAAGGACCTGATATGTTTGACCATTGTGAGGGAAAGTTTTATGGTTCAAAGAGTTCAGGAGAGAAAACTACTCAAATGAATTAAATAAAGCAATTATTTACCCAAGGGGGAATATTATATAGAAAGAATATATTCATAGTACACTGAGAAAATAAGCTGAAATCAATATTTACATTTTAATTTTAGTGTAAGCACTGAATATTAATTTAATCAAAAAAGTTAGCGAACTACTGAAAAGATGAGGAAAAAGAGGGGGAGTAGAGCTGTAACAGATTAATTTCATAGTGGAATTCAATAGACATATTTAATCTTGAAAAATGAAATTGCAGTAGAAGCATCTTACCCAGAAATATAGAGGTAAACACCAGGGAAAATAATATAGCTAAAAGGATTAAAAGTGATTGCCTCTGGGTATCAGGATTTTGGATGGCGTTAGGATAGAACAGTGGACTGGTTTTTTTTGGTGAAAAGCCTCTCATACATTGCTGATGGAAGGGTGAATCTATCCAACCACTTTTAAACTGTTTAGTAATATCTACTACTGAACATATGCCTATCCTATCAGCCAATAATTCCACTCCCAAAAACATACCAAAAAGAAATGAGGCATATAGCCACTAACATATATATAAAAAAAATGCTCATAGCAACATTATCTATAATAATTAAATACTGGGACAACTGCATGTCCATTAACATGAGTAACAAATTTGACTCTAAAATTCCTAACACCAACCCAAAAAGGATACACAGTATGTCACCAATTGCTATTATGAAGAGAAAAAAAAAAAGTAAATATAAAAGGATTATACATTTGGCTCTAAATTCTTTAGAAATAACATTCATTGAGAAATTTTAGAAACAATCTCAGAAGATGACATCTGACATACTCCAAGATGATTCTAAATTCTATTTCTTTAGTAATTACTTCTAAATCATATCTCCTAGGGACTATGGCTCTGATGTTTTGTAAAACCTGGTTTTGAGAAATAAAAATATTTCATTTACACGTAACTGAGCTTAAAGAAACAAGAACAATTTGTTACCAATCAATTCAACCCTTAGTATATTTTAAATCCTAAATTCGAAAGTTGTTATTGTAGGTAACAATACTAAATTATAAAACTAGCAGCTAAAGTGTTAGAAAAAAACCTTTCAAATGTTGTAGGCTAAAAAAATATCAGAAATATGGACAGGGATCCTATTACAGCAATCTTTCTGTAACATGGTGGCAAGGCTTCTGATTCTTTTAGTTTTTTAAAAGACAGATTCTTCTGTCTTTTAAAACTAGCTTTACTGTTATAATTCCCAGTTATGTGTATGGTATATAACTAGCGAATAATAATAATCAATTCAATGAACACATAAACAAAAATATGAAAATTTGATAAATACATCAAATCACAAAATAAGCAGAGTAGAAAAGTCTAAAACTCAATAACTCTAGCCCTAGTCATATGTGATTTTTTAAATCAAGTAACAGAAACTTCAGATACTAAAAACAGTAAAAAAGGCTGTTTAATCAAAATTCAAAACATAAAATTTATACTCAACCACTGAGTATGGCTGAGGTATAAATCAATGCAATCTTTTTGAAGCGTAATTGGACAACATCCACCAAAATTCTAAATATACATACCCTCTGACCCAGGAATTGTATTGCTAGAATTATGTCATATGGACATATTTGCATAAAAACATACAAGATACACACAGGGATATTCACACCTAAGCTCTATTTATAGTCGCAAAATAAAAATTATAATAGCCTTAATACCTATCAATAAGAGACTAGTTCAATAAACCGTGGTGAATCCATGAATGGATTATTCATAGTCTTCAAAAAAAGAATAGGGTCAATTCTTCAACTGAACTTCTCATACTAAATCCCAAAAGATATGTCTCATTTGGAATCTTTGTAAGGGCTAATGAATGACAAGAGGCAATAGACACCAAATGCAGAATTGCTTTTTGTGAGATTTTTTTTTCTAAAGCCTAGAGTGGAACATTAAAATGTAGCTCACTAAGACCTACGAAAGGCTCATTTATTTGTTCCAATGGGTAGCTTCCTGTGAACTAATTTGCTAGAAGGATACAAGTTTAAATATCTAGACAAATAAATGGAAAGCACTTATTCATTCACACACTCAGTACACATTTACTGAGCACCTACCATGTATCAAGGACTGTTCCAGGAACTGAGAATAGAGCAGTGAACATAAGTCTCAAGACCTCATGGAGTTTACATTCTAATGGAGACAGAAGATAAGCAAATAAACCTGAAAATATGCATGGAAATACAAAGCAGTATGAGGGTATTGCTATTGTATGTAGAGTGGTCGGATAAGGGCTCAACAATAAGGTAACATGTAAGTAAAAAACTGGAGAAAGTTAGGGAGCAAGCCATGTAGATCTCGAAAAGAAGATGTAAAGCAGTCTTGTGTTTAAACTGGTGTGTTTGAGGAATAGCAACAGGACCTGTGTGACATGGGGGAGAGTAAGAAAGTGGTAAGAGATGAGCTTAGAGAGACAATCAGGAGATCATGCTGGACTTACAAATAACTGAAAGGATTTTGGCTTTTACTTTAAGATGAACAATCACTAGAAGGTGTTGGGCTGAGAACTGCTAGGATCTGACTGACATATTAAAGGATGACAAACGGTTATACAGAGATTAGATTGTAGAGAGTAGAAGAGTGGAAGCAGAACTAGTCAGAAGGATTTTGCAATAATGCAGGCAAGAACTGATAATGGCCTGGACCAGAGAGAGAGTGCTGGAGGTGGTAAGAATTTGGATTCTGGCTATATTTTAAAGGTAGGTCCAAAAGGATCTGTTGATAGCAGGGTGTGGATATAGGAAAAAGAGAGGACTCCAAAGATGACCCAAAGTTCTAACATAAACAACCAGAATGATAGAACTGCCATTTACCAAAACAGGAAAAACTGTGGGGTGAGCAGCTTTTGGTGGGAGGAGGGGGACTCAGGAGTCTCTAGATGCTCTTCTCTAGTTATCAATTCTCAGACTTCTGACAGGAAATAAATAGCAGACAACTCTGCTCTCCCTTTAAACACCTGGAGTTGCTATGGTACAATTCTATTCTTTGAAACCAGATAAGTTCTATGGAAACATTGAGAAGCCCAGTCTTGAAGGCCACCCCATCTCTTTTGTGGACACAAGTGACAAAAATATATACAAATCAATATCATCTTTGTCAACATTTTCCTGTAGATATGTAATATCATGTGTTAAGAAATGGGTAGAGCTACAGATGTTATACAGAATAAAAACACAATCAAGGACAGTTTTTTATCTTTGGTCATTTCTATCCCCCGCATCTATAGCCCACCAAGTGAAAAGTCAATTTCACTACCTGGCTAAACAAAGAGGCTAAGAAAGCCATCCAATTAGGGTGGTATTATCTTCTGAAAATTTACTGAGAAGTAACACATGAAGGAGTCACTGTCAGCAGGAGTCCTTTAAAATCTCAGCAACTATGGCACAATGCTCAGAAGATTTAAAATAAGCATGCAGATCTTATAACTAATATATGTAGGAAAGCAGAATAATATTAGTGTACAAATAAAACAAAACATCTCAAATATTATGCATATCTAGTTTTTTCAAGTCTTTATTCAAGGAGAAATATACTAATATTCCAGAAAGAAGTCTGGGGAGGAAATCAGTGATATTAAATTTAAAACCAAAAAGTCATCCATTTCTTTTACAGAAAACAATGATGGTTCCGGACAGAAGCAAGGTAGAATCTACAATATTAAAAGCCATAAAATTCAAATATCTTTTGTTTTAATTGCATTGTTTTTTAAAAGGGTAAGTAAAAATACTCAGTTCAGAAAATGGTGAAAAGGGCTCAACCCCAGCTGAATGGAAACATAGCCAGCCAACAGGCCTTCCTTGGTAACTACATTTGCACAGGGAGGATGCTGCCCCATTGAGATTCTATCCTTACCGTCATTTAGAGCAACTGACTTTCTATTGCTGACTCATAAGCCATACTACTCTTATGGCGGGGCAAACCATTAGCATACTCTCAATCCTTAATTTTCACTAGTTAAGTGCCCTAGAAGAACCTAATGGATCCTAACAGAATACAGATTTAAGAAGCAAGTTGTTTAAGTGGAACACTAGAGTGTCTTTTGAAAAATAGGAATCCTCTGCATCAGTCTTAAGAGTCAGTATAGAACAACAAGGAGTTTATAGAGCAGAAGCCTCCCAGGGAGACATCTCTCAGTGGAATCTTGGTGACTGTTAGCTTGAAAAAGTTCCTTTGTCTCATAAGCTTTCTCATTTCTAAAATGAAAACAATTTATTAGGCAGGTTAATTGAGGTGCTTATATGTAAAATATCTTATATTTATTATAATCAAAATAGCAAAATCATACACTAAGATAAAAAATCTCTAAATAGATATTCAAAGGATAAGGGAACATAACCTAAAGGACTTTTTTAAAGAATAAAGAGTAAATGTACAATTTCTGTTTTCAATATGTATATCATATAACATAAAATCTAACAAGGCAAAAACAAGTAAATAAACATCTTGATATAACTTTTTACTTTGTGAACAATTTTTCAAAGTCATACACACTGATGAAATTAATAAAAGACTTCTACCTCCAGAATACAAGCTCCATTAGTATACAATGACTGTCTGTCTTATCCACTACTTTATCCTTGGCATACAATAGGTTCTCAATAACCATTTGCCTAATGAGTGAGATACTGATATTCATAATGATAAATACAAACATGCCTAAGTTCATAGAAAACTAGTAAGCTACAACAAAAATTAGCATTGTTATTTTATGGGACCAAAGGTCACTGCTGTTAAATTCAGATATTTTTAAAAGTTAGTAAAGTTACAAACATCAATAAGCAAGATATTTTAGAAAACAGGAATTCTACTTAAAAAACAGCTATGCAGAAATCATCAGAAACCATAATAAGCACAAAAAGCTTTAAATAACAAAAACATGAAATGCTATTGAGAACATATACAAAGACAGATCACATCAGAGAACAGAGCCTTCCTTAACACAACTCTCACCTGAAAACTAATCCTAGAAAATATGACTCCGTTTTAGATACATCAACATCTGACAGCTGAAGAAAAAAGTCAAGTTTAGAAAGAAAGCAGCCAAAAAGGTAACCGGCATATTAAAAAATACTACAAGTTTTCCCTTGTAGAATAAATATAAGTTGTAGGGTCAAAATTATGTAAAAGTTATAAAATAGGCAAAGGCTCAGAAAGAATAATTCTTGTAACCCAAGAACCTAATGCCATACTAGTCACTTGGCTGACATTCGATGAACAATTTAGGAGTAAAGAAAGAAAAAGACTCTTTTTTCCTTACGTCCTATAATGAATGTTCTAAAGTTTTGTTATTTACAGATAAAATTAATATTCCCAACTGAGAAAAATAACAATAACAAAAAATCCACCAACTTTAAAATTCTTAGGATAAAATAAATAGATGGCAGGGATATAAAACATATTCATTTCAATGAAATAATGTTAATTCAATATTGAATCATTTACCAATGAGCAGTACTGTCTTCTTTCCTCTTCTTTATTCCAAAAACGAAATGAACATTTGACTTACAGGTAAAACACACAATTCTCTTTAACTGCACTTGAACAAGAAAGCCAACATTGCTTCCCAATAAAAATATAAAAATTCAAAATTTTAATGAATTGTCTTTAATAAGTTTTTTAAAGATAAGGTGCTTTGTACTGATTAATACTGTGGCATTTTAGGGATTATAAACATAGCTTCTGAAAGTATGCAAATCACATTAACAAAATTATCCAAATCCTAGAAAGGGAACAATCCATTTTCAGTCCAACCAGGTAAAGATATCCTTAGACAACAGGTCTCAAGTTTTCTTCTTTAGGACAAAGCTTCTATTCATTTCATAATTAAATTTGAAATATTTTATGTAAGGATTCACTAAGGACTATTCTAAAGTATGCAATGCCATTTTCAGGACACAAAATGAAAATGGTTCTGAATTTTAATTCATATCTTGTTTTACCAGGACACAAAAGAAAATCTATGACAACTGAAGAATTATTTTCCACCTTACTGAAGAGGCATATTTTAAAATTAAAAACCATGAAAAAAATCTATCTACAAAATAATTCATTTTTATATCAAACAGCTGCAGACCCTGTAATTGAAATAATGTATCTAAGGTTACAAATGAAAAGTGTTAGGTATCATTCTTGAAGTGACAGATTAAGTACCTAATCCAGTTAAGTAATAGCGGTATTTGTAGTTTAACATAAATTAAGACCTTAATTATATTTGTGACTATTTTAAACAAAATAACAAATTCCTTTGTACCTGGGAATGTAATTTATAGCAAAGCCAGGTTCATTTTCCAAACCAATCTATTTCACACTGCAGAAGTACTGGTATAATGGTATAATGTAATTCTTGTTGTAGAATGTTGAAAGAGTAGATTCACTAAAAGCACAGAAGAGGTTTGAAGATAAATGAAGATGCTATTCATTCAAGGGTAATTTCATCTTAGAACTATATGAAAGATGTTTCACTCACACGGGGTAGTGTAAGGCCTCAAATTTAAGTGTATTTTCAGCTCAAATATAATGCTGCTAGATCGATTATGTTGATACTGTATATCTAATAATGAAGAATTCTAGCCTTTTTCTGTATAAAAAATAGACTGTCATTTTTTTCATCTTACTGCTACATCTTTATTGTTCTGTTTAACAGCAACAAATTTTAAAATCTTGCTTGCTATTTACCTTTTAAATAGAAAAGTACAGTTAATATTGCAATCTGCAGTATCTCAGAACTACAGTACAGGAGTATGAATTTTTGCTAAGTTAAATAGATATTTACAGAGCAAACCATTACCCTATATAATCATTTTACATTATTTCACTAATTATTAAAAATGACAACTCTAAAACCACCTAATTCTATTTGAATATACTTCATTTTCACAAATCCAATAAAATGAATTATTTTATATAACCATACCATTTATATAGAGGGGTTAATATTAATGAGAATTTTTTTTAATCTGCTGAATTCTGTTTGCAATTTAAGTTCGCAGTTACCTTTTCTAAAGGTCATATAGTCTATATTTAAATCATTCTAGGTATCATGACCATAAATCACAAAAATGGTTTAACACTTCTGGTATATAAAAGCTAATGAGGATAAGACATTCAATTTGAAGAATTTAAATTCAGTGGTATCAAGAAAATATCTCCAGCCTCCATTTTGTTCATTTTAGAATACTGAAAAGGATTTTACAAGTTCCCATAGGTACTACATTTTCACTAAATTATCTCTACCCCTTAGCTTTCCTTCTCTTCTCCTAATCTTGAAAGTGCATACAGAAGCCTCATTTTACAGAGGATGATCAAAGTAGGAGGAATGAACAAACTTTAAAAAACTAAAATTTAATATTTTATGAACTTTAAAAAAAGGTATATCAATTGTTTAAGTGTTTTCCACAAAATAGTATTCTATTTAATTCTCTATTAAAATTATCAGCATCATCCTACTTAAATTTAGATCAGGTTTAAACTGAGACAAAAACGGCATACAACCACAACTTGTTTAAAGCAACAATGTATATTCAGTCAAACTGAAAAATTCAAAATCATTACCTCCAAAATTCTGCAGGTAAGCTGTCCACTATGGCCATCTTAATGACACGACAAGCTTACAGCAACGACACAGCATTTTGATATCACAGCTGTTTCTCCAATGCAACAACTGACCTGCAATCCCAAAGAAGAGATACTCCTCCCTCTGCTCTTCTCCAATCATTACATTAGGATATTACCATTTAACCACTAATTAATATGTCCACCTAAAAAGCATCATTTGCTAAAAGAAAAAAAGCAAGGGTCAGCTAACTATCAGCAAATCTGACATGTAAGCGGTTCATGGCCCAGCATTAATGGGCCTATAAAAATGCTGACTTTTTTTTTAATGATATAACATATTCAAGAAAATATCTAATAATGAAAATAGTTTTTTCTGTTGTCTTCCCTTTCATTTTTAGAGATAAAGTATTTATTCACAAAGAGTAGGGAGAAAGGAGAATATTAAATGGAATGGGAATATTTCCTTTAATCTGAGCTTAATTATTATTCTTGAAGTAAAAACCAAGTAAGCAAACAGCAAGAGTACTCTTTCATGCAACATTCTAATAGTGATGATCAGCTTGAGACACTCTCTAAAAATAAATTCAAACTTTTACAATATTTAGATTAACCCAAACAAAAAAAAAAAAACGGATTTCTTTTTAAATTAGCTTCATATATATTAAACAAAATCCTTTCCAAAACTGACTAGAAAGTGATATTTTATTATATAAAAACATTAACAAAATATGCATATAAATCTTTGAAGTCAAAATAGGCACTAATTCAGCATTTAACAAGTTATGTTTATATTTTTCATTTTTTTCAAAAGAATTTCCCATTTATTACCAAAGCTGAGCTTCACAATAACTCATACTATAAGTCAGACTGCCTTTATCACATTTCAAAGATCCCCAAACTGAGACATGTTTATCTTTCACATCTTAATGTAATCTATAAATTGTAGGGTGGAATTTGGTAGGAAATGTCAGAAATGATTTTTGAATTAAATGTCCACTTATTTTTGGATAAAAATTCAAAGATCTGTATCACTGGACTAAACTGATAAGCAGCAAAATGTTAAGAGTGTGAATTCTTGACTGAGACTCCCTAGGTCTGCATTCCAGCTCTGTCAAGTACTAGTTATGTAATTTTGGGCCAACTGCTTAACCTTTCTACTTTAACTTCCAAATCTATAAAATGAGAATACTACTATCTACCTCATAGGATTGCTGTGTGTGAGGATTACCTATGATACCTAAAGTATACATAACAAGACCTCCCACACGGAGTAAGTACTATGTAAATTTTAGCTATGTTATTATTGTTGTTCTTATTAACATTATCTGCAGAATGGGGATTATAATAGCACCTACTTCATACAGTTGTTGTAAGGATTAAATGAGTTAATGAGAATTAAGTGCTCAGCACAGTGATGAGCACATGGTAGGCACTCAGCCAATGCTGTTTTGTCTACCTCCACAATTTGTGAGCTCTATGACCTTGAGTACAGCTTTTCTGAGCTTCAGTTTCCACATTTTTAAAATGAGATTAATAATAGAATCCTACAGTAGTGTTATAATAAGGATTGAATGAGATACTTTACATAATGGCTCTCAGTAGGGTGTCTTTTATAATAAAAGCATTCAATAAATATTCAATTTAAAACAAATTATTCAATATTATTAAAATAATATTTTGTTTAAATTAAAGCATCAAATATTAACATTTTTGGGATATGGAATGAAAGAGTGATTACAAAACTTATTAATGCTCAAATTCAAATATGTCCAAAAAATTCTTACACCGAACATTTAACTACTTTGGTGTTTTTAGGCGTTATAAAGCCTGCAAGCTCCCATTCCTCCTGCTGACATAATGTGTACTCTGTCAAAGGCTCAGGAGAGAAGAAAATAATACCCAACATTCATTGCATATTTATATTATGCCAGGTACTTTTCTAAATGCTTTATATATACTAATACATTCAATCCTCATGACATCCAATAGTATAGCTTCTATTATATCTCCATCTATTGTATCTTACAGATGAGGAAATCGGAAACAAAGAGTACTGTTTAAGGTACACTGTATTTGGAACAGAGACCAACTGCCCATTTCATTTGTGCAATCTGCTATAAAAGACAGTATCTGACAAAAATCAAATAAAACATTTTTTGCAGAAAACCTGGAGAGTTCATATGTGTTTGCTCATACTGTATTTCTAGACATGCTGTCAATTCAACAGCCACCAGCTACATGTAGCTATTAAGCACTTTAAATGTGACTAGCACAAATTGAGATGTGCTATAACTAGAAAATACACATCAGATTTTGAAGTTAATATAAAAAATGTAAAGCATCCCATTAATACATTTTGTATTGATAACATGTTAAAATGATAACACTTGGATACACTGCATTAAATAAAAGATATTATTAAAACCAATTTCACCTGTTTCTTTTTACTTTTTTTAATGGGGCTACTAAAAAATTTTAAACTATATATGTGGCCCACATTATATTCATTATATATCTATTGAATAGTTGCTTTAGGTTTGCAGGTGAGAGCAGTAACAGAATAATTATCAAAGTTCTCTTCCCAATCAATACAAGCTTAAGTGCTTCAAAGTAGAAGTATTATGGAATGGAAGATTTCTCAATCAATCTCTCTCTCTCTCCCTCTATCCCTCTCCCTCTCTGTCTAGTGCTATATAGAGAGAGCTATATCTGTGTGTGTGTATATATGCATATATATGTGTGTGTGTGTATATATATGTACATATATATATGCTGCTCATGAAAACTGGAGGAACACACTACACTAATACCTCATTATATTCAAAACACAAGATTATTTTATGACTAGGCAAACACTTGAGTAATGTAATAGCAATACTTTGTGGATGCAGAAAGGAAACCAAATCTAAGAGGAAATAACAGCCATGAGATTAAAAAAAAAATTATTTTCTTTTAAACTGAAATCATAATCAAAAAGGATCTAACCACTTTGCTCCAGAAGTATAATAAATGCCAAGTCTATGTGGTAAGTAAAATTTATATTTACCAATGGCTTAACTGGCAGACTATTAAAATATCTGTTTGATATCTAGTATCATCTAGAAAATATCTAATTTATGGATACCTGTTATATTATTTTGATCAATTTTATACATTTAACTGATTTTTCTAAATGGGTACTAGTCTACTATATAGATGAAAATTATTCCATAAAGTTTACATCAGATATCTGGAAAAGTCACATTTATAGTCATGGCTACTATCAGCTGTCAAGCCAAAGAATATTGAAGAAAACCAAGAATTTTTAATATATGCTGGTTAATTTATCATCTAAGTGACATATGTAGGATAACAAAAAAATTGAAAATGGTTAAGCAAAATTCTGCATTTTAAAAGGTTCTTTTTTTTCTGGTTTTATTTTTAATTGCAACTATGATTTGAGAAGCCATGGTGAGAAAGCAAATTAATAGGAACCATAAAAACAGAGTTGCTAAATAAAGATTTCTTTTTCTTCCATTCTGTAGTTTATTTAAAACATTAATTTTTTAGCAGTAATATACCGATATTTTGGTTTATACTGAACTAGTTAAATCATCTATTCCAGGGTTTCTCAATATTGACACTATCTACAATTAGGGCTGGATAATTCTTTATTGTGGAGGGACTGTCCTGTGCATTTTAAGATGTTTAACACCAATTGATGCCAACAGCACCCTCCCCAACAGCTGGGATAACCAAAAATGTCCAAACACTGTCAAATGTCCACTGTGGAACAGAAATCTTAGTTAAGAACCACTACACAAAGTACCTTCCTACTTGGTGAAAATAACTTCAGTACTTTCTAAATTGCTATTCTTTAGTTTTAGGGCTCTTCATAGGGGATTACCAGATAGCTATAGCAAGGAGATCAGTATACTTCCTGAAACCAGAATAGCCTGGGTATGTTTTTATTTGTGCATGTCCACTAGAATGTGTTTTATCAGATCCTCAAAGAGTTATCCCAAAAATGGCAATTAAAAAAGGGTTTAGAATTGATGCTTCAACTAAAATATTCACTGTGCCTTGAAACCATCTCTTCAAAGATATAAAGATTGAAAAAGCTCTTTTATATAAAGCCAATAATTTACTGATGCTATCAGTTATCAGACAAGATTGCTTTTATCACACTTATAAACCCTTCATTCAATACTTACTGAGTATATTCTATATGCTGGGCGCTATGTTACTAGTATTTGAAAGCTAAATCTAAATTCTATCTCCTCCACCAAAAATAAATATGTAAATATTTTAATATTTTTAATTAAAAAATATTTTAAAATTGAAGTATAAAATTCATATTTATTACCTATAACCAACTGAGTATTTTTCCTTCTCAAAAGGTAACATAACTAGCGCCTAAAGATAAAATAAAGGTAAATAAATAAACAATTTTTATTCTTGGTACAAAGATATAATTTTCTAAAAGAAAGGAACTTAAAGATATTTATAGTCATATGAATAAATTATTGTCTAACATATTTCTTTCCATCTCTCCTTCTTTCTCTAACTTAAACAAAACACAAATGTACTGAATGACGTACTGTGTATCAGACATAGTTATTAAGCCCAGAAGATATAAAGTTGAATAGAAAAATATAGAATGAGTTGACCAAGTGCCTAACATCATGCCTAGAACACAGCAAAAGCTCACAGTTCCTTTTCTTCCCTTCCTTTCTGTCCTCAAGATGCTCATAGACTCATCTCCAATAAATGTCACATGTCTTAGATTTCTCTTTTATCTTTTAGGTGCTGGACAATAAAATCCTCTTTGTGATTCAAACTATGTAAGGTAACTAAATAAAAAGCAACTAAGTATGTAAAATGTTTAAATAATTATAATTCTATAATCTACATAAACATTTCTCTTTTTTAAGGCAAAAAAAAAAAATCCCCAAGTATTCAATTCTTCCTATAGTGCAGTTTAAAGTTTAGAGGGTGACTAATCTTTTTTGGATTACATAACTATGATACACAACTTAAAGAGCTATTGCATTCAATAAGTGGTTTGGGGATAATAAACACTAATGTAATCAATAAGTATATAAAAAATGACTAGAGAAGAATATGTCTGCTTCAAGATTACCAAATGGATTAATGCTAGAATGAATACAATGAAAAAATGATGTTTAAAAACGTGTGGTGAATAAATCTTTACAAATAAGTTAGAAAATAATTGTGTCCATAAATGAACATATCATCCCAAAAAAATCAATACTATCATATCTAGTCAAAAGCAAAACTACCAAGAAACAGAATGTACCAAGCACATACATGATTTTTATAAAAAGAATATTTTAATGTTTTTTATATGCTAACAATAATTAACTGACTAATATTACATAATAACATTACCTTCACAGTAATTACCGTTATTATGTTAATAACGGTAAATCACACAGAAAAATCCTAAGCATACTATATCCCACTGTGGGGGGGGACTGCAACTCAAAGTGAAAAAATATTACATTATTTATATATTTACCTGCACAGCAAGAGAAGCTGCATTGTCAGAAAGCAAAATTTGCTCCCCTGTGGAAATACAAAAGTGTGACTGCTAAACAACTAAAATACACTTATATTTTTGTTTTTAAAAGGATATAGCCTTTCACTAACATAATTATGAAGTTCTATATCGATGCTATTGTATAATTACAATTTTGATGATGGTATATCATGTGAATAATGATAAAATAAGACTATCTCCTCTAAAACTGATCATTTATTGCATTTTATCAGAAATATATAATTAAAATCATTCATTTAGTTAAAAACAAATTCATTTTTCAAGTGTTCAAAATATATTCCTCTTCTTTTCATTACAAGTAAGTACTATTTTATATTTACTCAAACCTCTCTAGTTAAAAGTAAAACCATTCAAAATCATATAAAACCAGCTTGCAGTTAATATTGCACAGTGTGTCTAGGTCTGTCACACAAAAGAAAGATGACAAGTTCACTGCAATAAAAATTCCATGCTTAGAAGACTCGGGCTGCTGCCTATTAGTCTTCATTACTTTGCAGTCTTCTGACAACTGTAGCAGGCTGCTGAGCCCCAAATGGGGTCCATAATGTGATCTGATGATATATGAAGAGCTGCTAAAGGGAGCCTGAACCATCCTAGCCTATACATTTTAACAGTTCCTTTTTACTGAGAGCCCACTTTACCATAGGACTTCAAAAATCTGCTGTGTCAGCTATTGGTGCAGTAAATCTGCCAACTGCTCCTGCAACCACATCATTTTACACTGCCTACAGCAGACAGTATAATGAGTCAATAATAAACTAAGGACCTTATTGGCCACGAATAGTTGGTTTACACCGGCAGACACAAGTTTAGGGAAAATCTCTTAGACAAATAACACGAGGGAATCCCTCTTTCTGCTTTATATTCTCTTTGCAGTAAATTACATTACTGAGAAATTTTTTTTGGGGGGGGCGTAATAAATATACTTTGACACAAAGACATTTTTAATTGTGAACAAGTACCTACCTTTTAGTTGCTGATATAATGTAGCATTTTCAGGCCAAGGTTCTGCAGCTGTGGAAACAAAGCAGTGATACTTAGGCACATAGAGCAAAAACATGAATAACCAACCAAATTAATAAGCACATGCATTGGCCTAGAACGTTTAAAGTGAATTGCCAAGGTTACCTTAACTAAGCAAATTAAGAGTAATTAGTTAATTAATTTGCTTTTCTTTATACATTAGAATGAAAAAAATATATAGTAGTATTATTATAAATTATAAATGCTGTTTTGGGTTTGGTTTGGTTTTGGGTACACAAAATTAAACTCATACTTAGGGATAATGCTATGAAATTATCAAGCAGATAATGGACCATATACAATTTTGTATGCCGTTACCTACAATACTATTGCCAAGGTTACCTTAACTACGGCAACTAATCATACTACCTTAGATTCCATGGTAACTTCTATAAGTAAGTTATATAATGTTTTAAATGCATGCTTCGTTTACTGCTTGGTAGTAATTTGTTTTTTGTTTGTTTGCTTTTTATAAGGAGGAGGTAGGAGACATCTTGCCCAATCAAAAGCGAGAATTTAAAAAACAAAACAGCCTATATGCTTTTCAAACCCAGACATATCTAAAATGTTACACATAAAAAGATACTGAATTTTGATTCACTATTTAAAAATGGTAAAACAGTATTTATAATCTTACTGTAAACTTTTAAGAAAGTAAATTTTCAAACAGACAACACTGCATGAAAGAATCAAATATGTCTGTATCAGGCTGCGAGCATCTTGCCTTACAAGCTGGTAGTATTTAAACATTCAGAGGAATATTGTTGTAACGTAGAGCATTTCTCTGCCTTGACCCCACCACTACCACGCCACAAAAACAAAGAGTAGCAGCATGATGAAGCAGTAAGTACCTAAAATGCCAAATAAAGCTGATAAAGCTAATTTTAGGCCTGAAGTCAGGCTTGTTTGACCTTGCCTCTTAACCTTTCATCTAGAGAAGATTCTAGCCAGCTACAAAGAGAATATTAGCAACCTACCAGTGCTTGGGAAAAAGTACTAGATTTGAATTCTGTTTAATCAACTGCATTTAACAAGCAATGTCTCCACTTATAGAATAAACAGGATATTGTTTGTTGAATTTTCTTTGTAAAAGCCATAAAACATCAAAATCACAAATTCTAACACAGTAATTACAATCACTCTCAGCAAGAAAGTAAATTAAATATATGAAATTTGATAATTGGTATATTTCTTGTGTTTAAACTAATCCAGTTTCTGTGACATAGCAACAAATTATTTTTAATATAAAATTCTAGTTGATTTTTTAAAAGAAATTTATGTATGTGAAGCATTTTTTTCTCATGACTGATCATTTAAGATACACCAAAACAGTACCAAAGTGGGGAGGGTTCTTATTTGCTTTTCTTGATACTTTAGAATGAAAAGAAAAACACAGTAGTATTCTTATAAATTATAAATGCTGTTTTTGGTTTGGTTTGGTCTGAGCTACACAAAATTAAACTCATACTTACGGATAATGCCATGAAATCATCAAGCAGATAATGGACCATACAGAGTCTTGTATGCTGTTACCCACAATATTACACATATATGTAAAGGCTATTGAATTTTAACTCATGTGCCAAAAAGGCAGTGAAACTAAATATTTATTATATGTTACTGTAAACTTTTTAACCAAATAAAATTTCAGTAAAAACCCAATTAACCTGAGTAACACAGTTTTTAAAATAAAAGTCAGGAAAACAAAAACAAGCTGACATCAGCGAATTACTCAAAAATAACCATTTAGGTCAGCACACCTATATCGTTTACATCTGTATGAGAAACAATACAATTAGGTTTATTCATTATAAGATCCTACACCATCAAAGATTCAATTATATGCATTATATTAATCTTAGCAAAGCAATAATGCATCAGAATAAAATTTACAGAAATCAGATATACTGAAACTAAGTTCCTTGTGGGCATAGATGTGCCATATGCATCTGTGTATGCCACAATGTACTATGTTGTGCATACAGTTGGTGTTCATTAATTGTGTTGAAAGAAAAGGGATATTTGATTAAACTTACCACCTTACTCCCTAAATATTCTAGCTAATAAAAGTTTTACTGAACTTAAATTATCAAATATGTTAAAGAAATGGAGAGTTCTAACTAAATATTCTGGTCATTTTAACTTTTGTTACCTGTTTTGTGTACATACTAGACATGGGTTATAAACTTTCAAAATACTGAAATAACATAAACTTAGCATTAAATATATGCTGAATATAATTTAAGTGTTTTTATAAATCCAAAACTACTTCACCACTCTACAGTATCCCAGAGTTCTCATATGAACAATAATTTATGTGTTCAGTAATTCCAGTTAAAAGTTAATTTATCATCACTCCTACTGATTCTCGAGATCTACTACAACAGACATACGTGAAAGTAAAAGAAATATCACAACATATTACCTAACTTCAAACAAGAATAAAGAAATTGCCTACGAATACTGAAAGCTGATATTAAGAACCTAAAGCTGAAAATAAAGGTGAAGGGTGTATGTTGTTTTTTTTTTTTGATCCAAGATACAAAGTATGCTCCAACTCAGAAATTATTATTGAAAATAAATTCTCAAATAGTAAATGCCAAAATGTCTGATGTTATCTTCATAAGCAGAACCAATCACTTAAAAAGAGAAGGCAAGTAGGCTGATAGAAACCTATATAACCATGATATTTTAGCAGCTTCAAATTCCAGTGCATCCATGGATCTGGAGGCGAGAAATGATAGAGGCAGGGAATGATCAGCTGCCTATCTCACTCATGAGCAGCTGCTCTGTGTATACAAACATCACTGATTTAAACATTCAAATCGCCTACATAAACCACCTCAAATAATTACATTTTAAGCATGGCATGGGACAAGAAATGGCTAGCATGTTAATAGATAAAGTGCCAAAAGTGAAAATCCTAAACTGTGTGGTACTGCAACAGATATACAAATCAACCATGTAGGTATCTTTCTAGGAAATGAACTCTATGACTGCCTTCATAAGTAAGTCCATGAATCATTTGAGTAATATTAATTAAAGCCTTTCACTGATAATGCCTATTACGTGAAAGACAAAATCCAAAAATACAACTTCTTCTCCACTACTTTTTTCCAAGGTCAGGCAAGTTAATATCCACCTCTTTCTCCTGATCATATGTAAAAGAAAGGCAGATTAAGAATTTAAAATTATAGTGCTGACAATACACCTTAAAGATCTATAGCATTTAAAAAGAAAAATATTCTTTTTAAAAACAACAAAATACATTTTCATCTCTTACAAGTTTTTCAGTTGACCTAAAATGTTTTAGACCACAAACTAATTCAATAGGGAATAAAATTTCATAACTCACCTATCCTATTTTCAATTTCTGCCATCAAAAGCACTCCCTGATGTGAAGTGCCTTTTTAAACCTGCCATAGGGAAGGGCAAGCCTTAGGATAAATATAGAAGGTAAGGTTAAAAGTTTCCAAAAAGAAGCCTGGTAGGAAATGGGGATCCAGAGAGAATGCTGTCCAATGCTGTCAAGTTACAGGTTATTGGTATTGCTAGCACATCAAAAGTAAACTTCATGCTTAACATATATCAGTTGTTTGTGTGGCTCTTGGGATAAAGATCAGAATCCTCAACTTGACCTTACATATAACCCTGTCTACCCTTCTGGTCTTAATATACCGCCACTCTACCCACTCTGTACTCAGCCACATTGGCCTTCATCCAGTTTCTGAAGGCACCCTGTTCCTTCCTGCCCTAGAGATACATTTGTGCTTTTTCCTCTGCCCTGGAGCAATCTTCCCCCTCTATTGTGTCCTCACATTTCAGCTCAAACATCACTTCCTCAGATTGGGCAGCTTCATGGGGTTGCAACCTGAGCAGTTGCACAAGGCCTGCACTTAGAAGGGCTCCACGCTTGGTTTAATGTTCTGCTGTCACAGTCTTGGAATTCTTTTGAACAAAGGGCTTCTCATTTTCATTTTGCACTGGGCCACAGAACTTATGTAGCCAGTTCTGTCCTCAAGGAAGCCTCCACTGACCTCCCTAAATAGTTCAAACGCTCTCTTTACAAACTTGAGTAGCATGCACACTCCACTATACCACTTATTCATGGTCAACATTTTTACGATGATTTGAGGACTTTTTGATTGTTTGTCTCCCCCACTAGAATATTAGCACCATGAATCCAGTGTTTATGTCTGATTTTTGCTTACCACTTCATCCCTAGAACCTAGCACCTAACAGGCAATTAAGTAAATCTTGGCTGAATCAAAGTTTCTTTTTATTATTACTACTATCATTATTGTTATTACTCTGCACTGTTGAAGAATGCAGCAGGGAAGATAAGGAAACTACATGACATGGAGATGGTCCAAAAAAATTTTTCCCAGAGAACTTCAATACTATAACCATAATACAGCTGTAAAACTATTAAATAGCTGCCTGAAATAGTTGGCAGAATCTAATTCTATAAACTTAATGATGTAATGACCCTAAAACTGGAAATGTGTTTTGTTTATATCAAACATATAGCTTTCATCGGATATTACTGGTATAGCACTCCTAAGAATAACACAAGGCCCTCAACCATCTGACAATCTCACTAGTCTCCTTTCCACATTCTATAACTCTAACCCAAGATCACTACTTTTTAAAATCTTGTGTCCCCATCAATAAAATATTTGAGCATGCAGGCATGTTTCTAAAACAGATTTAGAAATCATATGGTTAGTATTCCTGAGCTAATAAATCACATATATCATAAAACATACACTAAAAAAGAAAGTAGAGTTGAAAAATAAATTGAAATCCAGGTTCCAATTTTTTTTTCCTTGTACTTCAAGGGACTGTCTTGCATAACAAGAGGGGGTATATACATCCCACCCCACTTTAGAAAAGTGTTCTATTTAAATATCTACTTATTTGAAGCTTGGGCAGGGAACCCAGCCATTCATATACCCTTGACCAAAGAAAAGTCCTCTTCTATTTTAGTGAAATCATCTTTTTTGACCATGGAAAAAGCTTAGAAAGAACACATACAAATTAATGAGGAGAAGATGGGGGGCACCTGCCTACCTATCTACATAACAATAGAACCCTCATATCCTACCAGAGTACTTAAAATTTCTCCCATACATTCCACTTTCTCATCTTGGTGACTTTGCTCTAATTGTTTTCCTCTGTCCCAAATACTCCTTCATCAGCACAAACCCAAATCCTACCCCTTTTTCAAGACCAAGTTTAAATGCTACCTCCATCAAGAAGGCTTTTTTAACTAAACAAATCTAATTTCTCCTTTATCTATACTGTCTATAGCAGTTTGTACTTGTCTTAGATCATATATTACCTTCTACTCCATTCTATTATTATGTCAATATCTTATCTCTATTTCCAAGCAGTAAGTTCCTAGAATGTGTAAAGTCCTATGGTGCTGAGATTATTTATTAAAGACTTGGCTTCTTAATTGCTGAAAACTAAATATGGTACTTACAGTAATACATAACAAAATATAAAATTCAAATTAAGCAAGATTTAAATTTTTTTAGTCTAAGTATCACTTAAAGCTAAAATCTTTATTACAAGAGTTCCAAAGTAAAACTACTCTTTCAAAAATTAATTCATTCATAATAAGAAACTACTGTCCCATTTTCATACCAAAGCAGTAACTTACTCTAAAAACTTAATGACCAACATTAATTCATTCCTTAAAATTGGAATGACTTCTTATTCTCTAAAAAAAAACAAGAAAGTTATCATTTTTATAAAGGAAAATATAATTCCACTTTCTGGATATAAAGAACATCTAGAAATAAGACAAATATCAGAAAGCACCACATAACTAAGTTTCTATCCAATTAAAGTTATTAAGTCTTTTACCCACTTAGTCCTTTACCTACTTTCCAATTTTGCCCAGGCGAAGTGATTATTTTACATTTAGTGTCTCTTTTACCAGGAGCAAAGGAGATGCCTCTTAAAGTTTTGGTCTTCAGTGATGGAGAGTTCTTTTAATCCAAATTTGTGTTTTTCAATTTTTCAAAGAAACTTTCTTCATTCCTAACAATATTTATGTTGGAGAAAAACAAAGTTTTAAAACAGAAAGGATACATACATTTGGACTTCCAAAAGCCATAAAGATAAAATAAATAATGCATAAATAAATAAATAAATGTTAGAAATGCATACATGATAAAGCAACACTCATAGCCTCCAAAATATATATATGTACATATATATACATATATATATATATTTGCTTCTAATTTAATTATCTTGAAAGTATCCACAATTTTTAAGCTTCATCGACCAAAACAATATGCCAAAAAAAAATCAATATTCTTTACTACTAACCCATTATAATTTTTAGATAAATGATTACTGGCCAATAAATTCATATTTATATAGCCCTAGATCTCTTAAAGACTCTACAATGTACCTGTAGTATTCTCTCAATTATCACGTTGGGTTGATAAGTCATTCTAGTGGCAGATGATCTATCTATCCCATTCAGTTCAAGATATTTCACAATATGAAAGTGCTATGACCTAATAAACAAGTCTAATTCCAAAGTCCATCTCTTAATGATCTAATCTAAGACAAGAGAAGGGTCATGAAAAGAAATGCCCTCTATTTTTCCTGCTGTTGTTTAAATTCTGCATTCTTAATGTACAACATGACACCTCTGGCATATGAATGTAGGTGAAAACATAATTTGTAGAATAATAAGCACTAATGTTATATGATGCTTCAGTAATGTCGTATTTCCAATCCATCAAATTAAATTGATTAATGTTAAAATAACTCTACACAAACCTATCATTTGTGCACTAATGAAGTCAACCTCAGTTTATCCTTAGGCAACTTGATTCCGAAAGCTCATAGATGTTATCTCTTCAGCTTCCAAAGAGGATGTAGACAGTGTTACACAAAAGGAGTAAGAAACATGGGTAGCCTATCTCCAAATATAGATGGCTTTCTGCCAAAGGAATAAATGCAAAACAACTAATATAACAAAATACTCAAAGAGTACTTGGCAGCTCTTAAACATGGACAAGTTACTGCAAGACACAAAGAGAAAAGAAGAAAATAAATTTACTAGTTATACATAAATACTATACTGATATCAACACAGTCACTAATTTCAAAACCTATCAAGTTTTAGGTAGTTATGATATGAAAACTTCATTTAAAATAGATTTTTAAGATGTTTAAACTTAAAATATGATGATGTGACTTTACCAAAACTAGAATTAAAAGAGCTTATATTAGATTCAACAGCATTCCACCCTGCAAACAAATAGAAGATAACACTACATCCTAGATAATACTGATAATAAAATGATTACGTAGTGATGCCCCTAAGCTGTTTCATAGGCAATGTTAATGATATTACACAGGATGTGTAAGCAGGAAGTGACTCTTCCCACAAAAGGAGTTTAAAACCAGTCTCCCATCACCTCAAGTCAGACCAATGTTCATGTCAGAAAATGGCTCACGTTGGAAAACTGAGAAGCACAGTGTAATGCTATCATTTCCATAAATCTAAAAAATTGGCAGGTAGCATTTTGTAACATTAACAGTAAGGCTACCGTCTTAATCCATTCGGGCTGCTATAACAAAATACCATGGACTGGGTGACATGCAAACAACAGAAATTTATTTCTCACAGTTCCAGAGGCTGGAAGTCCAAGATTGGGATGCCAGCATGATCAAGTTCTGGTGCAGGTCCTATTCCAGGTAACTGACTGCTATCTTCTTGCTGTGTCCTCACATGGTGGAAGGGGCAAGGGAGCTGAAGCCTCTTATAAGGGTACTAATCCCAATCATGAGGGTTCTGCCTTCATAACCTAATCACCCCTCAATGGCCCCACCTCCCAAACCATTACCTTGGGTAACAAGATTTCAATACATCAATTTTGGAAGGATGCAAATTTCAGATCACAGTAGTTACTTAAAAGAATATACTGTAAGCAAGTGTAGATACAAAGATTAAAGACTACCTTAGATTGAAAAAGCTTCCTGAAACAAGAAGTAGACCGGAGAAATTCTAGGGCAGACTAGAAAGATGTAAGACATAAATACAAAGGATTCCCAGATTCTGGAAGAAGATTCACACCAGACCTAGTTCCTTGGCTGAAAGTTATCAGTCCAGAGAAGAAATTTGTTGACTGACATTAGAATCCACTGTATATTCTTTATTACTTGTTGTCATAAATACATGTAGTAAATTATACATAGCTCTTATTCTACATACACAACTCATACAAGGGACACACCTGAAGCATCCAACTCAGGTGACCAGAGAGACTGCACCAGCAGGCCCCACAGGACACCTGCTACATAAGGCAACTCTACTAATACCAGGAGACTTAGCAGCTCTACCTAATACATAGAAAAAAAAAAACACAGGGAGGCAGGCAGAATAGGGAGACAAAGAAACACGTCCCAAATGAAGGAACAGAACCAAGTTCTAGAAAAAGAATTAAGAAATGGAGATAAGTAATCTACCAAATGCAGAGTTTAAAACGCTGGTTATAAGGATGCTTGATGAACTTAGGGGAAGAGTAGATGAACTCAGTGAGAACTTTAACAAAGAGAAAATATGAAAATGGAAATAGAAAACATAAAAAAAGAACCAATCAGAAATAAAGAATACAACAAATGAAACAAAGAATACCTTCGGAAGAATCAACAGATTAGATAATGCTGAGAATCAAATCAGCTATTTGGAAGACAAGGTAGCAGAAAACAATCAAAATAGCAACAAGGAAAAGATTCTAAAAAAAGGAGGATAGTTTAAGGGGCTTTGGGGACATCAAGCATACCAATATTAGCATCATAGGGGTACCAGAAGAAGAGAGAGGGCAAGGAACTGAAAACCTTTTGAAGAAATAATGACAGAAAACTTCCCTAACCTGGCAAAGGCAATACACATAGGAGCCCAGGAAGCGCAGAGAATCCCAAACAAGATGAACCCAAAGAAGCCCACATCAAGACACATCATAATTAAAATGCCAAAGGTTAAAGACACAGAGAGAATCTTAAAAGCAGCAAGAGAAAAAGCAATTAGGTACCTACGCGGTAGCTCCGATAAGACTGTCTGCTGATTTCTCAAAAGAAACTTTGCATGCCAGAAGGTGCATGAAGTATACAGAAATATACAGAAAAGCAAGGACCTACAACCAAGATTACTCTAGCCAGCAAAGCTATCATTTAAAATCAAAGAATAAAGAGCTTCCCAGATAAGAAAAAGCTAAAGGAATTCATAATCACCAAGCCAATATTATATGAAATGTTAGAGGGACTTCTTTAAACAGAAAAAAGATTAAAAATATGAATAATAAAATGGCAATAACTACATATCTAGTAACAATTACTTTAAATGTAAATGGATTAAATGCTCCAATCAAAACACAGAATGGCTGAATGAATAAAAAAACACAACCCTTACATATGCTACCTACAAGAGACTCATTTCAGATTGAAAGACACACAGACTGAAAGTAAAAGGATGGAAAAAGACATCTCACACAAACGGAACTGGGAAAAAAAAGCTACAGTAGAATATTTATATCAGACAAAATAGACTTTAAAATAAAGGCTATATAATAAGAGATAAATAAGAACCTAGTAATTCCACTTCTGGGTATTTATCCAAAGAAACTCAAAATACTACTGCAAAGGGAAATGTGCATCCACATACTCGTCGCAGCATTATTTACAATAGCCAAGATATGGAGGCAACCTGGATGTCCACCAATGGATGAATGGATAAAGAAAAGGTGGTACATGTATAAAATGGAATATCACTCAGCCATAAAAAAATAAAAAGATGAAACAACAGAGATGGACTTAGAGAGCATTGTGCTGAGTGGAACAAGTCAGACAAAGACAAATGTCATATGGTTTCACTTATACACGGAATTTAAGAACAAAATAAACAAAGCAGAAACAAACTCATAGATACAAAGAGCATTTTGATGGCTGCCAGATAAGAGAGAGATTGGGAGGGGGTGGAAAAGGGGAAGGGATGAGAAAGTACAAATTAGTAGTTACAAAATAGTCATGGGGAAGTAAAATATAGGATAAAGAATACGGTCAATGATATTGTAACAATTATGTATGGTGTCAGATGGGTACTAGATTTATCAAGGCGATCACTTTTTAAGTTACATAAATTTCTAATCACTATATTGTATACCTGAAAATAATATAATATTGTATGCCAACTGTAAAAGAAAATTTTTAAATTTTATTTTAAAAAATCAAAGGCAAATGGATTCTAATATTCTGCCATTCAGGAAGCAGAGGATAGAAAGTAAAAGATTGAAAATTTAGGAAAACTAGTAGAGGGAAGAACTTCCCCCTCACTACCAACGTCAGAGTTCAAACAAAACTAGAGAGTAATGAGAATATATCTTCTTCTGGTACAAAGCATTACCTATACTTCTAAGTAGATGATGATGATGATGATGATGATGATGATGATGTTGATGATGGTGGTAGCAGTTAAGATTCCCTAAGATTCATAAAGTTTATATCCAGAATATATAAAGAACTTTTACAACTTCTTAAAAATAAAAAAAGGCAAATAACCTCCAAAGTGTTTATTGACATAGGATCCCAATAGACATTTCTCCAAAGGAAATCCAGGAATGGCCAACAAGTACCTGAGTTGCCACTTCACACCCGCTAGAATGGCTACAATCAATAAGAGAGACAGAGTAACAAATGTTTAGAGGATGTGGAAAATTTGGAACTCTCATACACTGCTGGTAGAAATATAAAAAGTCTGGCAGTTTCTCAAAATATTAAACACAGAATTACCATATGACACAGCAATTCTACTCTTAGATATTCACTCAGGAGAAATAAACATATACCTAACACAAAGACTTGTATGTGAATGTTCACAGTAGCGTTATTCACAATAGTAAAAAAGTGGCAACCCTAATGACCATACTCTGGTGAATAACCAGATAAACAAAATATGGAATATTCATACAATAGATTATGTGGGAATTAAAAGGAACCAAGAATTGATATATGGAACGACACGGAAGAACTTCAGAAGTATTATACCAGTGAAAAAAGCCAGACATTAAAGAAAACATATTGTTTGATTCTATTTATATGAAATGTTCAGAAGAAGTAAATCTATGGAGACAGAAAGGAGATTAGTAGTTGACTCAGGCTGGGAATGGGAAGTGATTGTAAATGGGCAGGGGATTTCTTTTTGAAGTGATAGAAATGTTCGACAATTAAATTGTGGTAATAATCACAACTCTGTAAATATACTAAAAAATCCTTAATTTGTACACTTAAGACATATAAATTATACCTCAGAGTAAAGCTGAAGCAATTAGAAAATTTTAAAAGACTCTTATTGTATTTATTGTGCACCTAAGTGCCTGATATATTTACTATCTCACATCTACTTTATGAGGTAGACACTATTATTACTTTCTCATTTTACAATAAGAAAACTGAGGCACAAGCGTAAGTCATTTGCCCAAAGTCACATTGCTCGTAAGTGACAAAAGCCAGGGTTTGAACCCAGGTAGTCTGGCTCCAGAGTCAGTGAACACACAACTATATTAGCTAACCTCTTCAAAGAGCCACAATAAACATTCTTGGATAATAATTATTAGAATTTAAGCAATTGTAATCATCCTATAACATTGGTTCTCAACCTTTAGTGTACAAAAATCACCTGAGGAACTTCGTAAAATTGTGTATTTACACCAAACCCAAAATTCAAGAGATTCTGATAGTGTAGAGATGACCAAGAATCCAAATTTGCCACATATAATCCCAGTAAATACGATGTAGACAGTCTGTGAACACCACAAAAAAAACCTGTCCCCAGGACACAGAATACACTTGAAATAAGATTAAAGTTCTTTTCACTTCTTTCACTGATTTGCCTCAAAGAATGTGATAGTGAGGATCTATGTAGATTAATTTTATTCAAGAATATTTTTGGCCATCTTTTTCTACTTAAGTATTTTTGGATATGGCTTAAAGCCATGTTTTACAACATGCCTTAGTAACATGTTGCAATTTTATTGTGTTCCAGAATTAAGATTAATGAACCAAGGCCTCACTTATTTTGGAACCAAAGTGGCTAAATGATAGTTTTTCCATTAGATGTAATCAATATGGAAAGTAAAATTGTTAGTAATTATGAGATTTGAACATGAGCCATCTAAACCTATCTATGTGAAACTATAGATCAATTTCAAAACAGTATTCAAGGATCAATTTCGTAAAACTGACAAACTTCTGGAGGTTAACGAGGGGCAAGAAAACAAATTTATATCATCAACAAACCAATAACTCAGGTGAAAGTAAATATGAATTAAATTTAAAACCTCTATTCTTTCTTAGTAAGTATGTATGTGTCATGTTCTCAAATGGTTATGTTTAGACCTTGTTCCATTATAAAAATGAACAACCATTTTTTATTAATTTCCAACAAAAAGCAAGCCAACTACATGTAATTATGAATAGACATGAACCTTGTAGCTAGGACTTAAAATTTGAATTCTCTTTTTAAAAATGGTAATCTGAAATTCACAAAAGAGGAAAACACTAACACCATGTCTGAGCTTTTCTCAGAAACAGAGATGAATATGAGATCAAGAGCAGAACTATACAAAAACAGCTGGTTAAGATTACACGTACAGTTTCTGGCCAAAAAACAGCAAGAAGACAAACAGCCCCACACAAGTATCAGACCTCAACAATGTTCACAATGTTAACCTTCAAGGTTTAATGGTTCTCTATAAATCTAATCCTAGAAAATGGAAAATAGATTTCTCTCAAACTTTAGGAGCAATTTTCCCCACCACTCTAAGCTAAACACAATCGTTGTAATAACAGCACCTATTTTTTTTTAAGTATCTACTATGTGCTCACTATTCTAAGTACTTTACATATACTCTCTCACACATCAACCAAAGAATTCTCCATTCCTCCTCCCTGCTGCTCTCAACCAGCCATGAAACAAATGATCCCCTACAGAGGATCTGACCTCCAAAATACTGGCAGGATGGTAAAATATCTCAAGAACAAACAAAACACACACACAAGAAATAAGAAAACATAGCTTAACCAGAATCCCTTCATATACAGGAACTCAAGGGTAGAAAATCCACAGAAACATAGGAAAAAAAGATATTTAAGGCATTTAACTGAGTAAACAGGTTAGTGAATTACCAAAAACGTAACAGACTATAATTAAGAGTCTCTGTTATTGCTCTCTAGAATCTAATATAAAACTGTCATTGCTCTCTAGAATCTAAATTTGTTGAGTGGGTAGGAGGGGAAGTTTGAGAAGAAGAGGTGACTGAGATACATATAACCATTTATGATACAGTAAGTGAACACAGGTGGTGTAGGGAAAAAACAGGTCTTGAAGTCAGACGTACCTGGGTTCCTCTCTCAACTCCACAACTTACTGTCTGAGTGACGGTGGCCAAGTTGCTTAATCTCTTCTTGCCTTAATTATCTCATCTGTAAAAAGGGGAAATATTACCTACCTTGTACGGTTGTTGGAAGAATAAAATTAGATAAATTATATAAGTGCCACAATCTCTAGCTCACAGAATGTACTCAATCAATAATTAATACAAGCATTAGACCAGAAGTACATATAAAGTACTACAGGAATCCTCTCGAAGAAATAACAAAATCTGCCCAAGATGACAGGAAAGAATTCATGAGATGAAATCTGAACTGGCTCCAAAAAATAATCACAAGTATGAGAGACAGAAAGTGGAGAGGCAGGGAGAGGAGTAGAGATATTCACTATAAATCTAACACCCCTAATTCAGTGTGAGAGAAGAAAGGTAAAATGCTTGGTAAAGGCATCCTAAATTAGTATTTCTATTATAGGATTGACTCCTTGATATTGAAACTATGTGTTTCAAAAGATGTATCCTACCCAAGAATGTTAAGTGTACGAAGGGCAAAAATTGTGTTACTCATTTTTGTACCCCAACACAAAAATTAGCAAAGCATGCAAATTAGGTACTCAATCTAACAAATAAATATGTTCTGTAGAAAACACAAGCAGGTCTCTGGCTATCTGAAGTCTGAAAGATATCTCACAGCAAAAAAAAATTGCTATAACTCTGGAAATAAAACCATCAAACCAAATTAAGGATGATAATAACTCGATAATGTATACTAAATTCAACAGTGTAAACTCATGGACTCGCTTTCTCTCATAATGGTTCAATTGTTCAATGGTTCCTAACCAGAGGTGTGCAGTCCAATCACCTATGGAATGTTTAAAAAATATATTTGCCTTAGAGCTGCACCTGACTTTCACAAACAATAGGCCCTTGGTAAGAAAAAAGAATGTGTGTGAAGTGCATGCATGCAGGTGGTAAGTGCAATGCAAAGCAAGCATGTCTTGATTTAGAGAGCTCCACATAAAACTGACTGCAATATGCAATACTACCCTACCACCTTACCATCCTATCGCCTTTACACAACATCCTACCCACCCCCACCTCCCATCCACTCCCATCCAGTTTTAGAACCTCTATTAGGTCATAAGTGAGATTAGGCACTTCCCAGCTCTAATTAAAATAGACTCAGCTGAGCCCTGTCCATCAGTATATACCCTCTTAGTTACTATGACAGATTATACTTCTTAAAGATGGCCACATCTTTATCTCCTGTCTCATAAGCTCTTCTAGAACCACCAAGCCACCACCCCAGCCCCAACCCCACATCAAGAAGAGAAGTCTTATTCCCCTCCCCTTGAATCTGGGCAGACTTTAACTCTTGTGACCAATAGAACATGGTAGAAGTGATGCTTCAAGATTTCCAAAGCAAGATCACAGAAGGAGATGCAGCTTCTCCCTTGTTAGCTTGGACACATGCCTTTGAAGAACTGAGTAAATAGTCTCACTATCCTGAAGCCACAGGCTCCGAGGAAGCCCAGGCCACATGGAAAGGCCATGTGTAAGAATTCCGGAAGACAATCCCAGCTGAGTTCCTAGCCAACATCAATTATCAGACATGTGAATGAAGATGCTTCCAGATGTTTCCAGCCCTCAGCTCTTAGATCTCTAGCCTTTGAGTTTTTCCAGCTGAGGATCCAGACATTGTGAGGTAGAGACAAGCCAACTCTCCTGTGGCCTGTCTGAATTACTGACCTACAGGATCCATGAATTTAATAAAATGGATGTTTTACACTCCTAACTTGTGGTGTGGTTTGTACACTACAAAAGTAACTAATCAGTCATAGTTTTAATAGCTACTATTAGTCACAGACTTATCATTAAAGACAATTAAATGTCAATTCATCTGAAGCCTACGAATTCCCTGTGTTCTTTTAAATCAGTTACCAAACTGACTCCTGACCATGTTACATCTATAAATTCCATTTTACTGCTTCAGGCATAGATTTTGACACTTGTACAGTCAGTTCCATTTTACTAACACATTATCTGAAACTTTACCTTCCTGAAGTTTCACTCTCCAACTTCCTGACCACATCACTGCTCCCTGGCCTCTAGTCTCCAGAATTTGGAACCCAGTAACCACAATGGCTTACTTCCATCATAAACACTGGTCTGATAGCAGCGCTACATTATTAAGAAAATGAGAAAAAAAGAGACTCCAAGAGAAAAATGACTTAATTATGCTAGCTAAACTAGAATTTTACCATAATCTTTTTATAAAAGGCAGACCAGAAGTCATTTACCTATATCAAAATAATCTAAAACAGTAAATAATGAAACATTTTGTCTTTAACCTGTACTCCATGATTTCTAAAACATATCTCCCTTTCCAAATACTTATTTTAATATTAAAATTATTTCACCTTCTCCAAACAGCTACCAAATGACACTATGGGAAAATCAATACAAGTATATGGCAAGAAGGAGAAATCTGTTTTAGAAGAAAATAACACCAAGAATAATTCAAAATCTCAAATGAAGAACAAATATCAATTACCATTTAAATAGTTAACTTTACATAACTCTTTTTCATCCCCTAGCCAAACCAGAATGTTAAATCAATAACAATAACAATGTCTAATAAAAAAAATACAGTAAATTTTATTTTTAAACTATTTCTCATTGATGTATCTTTTTTAAATTGATAAAATAAGAAAATCAGGAACATTACTTATAATTCATAATGCCAAAACATTTTCCTATAACATAAAGGCTAGTAATCAAAAGAAAAGGTCGATAAAAAGCCAGATCATTGAAGCATCACCTGCCAATATTACCTTACAAAAATAAATGCTGGAGTAATAATGGCCTCTTCATGTCTAACAAATGATACAATTTGTTTGTAAGAAGTTCTAGTCAGTGCTCTAAGTTTGACCAGGTAATAAAATAAGACATGAGAGGGAAATTCTATTATAATATCTAAGGACACTGCATTCACTAAAATAAATGTACACAACTATGCACAACAAAAGTCTTTTTTAAATATCCAAAGGCAGATTATATCATGAAGGAACTTCTTTGGTTTATAAAAGTTCTGAGATGAAAATATGTAATCAGCACAAAAATATAGCTGAGTGTATAAGCCAATGAAATGCCTTTTATGATTTCCTTCTTGCTAAATGCAGTTACAGTTAATGGGAATTGCCATTGCGAACGATTGTTTTTATGAAAAGAACCTTCTTTATTACTAACCAATCAAATTTCATTTTTATTACTGATGTAGAAAAGTTCAAAACTATGATTCACTTATAGCATGTAGAAAAATAAGAAAAGTATTCAAGAATAAAATATCATTTACAAAGCATTAAAAAATTAAAACATGCATTTCTCTTACTGGCAAAGCAAATACTTCTACACATAAACGTGTGGAATTGGATTTGCTGAATATTATAACTTCTGTCTTTGAAAAAAAATGAGCTTGAATTTAATATCTTCATTTGATATCTTTAATTCATCTGAAAACTGCTTATAAAGAAACTTCAAAAATGTTTGAAAAATGTTAAGAAGTTTGATGATGTTTTCTTTCCATTTTCATTCAAATATGGAAAGCCTGAGCTAACATTAATAACTCAAATATCTTCACAGAAATAAGACTGACAAATTTTATGGGGCACCCATCACCAAAATCTTTTATTAAAAACTAAAAATTATGTAATTTCAGAGTATTAAATGTTAATAAAGCATACAAAAAAATTAAAACTCCCATTATGTTTAACTATAGACTATTTCAAATCAGATACAAGCCTTTCAAGTGATCTTAACACCATATTGAAGTTTTCTAAAAGGCAAAAAAATACACTGCCTCCTAATTTGGCTTCAATGTATTCATGAATACAAGTATGATAAAATAGGCCACACTACTGTCAATAAATTGTACTTTGCCTCTAATCTGAAATATAACCCATTTTGTCTGTTTTGCTTCTCCATCTGCCCCTTCAGTATCTACTTCAAATGTGCCAAGGTGATAAGCACTACAGTATGAGACCATTCATAAAACTAATATGAATCAAAGAAGATTCTCTAAAATGTGACAGCCAGTTCAATAATTCCTCAGTGCCTTCTCCAAAATTGGAGAATCCTCAGAATACTAAGTATAAATAATAAAATATCCTTATTTTCAAGAATGAAAGAATTAAAGGTATTGTATTCTTTCAATTAGCTGTTGCAATTATCCTTAGGTATTTAGACATACAGATATAAAAGGTTTAATTATCAATAAATTTTTCAATAAACCTCATGAACAACAGATTCACTTTTATTTTACAAAGAACTTTTAACCTATGTTTTCCACTTCTTTGTGCCTGTAGGACCCTTTTGAGATGCTTTTAAAGTCCAGATTTCCCAGTACTGATGTGCAAGTGGGATGGAATAGAAATACTTTATTACTGATGTAAAAACAAAATTTTTTAAGCATTTGTTTGATTTACTTACTTTCAAGATGTTTAAATATGGGTTCCATGGAACCCATAAAACTACTTTCTCAGATCATACTATAAATTAATGCTACTGCTAGAATGAAGTTATTAATAAATTTAAATAATTAAGCACCCACATGCCCACAATGAGATAAATGAAATATTCCAATCTTCTTTTTTCATCCTTTATATAGTTTTGAGCTTCTAAATAAAGAACAGACATTGCCCTTATTTCAAAAGATTAATAATTACAGTATGATAAAATTAACTGATATGCTTAAAATATAGCAAGGCGCTGGTGAAGTAATAAGATCATTCAGAAAAGATGGTATAGGAGTTAATAAAAATAAAGACACTTTGGACATTTTCTGCTGCCCAAAATGGTAATGGGATAACATCTTCAAAGACTTTTGGGTAATAATAGAAATTTCCATGCACTGAATATTTAACACATACCAATGTATATTCGGTGTTTAATATATATTTAACATATATTATCTCCCTTTTATAAATAAGGAAGCTGTGTGGCCTAGAAGGGTCTGCCCAAGATCACAAGAAGCAGAGCAGAGCTGAGAACTCAGATCTTCTTAATCCAATAGCCTTGTTTCTATTACTCTCTTACCTAAGGAAGCTTCAATTTTCTTATATACAAAACAAGACCACCACCTATCTAACAGGATCGAATTGTTAGTACTGGCAATTATGTGTATAAATCATCTAGTAAAATGCTCAAAAATAGACACTTAAGTTTCTCAGAGATAACACCAAATGGCTGATGACACAGGTGCTACGGGAGGGTCTGGAGGCCCCAGAGCACCTGGAATGGGAGGCCGCCGCAGCTTCCTTAGAGGATTCCACAACAGTGTCTGGGGCAGAGGTCATGGCCAGGGTCATAAGAGGTGGATCCCTGTCACCAAGCTGGACCGCCTGGTCAAGAACATGAAGATCAAGTCCCTGGAGGAGATCTAACTCTTCTCTTTGACCATCAAGGAATCTGAGATCAATGACTTTTTCGTGGGTACATCCTTCAAGGATGACGTTTTAAAGATCATGCAGGTGCAAAAGCAGACCCACGCTGGATAGGACCCAGTTCAAGGTATCTGTTGTATCAAGTACTATAATGGTCATGCCAGTTTGGGTGTTAAGTGCTCCAAGGAGGTTGCCACTGCCACTCATGGGGCTATCATCCCCGCCAAGCTCTCCACCTCTGTACGGCGAGGCTACTGGGAGAACAAAATCGGCAAACCCCACACCATCCCTTGCAAAGTGACCAGCTGCTGTGGCTCTGTGTTTGTGCGCCTTATCCACACCCCCAGGGGCACTGGCATCGTCTCAGCCTATGCCCAAGAAGCTGCTGATGATGGCTGTTATTGATGACTGCTACACCTCAGCCAGGGGCTGCACTGCCACTCTGGGCAACTTTGCTAAGGCCACCTGTAATGCCATCTCTAAGACCTACAGCTATTTCACTCCCAACCACTGGAAAGAATTGTGTTCACCAAGTCTTCCTATCAGGAATTAACTGACCATGTTGCAAAGCTCCACAGAGAGGTTCTATGCAGAGGACCCAGGCTCCAGTTGTGGCCACCACAAAACTCTATACAAGAAAAAAAAAATTTTTTCCCCTTTATCATAATAACCAATTAATAACTTTTTAATAGACAAGAAAGCAAATTTGACAAAGCAATGAAGGAGGTGGATTTCAGTTGCCATATTCTTTCCATTGTAAGAATAGCCACTGTCTTCAAAATTTTTTCACATTTTGCCAAAACATTTTTCCTATAGGCATTCATAGTTTCTTGTAAGCCTGTTTAAAAAGATGGATGCTTACTCTTAATATCAGTAATCAGATAACTGTTAGCTAAGTTTTTAAGGCTAAAACTTTTTAGCAATGTCTAATAAACAGGTCTCTACTGGGTCTACGGCCATGCTACCCTGAACAAGCCCAATCCCAGAAACTACGCAGGGTTGAGCCTGGTTAGTACTTGAATGGGAGACTACCTAGGAAGACCAGGTACTATAGGCATAAAAAATAAAAAAATAAGGGATCGTAAGCTGACAAGGTCCTTGAAATCTGTGAGGTCAACCAAGGGTTGCCTTGCCTAAAAAATAAAATAAAATAAAATAAAATAAATTAAAACAGGCCTCTACTGAAAAAGACTCAGAATGTATGTACCTATGACCTATATCAAAAATTCAATTTTATAACAAAGATAAACATGGCTGGAGTTTAGGAAATATATAATCTTAAAACAAATATTTTAGAAAAATTTGTGAAAGGAATAATTTTAATAATTGTAATTAACTGTTTATAGATTTTTATATTGAAATAAATTATGTAGTCTATTTAGAAATAACTTTTAAAAGCTTGACTAAACTTGGTATCTTCACACAGGAAGTTAGAGGCAAAATCCAATAGAAGAGAAAAACTGATAGGTAAACAGCTAAAAATAATATTAATGAACACTTACTGAGTACTTACAATGTGTCAGACACAATGCTGAGCATTTTACATCTTTTCTCATCATCTTTAAATAACCTATAATTAACTTCACCGTTTTGCAAATAAGAGACCTGAGACTTAAAAAGGCAAGTAATCTGCCCAAGGTCACATGTTTAGTAAATAATCAAATAAGAACCCAAGTCTAACTCTCACTCCAAAGTCCATAGGCAGGGTAAAAGCAAGGTGAAGGAAGTGATCAACACTATAGATTTCTCCCATTTAGAGCTCAGCACCTCACTCTCCTTCTTTTGTGTGTATTGGTTGCTCTGTGGAGCCCTAAAACCTGGAGCCACTCCTGGCACAGGAATAGGCAAGTGAGTCAGGACTGTCCATCACAGTACTCCATCTTTTTGGCTGTAGTGACTGCTCCAAATGAGGTCGCACAATACAAATGGGGCTACTCAATCCTTTCCTAGAATAGTCACCCAACTGACAGAAACAAACAAACAAAAAAATTTATAAAAGATTTTGAAAACCATTCAATATCCAGGACTATTTTTATCCTTTTAAAGTTTAAAATCTTACCATATCATCATCTACCAATCCAGGCAACTAATTCAAAATCATAAATTATCCATACCCTACCTTTATTACCCTAAAATTACTACTTAAAATTAGTTGAATATTCTTCTATGTATTTTTTGCTTACATATACATGTTTAAATATGGTTTATTTAATAATGGGTTCATACTATTATTCTATAACTTTTTACTTAAGCATAGCTTTCAAGCTAATATACTTCAAAGGTATACCTCTTCATTTTTAGTATCTGTAATAATGTGGGCATACCATAATTTTGATGTATAATAAGGACTTTTCTGGGTTTTTGCTATTACAAATAATGCTACAATATCGCTGTGTATTTCTTTTTCCTGTATATTTCTTTAAATACTGGTCCTTATATTTCTATCAGATAAATCCCTCGATGAATTTCTAGGTCAAAGGATTGTATTTTAATAAATATGTCATTAAGTATATTATTAGGTATGTTAAGTTCCCCAAAAGTAGTAATAATTTATGGACTCACTAATAATTTGAGGGTAACTGTTCTCCCCATGCCCTTGTCGGGACTAGGAATTATAATATTCACTTTTGCCCATTGACTAGGTGGAAAACTGTTATTTGTTTTTAGTGACAAAGAACATCTTTTCATGTTCATTGTCCATTTGTAGTTCCCCTTTTGTGAAATGCCTGTTCCTATCCTTTACCCTTCATTCTGTTGGGTTATATTTTTATTAATTTGTAGAAACTTATGTCTTTTATCATACAAAGCTTTTTAAGTTTTTCTGCATTTAAATCTGCCAGTTTTTCTCCCACAGATTCTAGATTCTGTGTTTTGCTTTGGCTAACCAAGATTATTAAAATAATCTATTTTTTTCCTAATTATTTTATTATAATTTGGCTTTTGTTCTTACTTTACATTTAGATCTTCAATTCATCTGGAATTTATTCTTGAGGTGTTATGACCTAGGAGTTCTCCCAACACCATTTACTGAATTATCCATCTTTAAATGCCTCCTGCTAGAGTAACAGGTGATTACAAATAGCTAAGTGGCGGACAGACAGAATTCCTAGAAATTCTTAAACTTCACTAACTGAAGCAAAATTTCACACTTATTAAAAGTTTATTGAAAGACATTTATCATTATTAAAAGTTTATTGAAAGATTCATCATTTTTTCTTTAAACGAAAGCACACATTGGGACACATGCATACAGTATACCAATGTCAGCATATTGGCTTTTTAATATAGCAGCAATCTAAATTAAATTAAATCATGGTCTAACTGTTTAACATAAATGGTAAAAATAGAAATGATTGTTGCTTAAAATCTCAAGATTTTTCATTGATTCAGGTCACAAATATTTGAGCACCAACTGACAGGTGATCAGGATACAATGGGGGACAAAACAGGTATGATCCTTGCTTTCAGGAAGCTTGCAATCAGGTGGGAGCTTCCCTCTCTCCTAGAAAACAATGTATTTATTTTAAATGAAAAAAAAGGAAAAAAGAAATGTATGATCACACAAATGCAGTGCAATGAAAAACATTTTGGTAAATTTTATGACACATTCGGTATTTTCCATTTCCAAAACAGTACCTTATTTCAAATTACCTATTCACCCTGGTGGCTGTCTCTTTACTGTAGACATGCTAAAAATACTGCTAGGAAGTCAAGATTAACTCCATTTAAAGATTAACGATTATCCATCAACCTACACCTAACATACATGTCTAGTCTCCTCGCTTTCTCAACACTATTTCATTTCTTTCACTACAATAAGTAAAATACCAATAACAGGAAACAGGTTTATTTACATCAATCATGTTCAAGCCATCAAATCAAAGGTGTTTCTAAAAAGTATATGTAGATTTAAAGATGTTTCAATGAATCCTAGAGACCTAGCAATGGCAGTATTGTGTCACTTGGAGATGAAACAAGAACACCAGTGGCCCTTGAATGACAGAGGTAATAAGAATGACACACTAGTGACGATTATCTTAAAATTCAGGTTCCACGACTGAGGCTGTCCCCACTCATACACTAAAGCCTTGGGATGCCCAGCCCCTGTGGCCACGCCCCTCACCTCAATCCCAACCCACCGCCTCCTCCTTGCACCCCAGCCCCTCCCGACCGAATGGGAGGCTGGACAAGGCACCGCCCAGGAAACGCGACTACTCGGGTGACCTTGGCTAAATGTCTCCTCCTCAGTTTTCTCATCCGTGATATGAGGCTGGTACTCCGCACCCGCCTCCATACCCAGGCCTGAGTTCAGCATCTAATGCTGCAAGGCCGGGAGAAAGCTGCAGCCCTAAGCCCCACGCTGCTCCCCGCGGCTGCCCCGCGCCAGCCCCCACGTGCGTCCGCGTTCCGCGGCCACGCGGCTACCTGCCATCTGCGAGACGAAGGCTTCCGCCACCAGAGACATGTCGGCTAGGCGGCCCTGCGCCCGAGGGTCCTGCTCCTCGCTGTCCTCAACGTCCTCCTCCGCAACCCCAGCGATGCCCGGCAGCTAGCAAGTCTGACCCCGGTTGAGGTTGGCACTTGTAAAGCCCACCGCGGCGGCTGCGGTGGCGGCGACGGTGGCGAGTACCCCAAGGTTACCGCCAGGTCCGGCCAGGAACTTCCGGCGCAGCTGACAGCGGCGCGCGAGCGTTTCCGCCGGCCCAACCTCCGCCCTCCCCCGGGCGCGCGGCCCCGGGTCCTAGGCTCCCCTCGCTGCCGCGCGGGTGGCTGAGCGGCGGCCTTCCTGGTTCTCCAAGACCCTAACCTCCAGCCTGGGGCGCGGGCAGAGGGACCCCGGAGATTTTTAATATCCTTTCTGTAAGCGAGAATTTTGTAAGCAAGTCATATTTTAAGCGCACGCCAGATACCAGACACTTCTAAAAATATATACAGCATTCTGTTTCATTTCATCCTCTCAACAACTCAATAGACGGTATTGTTATCGTCATTTTACTGGTAAGGAAACAGGTGTAAAGAGTTTAAACTGCCTGCTTATGGAGACCGCTCAGACCCAGAGTCAAACCCACTGTAATTTCCTCTGTTCCACTATACTACTAAGTTGATTAGTCCATGGACAGACATTAGTGTTTAATTTTTCTTTTATTGGAACATGCTTGCCAGAGAGAAAAAGACGAGTAGTGCCTAAGCTGAGAGATAGTTTACCCTTCAACTCTGCACCCCAAATGAAGCTCATCTTGGAGAATAAGATACACACTCTAGTTTCACACACTTCTCCCCTTCTGGGGGGCTGAGAGAGACAGGAAGAGAAGACACTATATCCCACAAGTCACTTTTTACTCCTTAACCAAATAATTTCTTATATGTATACAATTAAAGAAAAATCAGAATATGTTACATATTTACAGGCATAAGATATTACAAGTGAAACAGACCTCAGAGATCAGCTGGTGGGCCAAAACCTCTTTTTACTGATGAGAACAGGTTCAGACAGGTGAAGGGACTCATTTTAACTCACACAGTAAATCAAAAAGTCAGATAACTTTAAATTTTTGCAGAGGAAACCTGATGTTTCCATGACATTTAGGAAGCTATGTCTCCTTTCTGTATGCTTCCACAACTCTCTCTAAACATCTATTACAATTTAATGTTCATATTTCAGCCTCCTTAACTTGTGAGTTCTGAGAACTAGACTGGGGAAAGCAAAATCCAACAAGTCCAAAGGGCAGAGGTGAGCCCCAAAGTGGAAAAGAATGGCAAGAGCCAGGGACTGGACATATAGTCAAGAGAAACAGCAAGACGAGGCAAAGGAGAATGTGCCCTTGAAATTTCATTAAGTGTCTATGGCTTAATCATTAATGAATGGCACATGGATGAACTGGGCTGGCTCAAAGGTACTGGGTTGGAACTGACACCAACCCTGTTCTAGCAGGCTTTTGAGAAAGAAACAAGGATCTGCTGGGGGCACTGTCTGTGTTCAGCCCTTTCTTCATGGTAGCTAGGGAAACAGAATCATCAGTGCCATATGGATTCACTTTTTCTCCCTGACTGACAGTTTCTTTGCTTCCCACACAGGCTAATTTAGGCTGGAAAGAATCTATAATGTGGGAGGTCTTTATTACTAAAAATTAAATCCAATAAAATGCAGATGTCCTGATGGTACCCACAAACAAACTGTCTTTGTAATAAATAGCCAACTGGAGAAAATGTATTTATGCATCTGTATTAGAACAACTGACAGCTTTAAACTTGAAGATCTGTTTAAGATCATCACAGTTAAGGAAAATACAAGAAAACAAGCCACTGGAATTTTTAAGAATAAGTTTATAAAACAACAGTGCCAGAGAATCCATATGTTACTAAAAGGATAATAATATAATTATTTAAAATAAAATATTAATGCATGACATTAATAGCCTTATTCTTTTCCCTAATTAAAATCACTTTTCTTGCAAAACTGTCCTGTCATAAGAATATTTTCATCTCTAATCTAGATTTTATATTGCTATATTATAGAAAATATACAACTATTATGATCAATATAAACTTTAAGATTAAAATACTAAGGCATTTTATCTGCATTTCATTTTTCTCTGACAGAATGTTACTATTTTAAATGTAAATATTTTATTTTTTAAAATACACCTGTGAGAGGAAAATTGGGACTGGGATTCCTTCAAAATTATACAATTTATTTGACAACAATATAATAAATTCAGGCCTTTTTATGAAATTAGTCCACCCCCACCACATCCTATCAACATAATTAATTGTGGTTAATCCAAGAACCTAAATAGAATAATACAGGTTAAAACACCAAGGTAACAATCTTATGCCCCATAGCTTTTCTGTTTCTCTGTCAACAGATTTTACTTTTTAAAAATAATGGAACTGTAGACAACTACAAGCGATCTAATATACAAAGTTTACAAAGATATTTTTTAAGGGGTACAGAAATGTGGCAGCCATTCGTACTTATATCTCTGAATCATCTTCCTGCCATTTTGTTTAATTCCTAAGAAATCATGACCAATCCAGAACTAGGTTCTTACCTTTTTCTCACTTTATGATCCCACCCTCTTGTATTTTAAGCTAGCTCACCCTCACATGAACTACAGGCATATGGGACTACGCTTTGGGAAATATCTGCATTATTGATTATCGTGGGCCTAAATTCTTCAAATATTTACTGGTTTTCAAAAGAAATTAAAATACGAAATTTCCAAATTATTCTGCCAAATTGGGTGGAATATATATGTTGCCTCATTTTCTTGTGAATACAACTATGTAAAAATATGTATATAAAAAAACTGGATGGGGTTTCTCAAATGCATTGTATCAAGGGTGTAGAATTTTGACTTTTTTGCTTCTTCTAAACTTTCTGTGACATTTTTATGCCACTTTTATCATATAGGAGGGAAAAGTGTTTTTATTCAACTGGGGAGAACTTCTTTAAAGGTGACTATTATGGGAAGTGACCTGACCTGTCTACATTCAGGCCTTATATAACATAAGTCTCATTAGCCTTAATTATGCTGTTGAGAACCTATCTGAAACCAGCGTCATGTTCCATAGCATAGTCACTCCTACAGTAATAATGAGAGAAGAACATGTACAGACACACAACAGCGAAAATACATTGTTTGATTATATGCTCTTATTTAAGACTATATACAGATGAGCAAGACATATCTCATGTGCAACTCCTACTGTTTAATACAGAATGATGTGTTGAACAGGGAGAAACTGGCAAACATTGTAGACCAGTTGTAGACAGTCTTGCTTTTGATGATGGTTTGGCATTGGTTTTAGACTTTATCTGAGTTGTCATATTTTACCTTTCAACCCTGAAATAAAGCTAAAGAATTGGTAATGGTGATTAAGGAGACTGAAGCAAGAATGTCTACAACATGTGTGTCACAAACAACAACTGGTAAAGACACGGGCCTAAGCAGAATTCAGAAGGACAACTGAACACTTGGAGCCATTTAGAGAAAAAGGTTCCTGTGATAAATAGGTCACCTCTGATGTAGTCAGCATCTAGAAGGTTATGCCAAACGACATAACCACTACTATTTTCCTTTGCCTTCTTTTCTAATTAGAATCTATATTAGAGCATCAGATTCATTCACTCATTCATTGATTTTGTAATACTGAGCCCTCAACTAGATCGTGAAGATACTAAGACGAACAAAATTCAGTGTCTGCTCTGAATTCAGTGTCTTAGTCCAACTAAGAAGATGGATACAATTGAGAAGATGGACAAGCAAACAAGTCATTTCAACACAAGGTAATAAGGGCTGTGAAACAGTGTCCAAACCTATCTAAAGTCATAGGCAATGTTACCTAAGAAATGTTTTAAGTTGCTGTGTTGCCATAGCTACCACAGTTCTTCGATGTAAGTGAAATGCCCTTGCCAGGATACCAGATACCTTTCTGAAATTTAGATATATGAATAATAACTCCTCGAGCTGCTATAAAGTACACCTTCAGTAACCTGACAGCTCATCAAATAACTTAAGTGTTCAAAGGGGTAATGAACAACCTTATTTTGTCACGTATTTGAACCTCACAATCTCTCAAAGGCATAAACATGCTTCTGTTCGTGGCAATTCTTCGCTCCTCTTCTACATAAAATAAAAATATATCACTATATAATTCTTTAAAATTAAAAACAACCATGTTAGGCTGTTGCTCAGTTCGAATATCAGTGTGAAAGACTTGGTATCTTGCCAGCTTCCTTTTATTTTTTTTAATAGTATCCTAGAAATAAAACACAGGAACTCAAAAAAATAGGAACAACTAATATTAGGTAGCAGCACCTCTTGCCAGTCATAGCAGTGGTTCCCATTTTCTCTCTGGAAAGTTTTTTTTTAAGTGACTGAATAGTCCTCTCTTCACTATTAGACCCAGTCGTTCACATGAACCCAGATCTGCGTTTCAGTTTTGTCTGTATTTTACTGGCCTAATTAACCTAATTCCAAATATAAAAATCACAAAATATCATCTGCCTCTGCTTATTTAAAATTGAGTTTATTAATACTAGTAGTGTTGTCAGGCTACTACTACAATTCAGAAAATATATATATATATGTGAAGCACTCAAAGGCACATCAGTTGCATCTAAACTGCAATCTAAAGCCAAAGTATTAAAACTCAAATAAGAAGGACTTTCACTATCTTAAGAAAGGAGAAGAGAATTCAGTTTCTCCACACAGGACTCCCTCATCCAGTTTTCTCCTAAGGATTTATAGCTGAACTCCCCCATACCTGAGAAAAGAGAACTTGCCTACATAATGCATCTATATGAATGTAGTTGTACACATACATAAGTATGAAAAACAAAGAATCTCAGTATTTTGAAATGAGATGAAAACAGCAAACAAAGATAATACTAAGAGAATTAATTTTAAAATAATAAATTTAGTATCTAACAGCAGTTTAAAAATCATGTAAGTCATCTATATATTTTACTTATGATAAACTAAAAATATATCTTCCATCTTTTTTCAATGCCCATTATCATGTTGAAGCATATGTTTACAGCAAAACATAAGGCTTTTAGAAAAAGAATGACATACTGGAAAACACTTTAAGCTTACCAGCCTTAACCAGATCATGCTGTAGTAAGAATGCATATTAAGGAAAGTATAACTTAGATTAAAATGAACTTTGACAGGCCTAAAATTAAAATTAATATCATAGACTTCCTAGTATTTTTAAAATTTAAGTTCTTGAGTATTAAAGTATATACTCCTAACAGCTGAAGTTGTATCTTATTTTATATAATTGTTTCTAACTTTTGTTTTGAATGTTAGACTTATGGAAAAGTGGCAAAAATTGTAGAGCTCCCATATGCCCTTCGCTCAGTTTTCTCTAACATTAATATCTTATAGTAAAATATAATTTTGTAGTTTACTTAAATACAAAATTTTATTTGCAAATTAATGCATTTGTATTTGCAAAATTGTATTTGTAAATATAAACACACAAAATTACTGAAACCAAGAAATTAACATTGATGTGATACAATTTACCAATCTATAGACCTTCTACTAATTTCTCCAGTTTTCCACTCACTTCTTTTTCTTGTCCAGGCTCCCATGTTGCATTTAGTTGTAATGTCTCTGGTCTCCTCCAATATGTAACAGTTTCTCAATTTTTCTTTTTCTTTGACTCCCATGACATTGACACTTATGAAAAATACTGGTCAGTTATTTTTATAAGATGTTTCTCAATACGGGGCTTCTATGATTTGTCCTTGATAAATTGAGGTTATGTGTTTTTGGCAAGAATACCAGAAGTGATATGCCTTTTATAGTACATCATATCAGGGGTACAAGTAATATATAATTATAGGTTATGTTAAATTTGATCACTTAGTTAAGGTAGTATCTGTGAGTTTTCTCCACTGTACAGTTACAATTTTTTTCTTTGTATTTAATAAGTTAATTGTAGGAGATGAGTTAAGACTATGCAAAATCCTGTTTCTGATCATACTGTTGTCCACTAATATTAGTATCTATTGATGGCTCTTGCTTGCAATAATTATTACTTGGTGTTTACCTAATGGTGATTTTCCAATTTTATGATTCCTTCTGCACATATTAATTAGGATCCTACCACAAGGCAGAGCTGTGCCTTCTTCCTTTTATTTATTTATTTATTCAATTATTTATTTGTATCAGTATGGATTCATGGATATTTATTGTATTCTATTGGTTATAATCTAAAACTATCGTTATTTATTTATTTTATTGCTCAAATTTCCTCAGATTTGGCTAATGATACATTTTCCAAGTTGATTCCTGTGTCTTTTTAAATGCCCCCATCATTTTTTGAGCATTTCCTTATTTTCTGGCACTAGAAGATGTTCCAGACTCATTTTATGTTTCCCTGCCCAACCACAGAATCAACCATTTTTCAAGGAACCTTGGTTTCTTTTGGTGAAGAATGATATTTAGAAACCAAGATCTGGTTGCTAGGTATGCCCAATGCCACTTGGTTGTTATTGCTTCCAGGCCCACTCAGTGAACAAAGGTAGAAAATATACATGTGTATGGTAACACATGCACACACATATCTATATTTCTAAAACTATTCACCTGTGTGTATGAATGTATATATGTGTATATATAAAACCATGAGTTCACACTAATAATCACATCACAAAATTGAATTAATAATCCAACATCACAAAATTCATTCTAACATTCCCTGCTTTCCTTATCTGTAACTTCTTTCTCTGACACTGAGAAACCTCACTCTCATTATCCACAGTATATTTTCTTATTTGCTCAATCATAGTATGCACATAAAGTAGTTTCAGAATTGTAAACCTATATTCCCATGAGAACAAATTTAGTAAGTTGAATACAATATTTCCGTGCAGGATTTTTGGCCTTAGCCTTATAGTTTAAAGTTAGAAAGTCTATTTTCCAAGGTTAATGAGGTTAGTTCTTTTCTTCCTCACCCACTTCATGTGATTATTATCCATTGAATACACTTAAATTCATGTATTTCTCTTTATGTTCCATTTGAAGTTCCTCCTAAGTCTTGACTGATTTTAATTATTTAGGGGTTGGAGGGAAACATGTGAAATACTACCGTGGTTCTCAGAGTCAAAGCAATATGAAAAGACATACACAGAGAAGTGTCACTCCCCCCTCTCATTCCTACTACACATTCTTTCTATCCTGTCCCATCCACTCCCTGTGGGTAACCAATGTCATTATTTCTGGTTTATCCTTCCAGCATTTTTTTTCAACGAATGAGCAGATAAATCTTTATTTTTTTAAGCCCCCTTTCCTTTTTACATGAAGTAGTTTATCTTCTTCAATGTCTTTCTTTTCTCATAATTTTTGAATGTTATCTTAGATATTCTTGCATGTTTTCTTTTCTACATAAATTTTAATATCAACTTGTAGAGCTCTATTTTTAAAAAGCTCAGTATTTTTCTAGAAATTGCATTAAATCTATAAACTGATTTAAGGAGAACTGACATCTTTATAATGTTGACTCATTCTATCCGAGAATAGAGGATGTCTTCCCATTTGTTCAAGTCTACATTGTTGGCTTTCAGGAGTGCTTTAAATTTTTCACATCTAGGTTTTGCACATTTCTTATTAAATTTATTCCTAAGTAATTCAATCATCTTTATTGCTATTATATTGGGGTTTTCTCTAACTTTATAGATTGTAACTGGTTATTATTTGTGTATATACACAGAAAGGGGTACATATTGTAGGAAGAGAAGTATAGACATGTTGAGTTTGAGATGGCAGCAGAATATACAAGTGAAAGTATTCTGGAGGCATTTTGAGATCAGAACTAGAACTAGGAGGGATATTAGGGATGGATTTTGTTTAATCCTTGTATGGATGATAAGTGAAAACCAGGAGATGGCATGTGATCCCAAAGGAAGAACGTTATTTAAAAAGGGAAGAACGGTGAGCTGAGACCTAAACCTTGGAGAACACCCAGGTTTAGGACACAGAGATGAACCTCAGAATAAGGGAAGTGACAGAGGCCAAGAAAGAAGAAAGGTCCAGAGGTTAAAATAGGCCTCTGTGGCAGAAGTGGCAAAGACAATGAGGCCTGAGCAAATAAATGCCTTTAGATGCAGGTGATCCTCATGTTTTCCAAAGCTTGGTCGCCAGCATTCTAGTTCTTTCAGGATGCTAATATGTATTGTTCAAAATGTTATGGAGATCAACAAGTTTCTAAAACACTGGATTAATCAAAATTAAACAGGTTTCTTTACTGCATGACTTCTCAGAACTATTAACATATTCCTATGCATTATGAATTTCCATAAGAGAAAATAGTATGTGGATTTCTACACATTTTTTTTTTTTGACCAACTAACCTAAAGTTTCCTTAACCAATCTTTTTTTCCAAAAGGATTTCTCAGGATGAGATATATCTTGGAACATACTTTGGAAATTTTAAAGCACACTCTAAACCAATTTTCTTTAGCCTCCTCTCCGCCCTCAAAATCAAACACAGAATCTAGAAATTTCATTTTTATTTTACAGGAAATAGAGCCTTCTAATACTGGAGGATTGCCACAGAGTACTCCTTCCTGGTGTTATCACACTACAGCCCTAGCTGACAATCATTCTAAAGCAGGCACCCGAGAGATAGCAAGAGAGTTCACTGAAGAAGAAAGGGGTTCTGTGGAGGGAAAAACAAGGAGCCATTTGAGTCAAAGGTCCAGGAGCATTTGGAAACTCACATGCAGTCTGGCAGCACAGTTCCCAGGCAGTCTGATCCAGGAGGTACAGAAAGACTCTGTGGTTCTCAGAAGCAGACACTCACCCTGGCAGTCCAGCAGCTGCAGGCTCTTTCCAGAAGGGAGCAGCCCCTGCCAGGGGCTATCGGGACTGAGCCTGTAGATGAGCAACAACATGGCAAGAGGTTAGAGTGAAGGCAAGGCTGACCAGAATTCCATTCCTCAAACAGAAAACATTCCAAATTCAAAAATTTTTAATTTCATCTTAAATTTTCTAAAATGAAAAATCACTCCTCTAAAGATACTTTATCAGCAAAGGAATAAGTACTTCTCTAAAGAAACACCGTAAAAGAAGTCATAGTGACAGTGGAAACCAGACAGCAAACAGTTGGATGAATTTATCACAAATCTGTTTATTGAGATGTAGCATTCACTTAAATAAGAGTCTTATTGCATGCAAAAAGAAATATTTTACATGATATTTTGTGGTAAATTAAAGGGGACGGCCCTTGCTTTATTACTAAAGGCTAATGTAAGATTCTTCATTTTTTTTAAGTCCTAAAGGCATTTCACAGTCTAGAGATAAGTGGATATATGAATCCAGTCAGGTGTATCCGTGCCTACCTCATAGAACTTCACCCAACTTTAGGTCCTAAATTTGCCCAGGCTTGGCAGCATATTGGAAACATCATTTCTATTAGTATGTAGAGTCTAGAATTAGCCTTGTGATTCTAAGTCTGCTACCAGAGCACTCTCAATTCAAACCCTAAACTGTGTTGTCCCTGCTCCCTTTGTGCATGCCTAATCTGTATTACAGGACTTCTTTTCCAATTTGTTTTGTAATCCATTTCTCTCCTAGGATATACAACTGCCCTAAACTCAAGCCCTTTTGACTATGGCCTTAACAATCACTCTACTCCTTGTCAGCAGATATCCTCCACCTTCCACACCACCAACACCACCATTAGCACTACACTCTACCCGACGGTGGGGTCTTGCTTCCAACTGGGCAGATAACTCACAACCACTATTCTGAACCATCATTTTACTTAAGTTATCATCACTTCATGGAGATCCCTGCCACAAGGCCTCACCAGAAAATATCTGAAATTTTTGGTATCAGCATTAAACTGAAAAGGGTGAAAACTCATATCAGTTCCATGGACATCAAGATTTGGGTTGCTGACGACTCCCAACCATCAGGCTCAGCCCTGCTTGTGCCCAAATTGCTCCCCTTTTCCAAGCAATCTGCCTAGAATAAAACCCCAAAATACTTTTTTAATTTTTAAATAACTTGTTTTTAAGTTCTTAATTTCTTCCTTGAAGTCTACAGTTGTTTTAATCAGATATTTGGTCCTATCTAAACAGTGCTTCCTTTAATTGAAGTTCTTGGGGTCTAATTATGCTATTTGATGTATTTCCTGGTCTCCACTCATAATAGATTATTTCCTTGTATATTTTCTAATTTCAATCTGTGCAGCTTCCTCTGTGGAAATGATATGCAACCACGATTAAGGGTATATCGCCCCTGCCCGCGCACACACACAAAGGTTTGCATTTGCTTCTACCACCCACTCCAGAATTAATATCAGCCCTAGACTACTTTTTTTAGTTAATTTCTCAGTGTGGAGGAGTTCTTAGACCCCTACAGATGGTGTAAATTTAAATGACAAATCCATATGAGGTTTATGGCTATGAACTTCAAATGGATGCTATTTTTGTCCAACCAGAGCACGGGTGAAAAGCATCAAGCTCCTGGTTGCCTCCCTGAGTTGGTAGGCAGATATGTGCTAGCATGTCCTTTCTCTGAGCACAACCTTTTGGGGATTTCAGCATTATGGGGGTGTCTAACCTGACACTGGCCCAAGGCTCTGGTGTTCTTGCATGGGTTAATAAACCCAAGGCTCTAGGTTAACAAGACCAACACATCAGGGCAGCAGTAATATCATCTTCCATTACACCATTTTGGTTTTCAATTCACTCTTCACTTTTGGTGTTTTATTTTACCCTGATTTCCAAATGTTTTATAATGAGAGAGTTTGTCAAGTTATCTAAACCACCACAATTTTGCTGGAAATAAAAGTGCCAGTGTGCCTTTTTAATAACAAAAAATTCAACTGGCAACTCTATCAGTTTAATTATATTTTAGTTAATATGTTTTTTACATAGACAAAAAGTACCTTCAAGAAAAATAGTACAAGACCTTAAAATTATATGCTTCAAAGAATATCTCACTGTAGTTTTTTATAAATCAGAAGGCCTAGAATATAATTTCTGCTCTGTGAAATGATAAAATATTCATTTGATATTATCTTTTTCTATATTCTTTGTACATCCACTACCACTCTGGTTTAGGCCATTATCTCACAGTAAGATTTATGAAATAGACTCTTAATTGGTTTTCACATTTCTACTCTCTCTCAACTCCAATTCATGCCACAGGTAATCACTAGATTAATCTTTCTAAAATGCTGCTCATACAGTAACATGCTTTCTACATGTCTTTGATACTTGTCTACACAACTTAGACATTTACTCACTATCATCATTTACTATCATCCTGTACTCCTTGTTAATTCTTGCTTCTGTTCTTAATTCTCCTTTCATCTAGAATACCCTTCTTCTTTCTCTCTGCCTTTTCAAACTTCTGCCTATTCTTAAATGTTCTGTATTAATCTTCCACCTTGAAAAGTTCTCTCACCTACCCCCCAGAAGCGATCTTGTTCTCTTTAGTACACCACTGCTGCTGCCTAGCATCAGAAATGTTCACTTAGCATTTGTCATATAGATACAAACTTACAAACAAGTTGTGTATCTTTGTACATTGGCTACTTGAAAAGCTTATTTCCATTTCCGCCAGAAGTCAGATTGTAAATGCTGGTTATATTTTGAAGCAGAAGTCACAGAAGTCTATTCAGCCCTTGATGAAACTGAACCAAAGACTAATGGTACTAGTTCAAGAATCTAGATACAGGTAAAACTGTATGTGTCCAGAAAAAGCAAAAGGATGAATTTAATTTATTCTTCCCTTTTAATAAAGTAATAATTTCCACTCTTGGGCAAATTTCTACTTAATATTCCAAACATTTATTGGACAATTACTGGCCGGTACTATAGAAATACAGTGATCAAGACAGATACATTCCTTAGCCTCATAATGGTCCCTTATCCCTACCTCTTTCATGTATGCAATCTTTTTCCATTTCATTACACCCTTCTCCCAGGGCCCAAAGTTTCTGACTTGGTGACTAGATAGTTGGAAGTAGTGCCATTGACCAAGGTGAGAATTTCCCGAGAAAAGATAGTTTGCATGCTGGTGGGACACCAGGTAGAGATCTGCAGAATGAAAAAAAATAAAAGAAATAGTCTTAGAGCTTATGACGATGACAAATGACCTGGACCAGAGCTAGAGGTTTTGACTCACCAATGTACCAAGGGAATTATCATCATCATGGACATGAATAAGACCATTTTCATAAGTATGGGTTGCTTGAAGGTATATTTTTTAAAGTACTAAATCGGCTATGCGATCTTGTTCTTTATTATTTTTTTCCTTAAGGGCATTTTACAACAACAACTAGTCTTCTTCTCCTTTAGGGCAAGAACCTTTTCAGTCCAGCTTTATACCCCATAAAGATTTGCACACTATATGGATTCAATAAATATTTGTCTATTGTTCCCGCTATGTCAATGTTAGATTCTGGGACACATCAATAATTTCCCTAGGGTTAATAAAAGTAATTGTAAACAGTTGGGTAGCCTGATGTACCACAGGCTGGCCAAATATAACAATAATAGCTACCATATTTGCTAAAATAACAGCTAAACTGCTATACACAATTTAGGATTAAGGACTCATTAAATAATAATACAATTCTTTTCAGTTATAAGGGCCTACACATTGTTCTAAGACAGGCATTGAGTATTTCTGTTCCCATGTTTCTGATGACTCCATTTATCCCCACCTGGAAAGACCTTATTATTCCTTTTCAGAGGTCCACCCCCTTATACTTTGTGAACCTCTCTCAAGTCCCACCTGTAATGGCCTTCCTAAATACTCTGGCCCCAGATTATCATTCCCACCCAAAAAAACATTACCCTGCTTCCTTAATTTTATCTATCTAATCGATCTTCCCAGCCATATTGAAGAAGAATCTTTCAAACTTTTTAGTACCCCCTTTGCCTAGCCCAATGTGATAAAATAAAAGGCATCCCATAACTCATTTCTGTTGATGATGATTGGAGGATAAGCACCAAATAAGTCATAAGATCATAGACTGTTAGAATTGGAAGGAAACTTTGGGCCTACCATCCCATCCTAACATCTAACAGATATTGTGTGTTTGCCCTCAAATTAACTACTTAAGTTAATTGTAGATTCTCAACTTAGAGTCCCCAGACAGCTGCTAAAATAAAGTCCTCTTGTCATGAAATGGTCAGAAAAATGAGTGTAACCCAACTTTCTTATTTTGAAAATGGTGAAGCATAGTTCCAAAGAGACAAAATTATTGTTCCAAGGTCACAGAACCAATGGAGTGCTATAATCTAGAAACCTAGTTTATTGACCCCTACCTTGAAGGTTTTTGCATAATGCCGAAGCATTTGGAGACTAACACTACTGTTAAATTCCCTATATAAAAGACATACACACTTGACAATTTTCTTTTAGTGCTTTCAGTAATGATGTTTTGAGTTCAAAATCTTTTGAATAATGAAACTAGACAGTAGCTGGATAAAAATCATCTTTTGGGTTAATCAAAATAACTTCACACTTAAAAATGTTCTTTATGGTTATTACCACTGAAGCTCAACTCCAAATGGAGTAAAGTAGGAGAAAACTTCAAGAATGAAGCTGCTTCTACTGTTCTATCCTTGCTACCAAATCCCACAAGGGCAAGGATGCTACAAATTAGTAAATCCTCCAAAATACTTCTATAATGTAGGTATGGGGTTGTTATTTTTTTTTTTTTTGACAGTGTGAAATTACCATGCTTCATTTTATTTTATACATCCTAGAAAGAATTCAATTGTTTTTAAATATAGGAAGTTTTTAAAATGGAGTAAGCTATATCAGAGCTAATACCTCAAAAAGAGAGTTTGTTAAGTAAATGAACATATTAAGCTTCCATTGCATTCTCTCAAAGGTCTGTAATAGGTCTATCAATGCCAAGTTAAAAAAAAAAAAATTCATTTCATATCTATGCTTATTACGGATTTGGGGGTACTACTTCAATAAGAAAAAAAATACTATTTACTAGAGGAATTAGCATTCTTGCTCTTTTCCTTCTCCTATCTTTTTAATCTAGCAACAAAAAAAGAATATAAATTTTACTCTTCAGACAACTAATTCAGTCTTGCTATTGTTATATCTCCAGAGACAAGATTTACATTTTGAAAAAAATACCATACTGTACAAATATCATCCATGTTTATATCCTACTCAGCCAATATATCATAGATTCTGTATGATAACACATGGGAATATTAAACTTTGTCTTCACTGACAACCCAATTGGCATCTTTAATTTACACTGCAGATGTTTTATACTGATGTATTTTGAAAATATCTGAAGTATTCTCAAGACAATATTCTGAGGTTTCTGCAGTGGTCCACTTTAGTCTTTTGAAGTTCCCTAGACAATAGGATACACACATAGATTTTCCAAAATATGTTTTGGTGGGTAAAAAAAAAAAAGAAAAGAGAGAAAAGTTCAAGTTGGCATTATCTAAAGCTTTCCTGAGTGGTCAGTACCTAATTCCTTTATGGCACTGTTGTTTGGCAGTCAGTGAGCTTTACGATACCCATCTGATAGCACTGTTCCTGTTCCCAGACTCCTTTGTGGCATCTAAATCATTCTAGTGCCTTGTACTTATGAAACACTCATATTTCTAAAATAAAGATATAAAATTTTAATTTTACCTCTGAGCATATCATATGTTGGCTGTGATTATACAGAAGGTAATGCCTTAGGATAGTAATCATTGCTGTGGGTGTGGAGACGGCTGGTGAACATGATGCACGGTGGTGAGGCCTTCTACAGTGTTCCCACTGAACAGTGTTCTTTCATTCAGGGCCTCCGCCGCTTCTCATGGAGCTTGCTCCTGTTTACACCACCAGCTTCTCAACTTGAGCACAATCTGGCTTTTGTTTAAAAGGAGCTGCCTTTACCATCTGTTGCTAGTGTTTGCTAGTCATCCACTACCGTGCCACATGCTTAAAATGTGGACTTTGGAACATTTTTAAAGCAGAGTTTACACCTCCCCTATTTCATTGTGATGTAGTTAACACAGAGAAAGCACATAGACTTCAGGCACACATTTGCTTGGTTATAACTCCCAGCTCCATTACTTCTAGCTATATGGCTTTAAATAAGAATGCTCCCTGGCTCTCAGTTCTCCTGTAATGGAGACAGTTATGCCTTCCTGATCAGGCTGTAGTGAGGATTAAATAAGAGGCAGTGTCAGACAACTATCAGGGTACGCAATTGACATTATCTGAACTCACCTGGATTAGCAAGTGTTAAAATGCACACTGCTTCAATTCTTTTGTGCATGTGGCAAAAAATACATTCTATAAAATTGTAACCATTTCTAAGTGTACAATTCAGTGGCATAAAGTACATTCACATTGTTGTACAACCACAACCACCATTCATCTCCAGAACTTTTCCATCTTCCAAAACTGAAACTCTTTACTCGTTAAACATTAACTCCCCTCCCCACTCCTTCCAGTGCCCTAGTAACCACCATGCTACTTTCTATCTCTATGAATTTGACTAAGTATCTCACATAAGTGGAATCATACAATATTTGTCATTTTCCTTAAATTCTCATAAATTAGCTGCAATTTGGAACTTAATTACCTTGTCTTAAATCATTAAGTTAATATTGTCATAGGTATATTGCATTTAAGATGTTAGGGTTCAACCTAATGTACCTATATGTATATGTAATTTTATGACTGTTAAATTTTATGATGAAAACTTGAGACTTGCATTATGTATGTTTTGTTTTACTGCATATTTCTCAACTCAATTTTGTTGTATTTTACAAAGTATTATTCCAGGATGGATTTAAAGTTATAAGAAGCTGGCCCTTCACCACAGGTCATTTAAGAAACATTTGTTTAAAGAATGGGAGAGACTGGACTAAGCAGATATAGTATAACCACTGGGAAGCAATAAGCACTCCCTTGACGTTAGTAATCATGAATATAAAACACACATGGTCAACATAGTTGTTTTTGTCTTATTTAACAGCATGGATAAATTTTTATTGACAAGAGAATTGGATTTAAGCAGGGTTTTGGTTTCTCCAGGTGAATACAATAAAGAAAGAAGGGTCAAGAGAATTGGTGTATAGCAAAGGATTGACTATAAAGAGTTGACTATATAGTTGGTCAAAGACTTTACAAATGTAAACTTAAGATTTGTGCATTACTTTGTATGTAAATTTTACATCCAAAGAAGAGAACTACAAACAAATATTGAACTCAGCTTAATGATATGAATGCTTAAGAATTTAGGAAGAAAGTAGAGATGTGTGCATTTTTTTTTTTCAAAAATAAATCGATGGATGTATAGAGGAATGGCTAAGTGGATAAATATGTGATCAAACTTAATGGTATAATTTAAGTGATGGAGATATGGTTGGTCATTATAAAATTTTTTCTATTTTGCTGTTGAAATTTTTCAAAATAAATGTTGGAAAAAATAGTGCCTTGAATTAATTTGTAATCATTCATTTTATATTCTCAGATTATTAGTTCTCGAAGGACAGAGGAAGTCATATCTAGAAGATTTTCTAGTCTATGCTTCTTTTTTTCACAGATGAGAATACTGAGTCCTGAAGATGCTGACTGACTTTATTCATATGGCAAGTTAGGGGAATATCTGACACCTACTTAGTTTCTTCCCAATACATTAGGGGCAACTGAAGTCTATAACTACCCGCTAAGGGATCCATGGAAGGGCTTCTGCAAAGCCCATAAAACCCTAAAAACTATATGTAAAATTTTGAGTTTATGTTCACATGTGCATTTTTTTAAGGAGAAAATTCATAGCTTTCAAAAGATACTTAAGTAATCTGACTCAAAAGAGACTACTGTCTCTTTCAAAATTTACTAGGGTAAATTTTATTTTCATCTGCATTTCTTGGAAGTACAGAACACAGTGTTATAACATTCAAGAAACATTTTTAAGTTGATAGTGTTTTACTGATAATCAGTGTTAAACTGACATTTTAAACTGATTGGTGATAATGATATTCAAGAAGGTTTTTGTCTGCCAAAATTATAAGGATGTTTATAATTTAAGATACTCAAGCCCTGTATAGTTTTTAATTATTGTTAAGCTTATCCCTTAGTGAACCACATAAAGCTGACTAAGCTCTGATAAAAGATTTGTTTTTCTCTTCCTTTTACTTCTTTTTCTCTTTCTTGTTTCTGCTTTCACATTCACAGATTACTGTATCATTTAGCAAAATCCATCCCAGTCTTTAAATTCTTAATTTCCAGTACGATACTTCATTCTGTAATACCCTTCAATTTCATTCTATAAGTTACCTTGTTTTTGAATATGGGTTGAGTAAGGAGTTGCCTTTGAGATAGGGTTAGGCTTCTGTGCTCTTGCCTGATCCTTGGCTATACCACTAGTTGGAGGAAAGCTGTCTGTCTGAGCTTTAGCTTTTTTACCTATAAATTAAATACTTGCTGAAGTATTCCACAAGATTTTTTCACTATTAAGTGAATTATTGTTTTTTAAATAGTTTTAAGAGTGTGAACAATAAAATATATGAACAGGACAAACAAAGAGAGACTCATAGACATGGACAATAGACTAGTGATTACCAGAGGGTAGCAGGGAGAAAGGAGGAGAGAGGTAGAGGGGTAAAGGGGTCAAATATGTGGTGACAGAAAGAAATCTAACTATGGGAGGTGAACACACAGTGTAAATATATATGCTTTACTGTTAAAGTGTATGGCTGAAACTTATTGGATTTCATTAACCAATATTATCATTAAAAAAAAAAGTCATCAGAAGGTTCTAGAAGCAAAAGAAAGAAAGAAAAAGAAAGCAAGAAAGCAAGAAAGAAAGAAAGCAAGAAAGAAAGAAAGAAAGAAAGAAAAGAAAGAAAAAAAAAGAAAAGAAAGAAAAGAAAGCAAGAAAGCAAGAAAGAAAGAAAGAAAAAAGAAAGAAAGAGAAAGAAAATACATGGTATTATATTTGGCCAAATCAAGGAAAAAAATATATATCTATAGTTTATATACTTCATAAGACCCAAGATACTATAAATTATTGAAGAAATGAAATGATTCGGCAGAGCTGTATCTGACATTGAGGAGGAAAATATTTCTCATCTCACATAAGCACCATTCTAGAGTGACTCTCCCATCTACCTGGGCATAAGTTTGCTATCCCTCTATTTTTCTTATTTGTCGATTCCATCAATGCCTACTTTGATCTCCAAAAGGCCACATTCTTTACATAAATATAACAAAGCTTTATAAACACTAACTGCAACAGGTTTCTCCTGAATTTCCAAGAATAAACTGAATAGATAGATCGGCACAGCTAAAACAGGACTGTCTGTAAATCTACTTGGGCTGTCAAAAGAAAGAGAATTGTGCAGGAAGTAAAAGAGTCAATGAGACAAATTAAAGGAAATAAAGAATTCTGGTGTGGATTAAACTGACAAGCTCAAGAACAAAATGATGAAGACTTTTAATCACTTCAGAAAGTCTATAAAACTATGTTAAGTACAAGGACCAGAAAATGTTAATAATAAACCTTATCCCATTACATAAGAGACAAAATGAACTGTCAAAGCTTTAGAAAGATCAGCTCTATCATATATTGTATCTGTATTAAATGTCCTTACTGAAAACTAATTGCAAGTCTAATGAAGAATTTGCTTTGCTAAGAAAGAATGATCTTTTTAATGAGTCAAATTATTTCAAATATGGAAGGCTCTTGGACCTCTATAATTGCTATGAGAACATGCTTGGGCTAGCCTGCTGTAGGATGAGACACAAGGAGAAGATGAACCGGGCCACTGAAGTCCGTCCTAGATCAGACAACAGCTGACCAACTAGTGAGTCCTAACTGTGCCCAGAAAAATCACCCAGCCATACTCAGCCAAGATCAGCCCAAGCAACCCCACAGTTCAGTCCCTCCAAGGAGAATATCCTTTATGGGGTGGGAGCAAGGGGCAAACTGGGAAGACCATTGAGAAGGCTACTGCAATACGCTGTGCCATCAGCTCCTAAAACCAATGATTAATTCTGTAATCATAAAAAGAGAGTCAACTAGGCATTATATGCCTTCTGGTGTGATATAGTACGAAGTATATAACATCAGTTATGAAGCTATTTTCCCAAACAATAGAATCTGCTCTGACTAAGCGTCCAGATCTAACTACTAGTTTACAAGAAATACATGTTAAACAATAACAGAGGGATGAAATCAGCCAAATTCAGACTATGAAAACTCTTATGGTACAAATTACCTGCTTTCTTATACTAAGAATAACAGAAAAATAAAGAGGGGGCAATCTACAGTCTAAAAGATAGTCTATAATCTACTGTAAAAAAAAAACATTTATGAGACAATCAGTGAAATTTTAACAATAACTAGATATTTAGCAATATTAAGAAATTCCTGATTTTTTTAGATGAGTTAATATTGTGGTTACTTTTTTAAAAAGTCCTTGTAGAAATGCATACTGAAATATTTATGGATGAAAAGATATGCTATTTGGATTCACTCCAAAATAATTCATTTGGGACAGAGGAGAGGGTGGGGTATAAACAAAACAAGATTGTGCATGAATTGATCATTGCTGAAGCTGGTTGATGGATTCATGGGAGTTCATTTTACTATTCTCTCGACCTTGTGTATTTTAGAATTTTTCCATTTAAAAAATGTTTTAAAAGTATGAAAGAATATAATATACATACAACATATAACAGGAAAAAGTTCGTATATATGACTCTTTCTCATGACTGACAAGCCCTACTACCTTTGCAGACCCTCGTTCCTCTGGAGACCCCAGTGACAGTATTAATGCAAAAATCCCCCTGAGCTAGGAAGTGGCTCTAACCAACTTAAGAATGAAATTGAAAGCATGGTAGAGAAGCATATATACAACATGTGCCTGTAGGCTGTAATATGTATTTTAATGTATACTCACTGAATTACTACCTTTTTTAATTAGCCAGCTTTTAAACTATTAAAATCATGTCTTGACAAAAAATCCAAATAGTACGGAAAAAGGAGAAAAAGCAAAAAGTAAGTTCTCTTCAATACCCAATCTCACTCCCACAGGTGTAGAACCACCAAACTAACATGCTCCTGAGTGTCTTTCCAGAAATGTTTAATGCATAATCGTATACACACGTGTGTGTGCATATGTGTGTGTTTGGAAAAGTTATTTTTAGGAAATATTTGATTAAGTACAAGAATGATCTGGCTTTTGGTTAGTTTTATTATAAACAATTAATAGTGAGTATGTAATATATCTTTATTTTGCAGCAACACTTTTATATTCACAAAGCTGTATATCCATACAATTTAATCGTAGTTCTCTTGTCACATATGATTTTCCATGTCATTCTCATATAGTTATTTATATTTTTATTGATCATTTGAAAATATAGCTGAATTTTTCACCTTAATATAAAAGACAATACATTAAAATGAAAACAAATTAATGGCTTATTTATCATTGTTTCTTTAAATCTTTCAAATTAAACATGTTTGAGGCTATTATCAACACAGTAATACAAAACTTTAGTGCATGAAAAGAAAAGAACAAGATTGGTATTTTTGTTTATTCTTATATCATCTGCCTCAATCAGGAGTAAAAATGGTTATGTTATAAATATATATAACAATTTTTTCAAAATAATTAAATTTGTGAGAGTAGTTTTTTTATATTACCTCTGTAATTTTTCACCTTTATTTTTTTTAAGTTGTAAGGTTTGCAGTGACAAATAAAAATGTTTCATTCTTTAAAATTTTTTAATTCATTTATTTTCCACACAACTATGAAATTATCGCACTTAAGATGACTTTCAAATGAACATTAACTACAGACTTTTTTTTTTTTCTATTAAATCTTTCACACTATTCCAAGATTCATCTCAGGCATGAGTTTCCCAGTACTACGCTACTTTTTAACATTGCCCCAATTAGCATGTGCTCATTTTGTTTGTGCTCTTCCAGTGATTACTGATTTTTCAAATTACTAAAAAAGAAAAAGAAAAAATAAGTCTTGCTTTGGTTACATGCAAGGCCAGCTTCATAGGTATGTGACTTATGCAGTCACACAGGGTCCTACATTCAGAAGGGCCCCATGCTTGTTTTAATGCTCTGCTGTCACTGACTTGAAGTTCATAATAATTTTATCTTTGAAGCTATGTTTTGTAAATGAAATCCAAAGGGACAATGGAGCACTGCTTGAACAGATACATGTGTATCCGTTGTTTCCTGCCACCCCATTTGGGTATAGCTTTCCTGATGCTGTACAAGCACAGGTTTCCAGTGGACCCAGTATGGGGATTAGGCAGGACTAAAAGCAAGTACAAGATAAGCATTTCATGGAAGCTGTTGGCTTCCATAAAGTATCGGTAGAATGTGCATGCATCAAGAAGTGAAATAAAAAATAGTCACATTAGTTTTTGCAGCATTTCCAGTGTTCTGGTAAGAAGAAAATACATATGCACATATGAGCTACAAAATACAAATTGTGTAATTTCGGTGATTCCACATGCAAGTTAAATGTTCTCATATTTGCATTTAAAATTGGCATTCCACAATAAAAAGATGAATGATAAAAATCATGCCAGTAATTTAGAATTTTCAATTTTTCTTAAAGAAACATTAAATAACAAAAAACTCCATGACAAGTCAAGAGAGAAACTGTGGAAGAAAGGAAAAAGCTTTATATTTTAGTATCTTTAACGGTACTTTTTCCCCTGACTCTTGAACAAGGGGGCCCCAGGTTTTCATTTTGCACTGGGCCTCACAAATTTTGTAACCAGTCCTAGTTAGTTATATGTTCTTTGTCTGCCTGGGGAATCCTCCTGCAGGAAGCATCTGTCTTCCATTCTGAAGTCATTAGTTCACTCTTGCAGCTGAGGTTTGGCTGGAGAAAGAACATCTTTATTTTGGCAAATGGGCGGAACTGGCAAACAGAAGTAGCAAAAGGAATAATCATGTTTTCTGAAATCTAGTATGGTAAAATACTTAAGACTCAGATAAGTTTTTTTGAGTGTGTTTTTGTTTTTGTTTTGTCTTTTTGTTTGTTTTGGTTTGCATTTTTTTCCTTCATTGTGGTTTACAGCTGTGCGTTTTTCACACTGAAGAGCAGTTGTCAACTAAATATTTTTCCTTCATCACTTTTTTTTAATTAAAGCTCAAGACTTCCCAGTGCCATCTTGCCGTGAATTTTCTTTTCTCTTAGAACTATTAGAAATGACCCAGACTACCCAAATGCTGATGTTAATTTTTATTATGTGCTTCTCTGTCCCTGATGAAACATCTTCAGATTATTTCAACAAATATTTATTGAGAGCTAGCTTTGTGAGAGCTACTGTGAAAGGCACTTGGTATGCCCAGTGAAATAGAAAGAATCCTTGGTCCTGAGGGATTTAGATCTAAAGATCCTCCAAAGGGGAGCAAGTGAAGCAAAATGTGATGGTTGTGTGATCCAGGGGTTCATGGGGTAGTTCTTTTGTTTTGTTTTGTTTTTATTTCCACACGAACTAGTGAACTCTATCTTTTTGTAGTAAATAAATCACTCTCTAATAGTGAATTAAGCACAGTAAGTTAGAGCACCACTGAATAAATATCTTATTGCTGTGTGTAATGGCAGGAAGGAGTTGAAACTGACTCATTTGAAGGAAAATGCTCCTTTTGGGAGGGGGGAAACCATTGTCATTTTGAGTTGAAATTTCAGTTTCTCATTTGAAAATCTAAGTACAGAAATACTGCTAAGGAGAATCATAAGTCTCTGAGGTCTTCGTTCTCAACATTCACTCACTGTTCTTCATTCTCAACACCTACAGTAAGAGTAATAACTTGTAATGTGCTTCTAAATCCAGGCTCTTGAGAGTTATGTTTGTGTTTCTATTATAAAAATATTCCTGAAAACAATTTAACATATATTTAAAGTATTTAATGTTGGAAGGTAGAAATTCTTTGAGAATTGTTTTTATGAAATGCTCATGGATCTTTTTATACCCATCAGTTCCCAGTTATATCATATTTATCTATCCCCAACATCTATTCTTTCCTTCTTGCAATAGTACTCCTAATTTTTGGCTGGGCATATGACCACTGGGGTAAAGACATTTTCCAGCTTCTCAGAAGCTAGGTATGGCCATATGACTAAGTTTTATCTAATGTGATATAAGCAAGGTATATGTATCTAATATCCATCTTTCCAGTTGGCCAGAATGTAAATGTGGTAGCTGGAGCTTCAGCATCCCCTCTGACCATGAGATGGAACATTAAAGACAGCAAAACAGAAAGACAGGATGAGCTTAAATCCCTAATAATTTCAAAGGCTGCCTACTTCTAGCCTTTTACATGCAGAGAAATAAAGTTCCATCTTGTTATTATTTGGGGTTTCTATTACTTGCTGATAGATCTAATCCTAACTGATACATTTTCTTATAGATTCCAGGCTCATTCTGCCTTAGGTGAATTTACTCTTAATACTTAAACTTTTTTCCTACCTTGAAAATTTTTGATCCTTCTGCTAAAGATTCCTTAAGGAAAGTTATGCTTTTCATTGTTACAGTTAATTCTTCCTAGTTATAAAAAGATTTAAACAGCATAACAGCTGCAAATATTAAAGTCATAGCTGAAAGAATCAATTATTAACTTTCTGTCAATACATATTCTAATTCTACTAAAGTATTCTGTTCTATATTTCTATACTCTATTTCTATCTAAAACATCCACCCCTACACTCACCTTTAAGTTGATTTCTGATCCTATGCATCTCACCAGATTTCATAAGTTCACACTTAATTAGCTAAAAGTTTCAGTTTTTTGTGTTTTTTTTTTTGTTTCTTTTTAAGGAATAAGGCATCTGGGTTCCACATCAAGCCTGAAACAAGTCTGACAGGAGCATCATTTTCCTTCCTAAGTGGAGGTTAGGAAATCATTTTCTGTGGTAGCCACTGAAGTTGTTGCTGGAAGTGGGGAGTCAGGAGACGCCAAAGTTAAAAGCCAGAAAAGAACTGGTGTGTTTCCAAGCCAAAGGACGAAGTGAGAACTAGATTAAAAAAATGAACTATATGGATAAACAAAGTATAGTTTCCAGTGGAGAAAGTCTCGATGGGATGAGGCGCACCCACCAGGTCTAAGAGAGAAGTTTATGAGTTAGTCCAGCAGCAGAGTAAGCTGCAGAGGCTTTCTTACTTAGTTCCCTGAAGACACAAATGAAGGAAGACATTCAAATGACTTTAAAATTAAAAACAAAGACTAAAATCATGAGCAAATTATTATAAATATGTCATGGACATGCTGGCCAGTTAAGGTAACAATCTTAAGGGAAAATCGTAACTGTGGTTAAGATCAATGAAAATTAAAGTATATGAATAGATAACTACACAAAAATAAAAATTTAGAAGAAATTTATTAATGTAATTATAACCCTATAATTGATTTAACTCCTTAATTTGAATATTTGGGGATCTAGATGAAAGGGGTGCTATTAATACCAAGTGATAGTGACCAATATAAGGGCTACCATCTGTCCCTTTAAAACTACTTTGTTTTCTTGCAAAGAAGCCTTTCCGTCATGTAAATACTGATGCATTTAACAAATGACATTCATTTTAACTAAAAATTAAAAAAAAAAAACAGGAAAACTGGAAATTAAATTAGTAATTAAAATGAACCATTCCCAATCTTAGAATATATCGGTTTGAATAACTGTGTGCCTTAGTTCCTAAAAGAGCCATAGGCAGATATATTAGCCAGTGGCAATAAACATCCAGAATTTAGCAAGAAAACTAAAGTAATAGATTGTGACTGAATTCCAGTGAGCCTCAGATAGCCTTTCCCTTCCTGTTCCCTTCAATGAAGTGATTTGGAGAATGATTTCTTACCCCAGAGAGATGAAACTGGTTTAGTCACAGATCTCAATGTTCTTTCCTCTTTTGCTCTTTTCCTTATTAGAAAATACTTCTTCACAGTGGACTGGGGCGGTTCATCTGTAAGAGGAGCACCTGTGTCTCCAGAAAAAAAGACAAGAATGGGGATTTGACCCTATCATATTAGACATCTAGAGCTATCTAGTCTGATTTGGCTGTCCCAGAGTATACAGAGAGAGCCAAGCAAGCATCAGTTTCTAATCTGATTTCCTTCTTTGCCTCGAGGCCAGATCCAATGCTTTGACACCAAGGCAGGCCAAGTAACAAATTCTGAATTATTAGCAGGAAACTTATAAAACAAAGTATTTACTGAATGTCACCTATGTACTAGGTACTCAATGGATACTAAAGAGTAGATATGAATTCTGCCTTCTGTTTACAATAAAGCTGGCAAAGCAAGGAACAAACATGTATAGTTATCTTTTCATGTGTCTGTATCCTCCATTAGATCATGAGTTCCATGACAGGAGGGACTGTGATCATATTCACAGCTGCCCATTACAGCCCAGTCTCTGCCCACTTGAAAAATACTCAAATAAATATATGAACATATACCATTGAAGTAACAGTAAAAGACAGCCTCTATGTAGTCATGTACCAAAGTGAGGCATAGAGAATTAAAGCTAGAAGCAGTTAGAAATATGAAGCTAGCCAAGAGGACAGCCAATGAGTTTGGAAAGCAGGTTAAAGTTAGAGCTTCCCATCGCGTGCAGAATAAAAGAAGCTCTCCCAGCTGGCTAGAGCCTGGCAGCCTTGGGGCCCTGACTGTGTTCTATCAAATGTATAAGGCATTCTCAAGAGAAGACATGAAGCAGCAAATAACCCCAACTCCAGTGTCAAAGTTGTCTTTCCCATATGGGACAATGACAGGAAAGACACGGTAGGGTTCTCAGAACAATCTTTTCTCTGGAGTCCTGAGACCTCCAGACCCAAACAAATGAGAAGTCACAATGAGACTTTCTTTCATAACTAAACTATTCCTTAAATTATCCAAAGCCTAAAAGCCTTAGATAAAAAGCTTGATAATAATATTGTAATTTAAGTGCTAATGATAGGTCTGAAATGTGAAGATTTGGTGCATTTTAGCTCTATGACTTTCAAGAATCAGTAGATGCCTGGGAAGCCCAGTCCCAAGTTGGCTGGTTACTCTTAACAAGAGTCCAGGCTATATCCAGAGGAAGAACCTAATGGCCTTCTCCCCAGGACAGTCTAGGGCAAGAGGACACCACCCCAGTCCAAGCTGCTCTTCTTGACCTGGTAAAATCCCGCTGATGAAAATGTCATCTCATCTTTGACTGGAAAAGGAAGGATCCAGTTTTCTTGGGCACTCATAGCTTTTGGAACAACTCTTTCACCTTCCTGTGCCATCAGCCCATGCCAAACCCAGTCTGGAGTAGTGAGAAACTAGAATCTTCTTTGGCAAGGTCACCTCCTCCTTCTTCTCTAAAAGTTTTGGATAGTGGTAATAAAGCTTGTGTTTCAGGCAGAGTCCCAGTAGAAAATAGAGGGTGCATTCAAAATGGGGTCATTTGAAGAGAGTTTGGTAAAGGGACTTTTTACAAAGGTGCAAAAAAACATATAGGGAATCAACAAGGCATAGTACTGTAGTGCCCTGGGGCTGTTACCACCCCACCATAACAAGGGTATAGACAAGTTACTGGAACCTGAAGATTGAGAGGTTGTGCACAGGGGCTCACCAGACAGGAGCCAGGACACAGCCAGCCAGATGAAACCCCTCAGGGAGAAAACCATTAATACTCTCCTCCCCCAATCTCCTTGGCCAATACCAACAGGAAGCTCAGGGTCAAAGGAGCCCTCTGATACAATCTCTTCAGGTCAATTCTGATGCAGACAGCAAGATAGAGAAGGGTAAGAGTGGATCTCAGTAGGCAAAGCGAAGCTCTCTGGCACAGTTGTGCTTTATCTATTCTCCATGAGTCTGTATCTGTGTAAAGACCCATTCGTTTCAGTAAAAAGGACCTACTTCTAGAATTAGTCCTTAGTCAGACTAACACAGTGAGCCACAAGCAGATAGAAGCATGGAATCGGGAACTTAAATACTAATCCCACTCCTGCCAATGGCTATGAGATACTCAGAAAAATAATTTTCTGTATTTAGGCTTTCTTGTTTTCCTATTCTTCTCTACTTCACTATTTCGAGGGCATTGTGAAGATATCTGCAACACCTGATTATATGTTGACCACCTCTTTTTCTACAATTGCTTTCCTTAATAGTTTAATAACCAGGAGTTTCCCTGGTTCTGTTTCTACTCATTTCTTTAAAATTTCTCTCACACTCTCTCAACAACAAGCTTTATATTCTTTCCCACTGCACTTCATCTGATATTGAAATCTGCCTTGTGGTGGCATGCTGTGAATACTGTTGTGGTTTAATTCCATGTTTATTGTTTCTACTGTTAAGCTCCACAAAAAGCTTTAAGATTAAGGTGAATCACCCCAATGGCAATTTTTACAATCCTGATACTATCACAATTTGTTCAAAATATAAATATTGTTCATAAACATTTTTTTAAATCTCTTTACAGTGAAGTATGTGACAGAAGCAGTAAGAAGCCAGAAGTCACAGTATTCAAAGAACAATGGATTCCATAAGATTGTGAGTATGGTGATAATAATGATGACAAATAATAGGTGTTTACATATTACATATGTTTACATATTGTTAAATAAACAATGAGTGTATACTATGTTCCAGGCACCATACAAAGTACTCTATATACATGTATATACACATATATGTAATTTCATACCAATTACTTTTATGTATTATTAGGTGCCATTATTACCCCACTTTGTAGAAGAAGAGCATGAGATTTGGAGAAGTTAGATAACTTCCCCAAGACTGTAAAATATTACTCAGATTCAGGACTCAAACCCAGATTTTTTTAACTCTATAACCCATGCCCTTAGACATTACAATTTTATTAAGTTTCAAAAATAGCACATGATTCAAATCTCCCACCCAGTAATCACACTGATGAAAATGTTTCCTAATCCAAAGAAAAGTATTATGGTTCTGAAGATGGATAGTGGCGATGGTTGCACAACAATGTAAGCGTACTTAATGCCACTGAACTGTATAGTTAAAAACTGTTAAAATTGTAAAATTTATGTGATGTATATTCTACCACAGTAAAAGCTTTTTAGAGAAGTAAACAAGGAAAGAAGAAAGTATTTTAAACTAAAAAAACACACACACACATGATTTTGTAACATGTTGCTATAAATTCTTGTATTAAAAATTAATGACAAAATTAAATATTATAAATCACATGACCTATTTTGCTTCCATGTATAAAACCATATATTCAATTTAGCTGAAAGCTTTTAAGTTACCTTTTCATTGGGAGACTTTTTCTTAAGTTTTCTTAAGTTTGATATTGTCATATATTTGGTCATGGCAGCTTTCAACCAAAAATCAATAGCCATCTAAGTTAATATTTAATGAAGAGGAAAACAAAGATAGCTTTGGACATGAAGTGACTCAGAAATTTTGTCATCTACTGACCACTGAGGAATATCTGAGGAACTACTATAGCAAACTGAGAACTGTACCAAGAAGGGGAATTGCACATGAAAAATTAAAATAGTGAGAGAAAAAGAAAAGAAGACAGCACCACATACACAAGGTGATGGTTGCTATGTTATTTTTAGTTGCAAATTAAATAGGAAGTAAATGAAATATCTGAAGAGAATGAGAAAATTAGCTGATTTATAGTACTTGTACTGGAGAGAGTATTATGCAATGATTAAAATTATAAGTACAAAGATTTTTATAGCAACATGGAAATATGTAAGACTCAATGTTAAATAAAAATATAGGATGCAAAATTGTATTTACATTATGTTATCAGCAATATAAATATATGTGTACGTATGTATGTAGGCTGAAAGAAAACATGCAAAAATTAAAGGCATCATTGTGATTGAGCGGTAGAATTATGGGTGATTTTCCTCCCTCTATTTTCCAAACTTTCCTTAGTGCCATTTCATTATTGTGTTAGTTATCTATTGTTATGAAATAAATTGCCTCAAAATTTGGAAGCTTAAGATAACGGTATTTGTTTTCTCACAGTTTTTGTGGGTCAGGAATCCAGGCACAGCTTTGCCAGATGACAGTAGTCTCAAGGCTTGACCAAGGAAAGATTCACTTCCAAGCTCACTCGACTGGTTCTGATGGAGTTCAGTTCCTCTGGGGTTGTTGCTTTGAAGACCTGGGTTCCAACTCCTTAGCTGTCACCCAGAAGCCTATCTCAGTTCTGAGTCACATGACCTCCCCATAGGGTTGCTCAAAACATGACAGCTGATTTCATCAGAGCAAACGTATGAGGGCAAGCATAATGGAAACAAGGATCCTTTAGTAGTTTAATCTAGGAATTGAAATCTCACCACTTTTGTCCTGTTCTGGTGACTGGAAGCAAGTCATTAGATCCAGCCCACACTTGAGGAATTGGGGTCACTGGGGCCATCTTAAAGGATGCCTACCGCAGTATCATTAAAATAAGACTTATGAAATAAGAGCTCTTCTTTTATTTTTATCATCCAGCAGGGTCTAAAATCAACCCAAGACCCATTGTTCTTGGGGAATAAGATTCAGCAACTTCTTTCAGTACTATTATCAGCAGGAGCAAACCAGAAGCAGCTAAGTATATTGAAAAGTTTATGTTTCTAGGTGTGTAGGGAGGCCCCTTGGGGTTGTTTATGAAAAGAGTGGACATGAGAACTGGTGGCGGGGCTGGAGGAGTACAGAAACGGTCTACTATTTGTACCTCAGAATAGAAGTATTTCTTCCCCTTATCCCCACCAAATCCTGTTTTATCCTTGACTGACATGTCTTTAAATCTTTTGACTTTTAAAATATTATATATTTTAAAAGGTCAGAGGAAGAATGAGAAGACAATAGAGAAAAACCAAGCGCAATCTGGTGTTTTGTCACAGCTGCCTAGGATTCTACTATAAAAGCTTTCACAGAATGATAACATACCTTTCCATTTGGGAGGCACTGGGTATCCCTTGCAAGCTGAAGACACAAGCAGGGGAGAAATGAGGTATGGGAGGAGGAAGAAGAAATAAGATGTCCCCTTATCCCCAAATTATTAGAAAGAAAAAGATGAATTGATTATGGAATGATAGTAAGAACCTAGTTGTGCCCCAGCTGCCAATAAAAGCTACTCTGCACAATTGCTCAGCCCAAATTGCCTGTGCTATAGACAGGATCTTCACACCTAGAACAGACACTTGCAATGTAACCTCTGAGGAAAGGGGAGGTTTATCCAGCTCTGTCAAGTCCAATTCAAATTAAAATGATACGTATTTAAACTGTTCCCAGCAGATACCTGTAAGAAAGTAATTGTTTACCCCAGTTTATTATTTGAAACCTGAGATGAACTCCCTCTCCCCTAAAGACTCAGAACCCCATTTTAGCTTTGACTGTCACAAGTCTGGGACCTTCTCTAGTTTAACAAGGCTCATTTGGGATTTATGATTCAAAAATAGTTGATCTTAGTCCTCAAAGCAAATGGCAAATCTCTCCATCTTCTGAAAAAGAGAATTTTGTTGCACTTTTTTGTTGTTTGTTTTTATTTAATTGGGGGGAGGGGTTGTATTCAGACTGCAGTAGGCAAAGATGTCCATGTCCTAATCCCCAGAAACTGTGAATATGTTATTACTGAGCAAAGGAGAATCAGGTTGCAGATAGAATTAAAGTTGCTAGCCAACTGACCTTAAAGAGATTATCCTGGATTATCCAGTATTCACAAGCGTCCTTAAAAGTGGAAATTGGAGGCAGAAGAATCAGTGTCACGATGATGTGATATGATATGATGTGACGTGACGTGACGTGACGTGACACGAGAAAGACTCACCGAGCTACTGCTGGGTTTGAAGATCATGAGCCAAGGAATACAGTGCCTCCAGAAGCCAGAAAGGATAGGAAACGGGTTTTTCCTTAAGGCCTCTAGAAAGGAATGTGCCAATACCTTGATTTTAAGCCAGTGAGAACTGTATCAGACTTCTGACCTCCAGAACTGTGAGATAATAAATGTGGGTTGTTTTAAGCCACTACATTTGTGATTATTTGCTAACAGAAGACTAATACAAGCCACAAGCCAAACAAATTGCTAAAGTAAAGTTTTTCAGTCTCAGATGGTATGATTGTTTTACTAGGAGAGATTGCACAGAAATATAAGGATTCTTCTAAGCCTGGCTTATAGGACTACTGTGAAAGCAGTTTAAGCCCACTATTGCAGTTATTAGAAGTAGTCACAGAAACAGCAATCTTAAATATCTCATTGACTTTTCACACTGAGTAGTAATAGTAACTTTCATCTACTGCAGAAACTGATTTCAGTGAAGAAACTGGAAAATACAGGTTTGTTTATTTCAATTAAAGTGAATGGGAAAACAAAGACATTTAACTTCTACTGATACTTTGAGAGTAAAAAGGCTGTTCTTAGCTTTAAGTCTAAGAATTCGGAGATATTTTGGCCAAGGTAAAAAAAAAAAGGAAAAATCCTTTAATGTCTATGTAAATCAGCAGGGCCTGGGTTTTTAAAGCTTGTCCTTCATGGAGTAAGTTACATGAAACCCCATTAATCTATGCTAGAAAGATAAAGAGCAAAATTCATCCTCCAGGGATTGAAACATGTGATTTCAAAGAGTTTAGCTATTTTAAAGCTAAGGTTGTGGTGTGGAGAACTGGCAAGTGTACAGGGATAGTCTCCTCTTATTTGAAAATTCCATGGGATTTTCTTTCCTTTTCCGCCCCACTTCAAGGGCCTGTGAATGGAGACCTACAGATGAATGCGGATGTTAAGAGGCAGGTTCTTCCAATGATGCACTTGCTGAGCTTCCATTAACACTTCAGGGAATTATGTGCAACTGTCAGTGGGAGAATATATCCCTAATATTCTATTAAAAAATTTTTTTTCAATTAACAATTATGTTTAGTCAATCCCCAGCAGGATTTATGGTGAGATTGCTGGCTTCCTAATGCAAGCTTCTTTTCAGTTTACCGAGCTAATGCTGATGACCTGTTTTCACTTGATGATACACTGTTAGATATACCCAGTGTCTACCTAAATGCATTTGTGAATTAAATCCTGTCTGGAAAGGCTTGCTCATTCAACCTAGGGATTAGAAATTTTATTGACCCAAGGAGCAAGACTTGTTATATTTAGCATGGGATTAGTGCCAAACATGCACAGCCAAACCAAGGAATTAGGAGGCTCGAACATCATTTTTATTCCAGCATCTTATACAATAACCGAGGTTAACAATTATGCTGCATCATTTGAAAGATATAATTCCCAGGTTTCAAACTACTATTATTTTTTTTACTTTTATTAGCATTTATTTGATGCTGAATTTATTCCTGAGCCGTAAGTTTTTGTTTCCTCCATTTCTTCTGGGATATCTTTTTCTTCTGTGCGAACTCCTCTTCTGGTTTAAGAACCATCTGCTCTTTTTCAGTGAGGATCATCTCAGTGTGGCAGGGAGAGCTCACATAGGGATAATCTGCCCACAAGTTCTGTAAATTCTGCGCTGCCTCTTGGGAGCTTTGTTCACCTGGATGTGCTCAATGACCAGAGAATCTACATCTATACCTTTAAGTTCAGCATCACTCTCTGCATTTTTAAGCACGTGTAGCAAAAATTCAGCAGTGTTTTTGGGCCACTGACCCTGCATCCAGCCCCACTGTTTGGTCTGGGCACACCCACCAACTCCACCATTGTAACGACAGAATAGCACACATCGCTTCTTTAAAGTGACATCCTTCCGATACTTGGTGGATTTTTGGAAATGTATACCTTAGATGGCCTAGGCACTTTCATGAGTGTTCTTAAAGTAAACATGAAGATTTGAACCTCCTGATTTGCATCATTTTGTGGGCTTTTCTGGGTCAAGTGAATAGCGAACCATTTTCAGAGATCATCTCAGGCCGCTTAAGGGACAAGCACCAAGTTTCATGTTATTTAACATTTTTTGTGTGGAGCATCATTTTCAGATCAATCATATTCAGTGCTGGAAGGGAAAGGAAGGGACTAGAAGGGGAAAGAATCAGCTTTTAGCAAGAGCCAAATGATATTTTTATTCCCATTCTGTGATGGGAAAAGCAGCCCCATAAAGTAAATTAAAGAAAGGTACAATTGAATTGGTAGCAGGATTAGTATCCCAGCACGAACCTCTCTGACTCCAGAGCCTATGCTCTTATCTTGTTCCTATTCATCCATCTTCGTGAAAGGGGGTGCGTATGTTTCATTTCAGTAGGAGAAGTGAGACCATTATAATAATGGAATGAATTCAGAATCTCCCAAAAAAAGCTTCTGACTCAAGCTTCCATCCTTTTTTAGACAATCATTTTCCTCTTATCTAGCTTTCCTTCCTAGTAAAAGTACAAATGAAATTAAACATTAAAACTCCAGGAGGAAAAAATTCTCCAGGAGGGTATAGGTTGTCATTTATCTTTGTATCTCCAGTGCCTTGTGCATTAACTGGCCCAGATAAGGTGCTTGTCACTGATTTGTCATAGGGAAGAAAGAATGAATTAATAAACCAGTGACAATTGTTCTATTTATAATGTTTATTGGAATTGCTGTTTCACTTTGAAAGGTGGGAAAGTATTTTGTTATTCTCTTAAGCCAGCTGTTCTGAAAGTGTTAAATATTCTAAATTTCTGAAGTGTGCTACTAAAGGTTGATTCTGGACGTGGAACTACTTTTCTCTTTCACTATACACAGACATACATATACATAAAGTATTATATTTTTACTGTGCTTCCAAAAATGATTTGAAGCAGTTTATATTCAGAGATATAAACATCTGGGCTCCCAAGTAACATTCTCAGAAAGGGCCTTTTTTAATTTCATTAATTAAAAGTAAGAACTCTAAAAACGAGAGCATTCATAGATCTCTCTAAAATTTAAGTACCTCTTGGGCAAGATTTATAAATTGTCCAACTGTAATGTAAAGTAGTAGTTTTAAAAGCTTAGGTAGATGTGGATGATGTCATCATTAATAAGAAATTAAGAAAAAAAAAACAGTAGGTCATATGTAAAATCCGGCTGTATTTGAAGCAGTGGTTACAGCTATATCTACACAACCCCAGAAGCACTCAAACTTTCCAAAAGTAATATGTAATGATGCTTTGAGAAATTTTCTCAAGATGTAGACCTAATGCTTCTCACATTAGACTTTTCCTTAGAAGAAAGTGTGGCATATTAAATGTCTTTCTCGCAAAAGGTAAACAAATTTTATAAGTTTTCTTATATAGCATTCCGTCAAATGTCTTGTTTCCAAATGAAAAAAAAATCCTAAGGATTTATAATTTAATATAAGTTTTGCTTCAGTAAAAAGACCATTTCCAGAACTTTATTTCCATCAACAGTGGGATGTTTTTTAATGAAAGACTTTAGTTTATATCCTTGAGAATAGAGATTTTTTTTTTTCATAATATCACCTTTGGAGGATGTATTAGTTTAATGAAAGTGTCAATACACATAGGTCATACATGAGATGTGTTTAGATTGATTATGTGTTCTAATATCCTGAAATCTAAATAAAGAAGTTTTTAATAAGAAGGTAATAGGACTATAGAGATCTTTGTATGGCATAAAAAACATAGGGAAGTATGTTATAATGTGAATAAACTAATTGATCATCTTATTGGAGAAACACTAATCTCAACATGAAAAATGGCCACATTGTTATTTGACATTTGGCTTGTCGATGGCTTGACCAGAAGAAACCTTAGTTAAACACTCCAGAGACATAAGCAGTTCAAGAGAGCAGTTGCTCGCCAAAGATAAAATAATAGGATTTTTTCTTCACAATCTTAAGAAAGTCATATGATGCCGCTTATATCCCAGTAAAAGGAAAATAAAATGATGGCCAACAGTCATGCTTTTGTTTAAAATAATACCGTTCATGTAACAAACAATATGACAGGACAAGCACCAAAAATTTTTCATAGTGGAATCCCTAAATAGCATACTTAGGCTTATAACCTAAGTATGCTCATCTGATGTACATAAAAAGCAAAATATTTAATTCCTTTGACAAAGCATAAGCTAAGAAAATATCCAACTTAAATTACTAGTTATCTAACTTGAAAGTCATTCAAAGTAAGTTTAGACTCTGTATTTATTTTTAAATTTCCACAATTAAAAGAAACTTTAGGTAGGCTTAAAAGTATTTTTTAAAAGAAACAAAGAACGAGATCCAATGGCCTTTCTTCTCTACTATTGAGTTAAGGTTTTCAGATAAAATGTTGGTGGATGTTCTTGGTCATTTCATGCACCTTTACTAATTTCAGCATTTCCTATCCCCTGAAACTGCTCACATTAAGAACTTTAATTTTTACAAGTGTTTGGGATTTTAGTGCCACATTAGCAAACACCACACAACTGAATTATTTAACAAGGTGTTGGTAACAATGCTTAGATTACTGGTGGACACGAGATTCTTCCAAACCTTGAACTTATTCTTCACCAAGGAAAAGATTCCACGAAACTACAAATTTTAACCAATGCAGTGCCAAGAGAGATACACAGCCTAGGACCATATCTAGAAAAGTTAAAATTTCCCTACCTCCTACCCCAGAATCTTTGCACAGTGGATTTCAAGTTAAAATATACAGTATGTGCAGACTTGAAGGCAAAAAGAAGTCAAAACAATGCAATATGAAGCCTGACTTGTGTATAGTGGAAGGGAGAGAGGTAGTTTCATTCCTTTACCTTGATAAGAGTGTTCCGTACATGAGCTTCAGCCTTCCTCCCCCACCCCACCCTCCTCTCACACAACACATATACATTCCTTTCTTGCCTATCTTGGTTACTCTAGCAACAAAGAGCTTTCTAAGCAATATTGCCCCAATCCATGCTGCCCCTGCAGACTGTTCTGAAAATTATCTGCTGGTACTTGTAACTAAATTGACCACCAATTTTTTCTACCCATAACAATGTAAAATAAATTTTGAATTCTCTTAGCCATGAACAGCCTTATGGTTTGGACTAATGGAATTATTTATTAGTAGGCTCTAACGAGCGGCATAGGTTGAACAGAATCAAAGGTTAATCTAATAACCAAATCACTGTGAGATCCATATTCTCACTAGCACTTCGTCCATGGTGTCAGGTGACTCCCATATTGCTTGAAGAACATGAAAGAATCTAAAAAGCAACATCTCACCTATCCTCTTTATCAGGGATCCACACTTGTATATCCCAATGGAAAATGTATAAATGTCTAAAATGCCCTGTCCTGGGTGGCTACCCGTTCTATGAATTCAGTAAAATTAGCTTTTTGCCAACATTATTTTTATAAGATTCTATGCAGATCAAGGTACTACTTTCAGCTAAAGATTGCCAAAACCTCATAGCTTCTTATGATCCATGTATGGGAGATAGCTACAAGATTCTCCGCTACTCTAGAAACAGACTGGAAAGCCAGACTCTTTGGAAAGCTGAAAGATTACTTGTAACCAAAGTTTCATGAAGTACTAAACTGAATTGCTGGTCTATAAAAAGATAGTAGCATCCAATCCGCTATCTGATTTTGAGTGAGAGTTGCATCTTAATCAAACTATTCAAATGCTTGAACAGTTTTATCATTGTCACCTCTGAATCATAAACCTTAAGATAAAAATGGTGGAGCAGAGCTCCCAAAGGCACTCTGCTCCATCAGAATTACCTTTGTCATTAATTTCTGTGATGTTTCTGACTACTCTTTAGTAAGAGGTCCATGTATATAATTCAAAAACTTTCCCTCTCTTTCTCTTCCCCTCTTTCTCTTGTTTCCTACTTTTTAAGGTTTATAATAGTCACATTATTTAATAAAAAATTCCTCCATAATGGATATTTTATTAGGAATGAGGTTGTGTTTAAATTTATTTCAGGTTATCATGCAGCAGAGTCAGGCAAAAATCCTGAACCTACCATTTCCTAGCTGTGTAATCTTAAGAAAATTAACCTCTTTTAGCCTGTTTTTTTCATCTACAAAATGGAGCTAATAGTATGTGCCTCACTGGGTATATTGTAAGGATTAAATGACATATAAAGTAACTAGAAAGTCATAGGCACATAAGAGATGTTAGATTCTTTTTAACAAACATTTCAATTAATTTACATAGAAACTTGTAAATAGATGTGTGGGTTTTTTTGTTGTTGTTGGTTTTGTTTTTTGTTTTTTTGTCAGTAATGTTGTTAGTGTTATCTCTTTTCACCATTTCAAAAAGGGAATAATCAAGCTTGTTTAAAATTTTCGTAATAAGCACTGATTTAAAACTTTTTATACCTACAATATTACATTCTGTTTCTATTGTTTAGTTAGCTTAAATTTAAAGAAACATTTCATATAATTACAGAGTCTTTATAATACTCATTTTGTGCATGTAAAATTTTCATAGAGTGATATATAATTATTTAGTTGTGTTATTGAATATATAGTTTGTTTTCAGTTCTTCAATATTAGCATCATTACCAATGTTGCATGGGAGAGGAGACTGTGTACAAGAGCTTTTTCTAATTTGTTAATTGTTAATTTCTTAAGATACAGTTCTAAAAATGGAATTACTGGATCAAAGAGTATGAACACATTATTGTGGTTTTTATCTATTTTGTTGATTTTAAATGCAGAGGGGGAAGCTGCTGTGAGATAGCATTATCAGAGATCTAAATATGGAGATTCGGAAGGTGGAAAAAGGAATCTTTCAGAAAGAAAAATATGTCTGAAAAAATAAGCAGAAGCCAATAAGAGCTTAATATGCATGAAAGACCAAGGGAAATTAATCTGACTAAAATAAAAGGGTTTGGGGGCAGTAGTGGGAAATCAGGTAGGATAAGTTAAGTAGATTCTTGTTAGAGGTGGCTCTTAAGAGTGAGGTAAAATAATTTAAACTTGCTGTAGTTTTCCTAGAGTCCAGGGCAATTGTTAATAACCTTCTCATGTGATGTCAAAGAAGAAGAATATGGACAAGTGAATTCAAACACCTGAACAGAAAAATGAATAAAGAGATTTAGAAAGCTTAGTGTAAGGAAATTAAGAAAATTACACTTTCCAAGAGTTCTCACCTGAGCACCTGGAAGTGAAAAGGAGTGCGTGTCACTAAAGTGACAGCAATCAGATAACTGGGAAGGGGAATCAGTTTACTGAGGGGTAAATTGGGGAGGGATAGATTTTCAGTTGAGAGTTGGATGGATATTAAGGTGGAAAGGCCAAGTGTAGGCAGTTGGAAGTCCTTATATTCTTCGGTACTTTAGTGCATTAAGTCAGATACATATAAAACAAGGAGTTTATATTGTAGTACAGGGCATCTTACCAGAAGATTGAAAACGGACTGTGGAACTTCTGAGACGGTCACATTAGCCAAGGCCTTGGACCAAAGCAGTAAGCAATCCTGACTTATCAGTGTGTGGTCTCCCAGGACCAAGACACGAGTATTAGAATTTAATCAGTAATTGTGTCCCATTCTCTTGTCTCACAATAATATATGTGGTAAAAACACAATTATGGTGAAACATCAGAACAAAAATGAAGAAAATTTATAATTGTTTCATTTAAGTAGATGCAAAACTGGCAATGCTATTATAGGTCAACCCATTTTATTTGAGGGCCAATAACATACTGTTCATAAATTACTAACATTTTACTTCAGAAGGTATCTGTGTCAAAGACACCTCTAAAAGGTGTGGTAGAGACCCTGAAACTCAGAAAATCTTCTTTGAAAAGCAATATGACTAGCTTTTAAGAAACTACATAATAGTGAAAATTTGTCAAGCCTCATACCTGCAAAAACTTACAAATGAGTACCAATGTCTACACCAAACAGTCAGAATTCCAGATTCATCATTTAACCATAGAAAATTCCACAAGAAGAATTTATCAATCCCCTGGATCATCCAGAACCACTGAACACATACCCCACATTCTAAATATAACCTTTCACATTTTTCCTTAGGGGAACACTAATCACATGTGTGAGCCATATGTTGCAGCCTAATATCTCCCTAATCAGCAAGGAATTTCCTCGGATTTTTCATGGGATCCCTGAGGAACCAGGAATAGACAGCAGGAGAATCTAGTTTGAAGTAATCATCTTAGATTAAATTAAATATAATCCTATATGTAAAGGTACCAGGATCCACTAGAAAAACTGGGGTGTATTAAGTGTTCCTGAACTTATGTGTTTTATCTATTTTTAATTATTACTTTTAAATTTATGGGGGAATCTCTCATTAAAATATTTTACAATTCAAGAATCACAGATAAGAACATTGGTGTAAGGCCATAGTAAGTTACCTCAAAAATGTTCAAGGTAAGGAAGGAATGCACCAGAATAACTCATAGACAGTGGGACTGCTCTTGGCTTGAGGGTCCCCTAGCACAATCTGTTTGCTGAGCATTCTCAGTTTGCAGAAGAAGAAAGCTCTGGAAATTGCTGTGAGTCACCCTAAAGCCCTGTATCAGAATCAAGCCACAAGCATTTTAGGTACATCCATCTCCCAAGAGTTCTGAGCCACAAGTTCTGAGCCTCAGGTCTCCAAGGCCTTCTGAATGTAGAAATGCTCTGGTCCAGGGTCTCCTGCTTTCTCAAGGTCTGTAGAACTGGAGTAAAAGGAGATGGGAAGGAGAGGGGGAGAGTAAGAACACAAAGCTCTCTCTTGCCCGTTATCAGATGTTGTTTGAATTCTTTTAAATCGATAGAAGGTCACAGAATTTTATATATTTTTTTCTTTTCTGTAACTCCAGTAAATATGTGCATTGCAATTAAATAAGATTTTGCAGTCCATCACCCTGTAATGGATATAGCCTATGGGTATTTTTGAAAACTAAAATTAAAAGAAAAATGAGCAAGTAAATGTGTTAATACATCTATGAGGATCTTTATACTATCTTTTAAACGGACCCATGAATATTTTAAAGCAAAGTAATAACATGAAAATAAAATACTGTGTCTTTATAATGATAAACCTATTTTTCAAAACAACCACCAATGCATTAATATTGTCAAACCTCTTCCAAAGATGGAGACAGTAAGACATGAAGAGAATGATTTGCTGTCACACACAAGTTGATAGGAGCAGCAGCAGCTACCTAAAACTACTGGCCTAGTCAGGTGACAAGGATTATCAGGACTTTTGTCAAAAGTTTCAAAGTCATACCCAATTTGCTTAAAAGATGAATCATTTTCTTTATATTCTGCAGGTATGAGTGTGCTTCTGACATCTGTAGCTTTCTTCAGGGGCTGTGCCTTCCTGATTCACCTTGCCTTTAGGGCCCTCAGTTTGGCTGGAGAGGGTGGATGAAGCTGGCTTCAGTGTTTTCCTGCTGTCCCCCTCCAACACCTCAGGGCCAGTTTAAAGCTTCCCTTCAGAATCCCGCCCCCCCCACACACACACACACACACACACACACATCTCCATGTTTCTCCTATTCTTGGGTTCATTCACAACTAGATTTGGAGCTGAAGATGGGTCTGGTAGCCAGCCTCTAAGATCCTTCCTTCATGGTATTCGCCCCCCTGCATAATCTCCCACACTGATTCAGAGCTGACCTATATGATTGATAGAACATTCTGAAGTGATAATGTGTCATTGCTGAGGCCAGATCATAAAGGCATTGCAGCTTCCACCTTGATTTCTTTGATTGCTTGTTTTAGAGGGATCCAGTAGCTAATGCCATGAGGACACTCAAGCAGCTGCACTGAGAGGCCCACATGGAGAGAACTGGCCTGTCAGCCACGAGAGTGAGCCACGTTGGGAGTGAATCTCCAGACCCAGTCAAACTATCAGACTGCTGCAGTCCAGCTGACATCTGGCTGTAGCCTCCTGAGAGATCCTGAGCCAGAACCACCCAGCCAAGCCGCTCTAGAATTCCTGACCCACTGAAACTGTGAAGTTTAATAAATGACTATTGTTGTTTTAAGCCACTAAGTTTTGAGGTAATTTGTTACACTGCAATGGATAACTAATATGGGAAGTTAATGTACAACCCCTCCTGAGGGGCATTTATACTTTAACCAGAGTCTTTTACTAAAGAAAAAAAAATGGTGAAATGACAGCCCCTCCATCACCAGGCAGTGCCTCCCCTGTTCTGCCGTCTGGATAAGTGCGTCCTTTCTATGGTGGAAAAATAAAATGTAGTGCTTTGGGCATCAGGTTACATTTCCTCCCTCAGGCCTGGGTGGAGAGATTCTTGATTATAACCTAGTGTTCTCCCCTGCTCCTGGCTTTAAGAAAGCCCAAGAGCTAATGGGCATATAAAGGATCTGGTTATTGTAGCTCCAATGTGGGCTCTTTGTTGAGGCCTCAGTGCAACATCTCTGGGCCTCAGTTTTTTTCGAAAGTAAAATGAGAGGTGGCTAACATAGCTTTAATGCTTACTGTATACCAAAAGCCATCCTTGAATACTTTTTATATATTATTTTATTCAATCCTTACAACAATCCTATGAAGTAATGCCATTTTATTTCCCCACAAGAAAACCGAAGCACAGAAGCGGTCAAATGACTTGCCCAAGATCAAACAGTAAAGACCGGAGTCAGAATTTGAAACTAGACTATCTGATTTCCAAGCCCATCTTCTGGGACTGGACTAGGAAATCATTAAGTCTCTTTCTAGCCCAAACAGTTAGGAAGCTCCTTTCCACTTCCTGCCTCATGCTACCTGAAGCACCATCCTCCTTTAGCCAGGTGTGCTGGGGCCATATAGCCATGTTAGGTGTTCATTTGCATAGGAAATTTGAAAGTGCCCTAAGCCTGCCCTGGCCACATGAGTCCCACCTTCTCCAGAATCAGCTTGCTGCTCTCCTGTCCCATGTCCCATGACTCTAGGACTCACTAGTGTCTATTAAAAATATTTTTTAAATCCCTGGTTAAAATGTAAATATGTTATCCAGGAAATGACCAAACACTTGTTGTCACCATCCTTGATTTAGTAGGAGAGAATAGAGCCCAGAAAGAATAGGAAACAGGCAGATACATCAGATACAATTGAATCTAGGGGGGAATTTGAGAAAGACCTAAAAATGCAGCATTTCTGGGTGCTGGAAGGCCATTTGAGCAGTAGAGTAGTACACAGTAGGTGAAGAGAGAGTACCCCTCTCCATAAACATACCCCAATCAAACCCCAGAAACACAAAGAGGGAAAAATTTAACATCAATTATCCAGAAGTTTGGAATAAAAAAAAAACCAGAAATATGCTTTTTTAATTTAGGCATATACATAATTTGTTGTCATTTTGAAAAATACAATTTTCTCTCAAGTGACTTGTAATGGGGGTGAGGCACAACAAAATCATTTGTTTTAAACACATTGTGCTAATTAAAATAAGCTAGATAAAAAAGGACAAATATTCTATGATTCTACTTATGCAAAGAACCTAGAATAGGCAAATTTACAAAGACAGAAAGTAGAAGGGTGGTTCCCAGGGGCTGAGTCAAAGGAAGAATGAGGAGTTACATTAAATGTGTACAGAGTTTCAGTTTAAGAAGATGAAAACTTACGGCAATGGACAGTGGTGACGTTTGCACAACAATATGAATGTTCCATATCACTGAATTGTACATTTAAAAATGGGTAAAATGGTAAGTTTTAATTTATGTATCTTTTACCATGATAAGAAAAATTTTTAATTATCTCTGTTCCTAGAGCTCTAAAATCTGTATCTAATCTTATCTCCCCCTTTTGGCATCAGTCACCAACTCCTTCCCTTTTCCTCTAAAATGTCTGTTGTTACGCTATCTTCATTGCCTGAAGACTTCATCATCTCTCATCAAGGCATTGAAATGAATCCTTAAATGGCCTCCCTGACTTCTGCCCCTTCCCATCTAATCCATCTTACAACAGTGCTTTCTATGTCATTTCAGTGTTTAACACTCTCAGTGTCTCATGCTTGCCACTAAAGAAGTTTAAAACATACTAAAATAGTCTTGTCTCTCAGAGGCAAAAACAGAGCTATATGTAGTGGTGGACACATGTTTTTAACATGTATTATTTCAGTTACCCTGACTGTAAAATATAGCATAAATTCAGAAGAGTGAATTACTCTTTTGTGTATAATTTTAAAAATAATCATAAGAGACCACTTGTGTAACCAGGTTAAGGTAGAACACTGTCAGTTAATGCTTTAGAGCTGACTTAATTCACTATTGAATAGAAGATGTGGGTAGAGGAGGGTAGTGGCAGAAAGAGCCTGAGAAAAAAAAGATATAGAGACAAACTTCTCTTAATTTATCACTTTAACCCAAGCATGGGAGACCAGAGTGGGGCACATGTACAATTTTTTTTTAATCTCTTCAGTAATTACAGCATGTAAAGTCAGCATAACACTAAAAATAGCAAAAATGGAGAGGATAGAGATCCAGAGTTGGGAATAGTCATCTGGAGGAGATAGACATGAATGCAGATCACTGTAATAAACAGCAGCCATTTTATAATTAAGATGTGTACAAAGTACAATGTGGAGCACAGAAGGGTTAGGAAACAGAAGGAATTAAAATTAACCAGACTATGAAACAAAGCAAGAAGCAATTGGTAGTGGGATCTTTGTCATTATTTAGTCCAAAATTCCCACTTTAAGCTGAGAAAGTTCTTGAGAACAAAAAGAGATGAAGGGGAAAAACCTACTCCACTTCTCCATTGTCAGAGCCTACGGAATTCCCTTCTCCAGAGATCTTATGATTGACTTCGAAGACTTATTTAGTCAATGTGTTGCCAAATTTGTTGAAGGAACTGGATGTGTGCCAGACTGCCACTTCATTTTGTGCTGTGTAGACACCATCCTAAGCATGTGAATCTCTCATAAAGCACTTAACGTTATTTTTGGACTTGTCCAATCACCCTTACTTCTGAGTTTATAAGTTCCTTGAGGGCAGTGCATCACTCAGGATTCTGAGAGACAAACACTACACCCACTCAAGCTGGTTTAAGCAGAGAGAGGAAAAAAAAGAAAAAGATTAACTTTAATTATCTCCAGGAAAGCCAGAGAACTAGGCTTGGAGGTGGCTGCACAGCCAGCCAAGAGCAAAACCCTGACTGTAAGCCAGGCACAGCCCCAGGTACAGAGCACACCATGAGCACAAGAATAAGCTGCTCTCTTCTCCACAGAAAAAGTGAAGAAGGGTTGTTAGAGGAAGAAGGAGTGTATATTGGGCAAGTCAAAACAAGCAAACAGCTATGTAGTCGATCTTCCACAGAATTTTAATAATTTCAGCCAAATGAAGATACCTAATACAATTATAATATATATATATATTAAGTTTTCTCACACATACCTAGAGATATCAAGTTGCTAGTGAAATAAGACAACTTTGAAATAAAATTAATAAAAGAACTAGCATTTTCTCATTATGGTTATCTAACCCTTAACTAGCCTCCTGGAGGCTTAACTAAACCTTTTTTTTAACTTAGGTTTTGTTTTTGTTTTTGTTTTTTTTGGTGTATTTATCTCACAGACCACTGTGAAATCTTAAGTCTTTCTACAACTGAAATGCAAGACAGATATCAAAAGATATTTTGGTGTTGCTCTCCAGAAAAATGCAAAGCTTATTAAAAATACTCATTCTAAGAAAAAAGTATACTGGTATCTTTATAAACCTGTTTTTAACATAAAAGCAGCATTTCTTTAGTTTTGCTTTATAAGGATGGAAAAAATGATCATCAGAAGTATAGTTTTCCGTATTTCTTGATTCTCCATTTTACTTAAGCTACGGTATTCGTTTCTTTTCTTTTTCTATTTTTTTTTTTCTAATAACGAATTCTGCTTTTATCAGCACAATTCAGAGCTTGTTTCCAACTGGTAGGATGAAAATTGAACATATGTGACACCAAAGTGCTGAATTCCCTGTTGAAGAAATGAATGATAGACCTTATCTATCATTTATTTGACTCATGTGTACACCATGTATATTACAGACATTTTTATTTAATTATTCAGGAATTGGCACATGAGATGCATTATCTAATTCCTCTGGGGTCTCCCACTGGCAAAAATAAATGCAAAGACTGTGGCTACCAAATGCATTTTTCCCTTTTTCATATATTTAAAAGTAATGAGTTTATTAACTTTACACTTAATGATTTATTATTTAAAATTTTAAACAATATAAAAAGGTAATACAAAGAAAAAAATCAACAAAATCCTGCTACGTAATCATAGAAATAATCATTATTAACATTAGGTAAACATATTTCTTGACATCTCTGTGTAGACACAGATATAAAGAGCAATAGATAAACACATAGAGAGAGAGTTTGGTACACAGCAATAATTTTATAAAACTGATTACATAACATACATCTTATTTTAAAATAAAAATATTACATTTAACAAGAGAAATATGAAATTAACAGTTACATAACTGGTTCTTCTTTACTAAGAGAGTAACTTCTAAAAGAGCCTTCTGATGTCAAAAAGGAAAAATATTTAAAAATTTGGATTTTTTATCAACTCAAATGTGTATTGAATTTTATTAGTGGCTCTAACACTGCATAATCTGAATTGAGAAGGCTTTACTTCTCAATTCAGCTAATTCTATTTATCTTGAGTTCAAAATGATAATTATGTTTTATAACTAAAATTGGAAGGGAAGAATTGAAAAATATGAAACTTTTATTTACAAATGACCTGGAGCTAGCTTGCCTTTGTCTTTGTGATGCATATTGAGTCAGGGACACGTATAAAGCAATACCTTTATTCATCTCTAGCCAAAAATCACAAACTTTCAATAGAAGTGGACTTGTAAAGTTCTTGAATAGTGTCACCATGCGGCAAATTCCAAAACATCTTCAGAGATCCAAATACAGCTGTTTTTGAAGTTTGCAAAGAAACCATATGCTGCTAAAAAAATAGATCATTCTGGTTGCAAGAGGGCTTTTATTCGCAGTCAAAACAGAAGAATAAATTGGGCTTCTTGGCAGGTTAACCCAAGGAAATTTAAATTGCTTTTAAAGTCGATTAAAGACTTTTAGGGACAAATATTATGCTATTTTTGTCTGAAAGAGAGATATTATAGTTATCATTTATCCTTCGGAGCTCACTTTATTTATTTACATTGAACCTATCTTTTCTGCAATTCTTTCATAAGTTAGTAATTTCTTTTCTTGACCCCTATAGTGGAGCCAACAACTTCATGAATTTGAAATGTAGATCAGGTTTTGAATGTAAGAGGAGATATAAACAATTATGTATGATAGAGTAATAATCACTCATACAAGCAATTGAATACTAACACTATTTTGACAATTAGGCCATAGGCATTAGGAAAAAATAAAATACCTTCTATTTACATAGGAATATCCTTTAGCAATTAGACCTCATGGTGTCCTTTTGTAGCAAGCTATTTTTCTCCCACTGTTTAACAGCAAGTTTTCACAAACCCACAATGGAAATAGTTACAGGTTTGTGTGCAGTTGAGAAAATTCATAATTCCCCACTGCCAAAATAGGTAGAAGAAGGAACTTGTTCTTTCTGCAGCAACAGAATCAAGAATGTGGTTGATCCTTTTTTAACTTTGGTGTCCACAGAACACAGCACCCAGAGTCTATTTTTAAGGATGATAAATTAAACCTAGGGAAGCACCACAATGTTGGAAACTCATGTAAATCATCACTGCATTCTAATTTATGACACTTGACCTTCAAAATATCATGCATATGAATTCACACATCCTTTTGGATAGGGAAAAATTGAAGAGAAATGTGATGAATTTAAGTTTTCTGCATTGCCTGGAATGATCCAATAAACTGGAAGCTGTATTTGATGGTCTAATATCCCCTTGTCCTTTATTTCTCCCAGGCTTCTTCTAAGGTTTTGGGCTCTCAATTCAATGAGTGCTCAGTCATTGCTCTCATCAAGTATCCATTAACGTCCATTTTACTTTCTTCTGTTATCATGTACTATCAATATTTTTCTAATTTTAACAATAACTTTAGATCTTTGCCTATTCTCTCCAAACTGGTTTCCTGAAATTCTTGTTTTCTCAATAATTCATCAGTTCTAGTTAATAGTCTGTGCCTGGCATCTGGGAGCTCAATAAATATTTGTTGTATATATAAATATTTCTCCCCCTCACCCTATGTCTTTCCATCCTAGTTGCCTATTCCAACTCTCATAATCTATCCTGTCTTAGTAATTAGCAAATGTTTATTAAGCATCAGACATTGTACTGACCAATCTGCATGTATTATTTCTGTTCATCCTCACAAGTCAATGAAATAAGGACATTATTATTTCTATTTTTAAGGGAGGAATGTAGGGTTGAGTGATATGGTGTCATTTGTCCCAGGATTTTCTCGAAAGCCTGTCTACCTTCAAGGTGCATTCTTGTAACCATTATATTTAATTGTATCCAGACCTTTCTTGAGGAACAACACATAAACCTTGTTTTCTTTTTTAATAAGCTTCCAGTAGTTTTGTTCCCATAAGGTATGGAAGTGACAGTAGCAAGTAACAAATACAATATATTAAAAAGTTTCAGACAACAACCAAAGTGCATTATAAATTGTATTCTGTAAGGATAAAAGGGATCATTTCAGATAATATTCACAGTTTTGGGTTGTTTTTTTTTTTTTACAATGTATTCAATCAAAAGGATGTACCTTGAAACACAGGAGGGAAGTCTATATAACTCTTTCTTCTTCACTTTCTGGACTTCTATTTGTATTTAATTGTGTGGTCAAGAATAGCTTATGTTCTATTGTAAATAATGAAATTTAAAGAATATTTGGCAAATAAGTCATTATAGTGCTCTTGACTTGGTAGAAGAAGCACTTAATGAGTAGCACTGTACACTTTGATCTAATGAAACTACACTCAACATTCAGCAAATAGTACAGGACCATTACTAGTACAAGGTACTCAATAAGAGATAAAATAGATACCCATGGTGAGAGAACTAATGTGGAGGGGAGAAGGGGAGAAGGAGAATTAGAGGGTGAAGGTGAGAAAGAGAGAAAGAATGAGAGAGACATAATATGGCAGGAGACGGTAAATACTGAGTGAGTAATACAAACAATAAATACTACATAAAATGGGTAGAAAACTCATTTTAAAATAAGATATCACGGAGGTGGTAGGATTTGAGCTGTGTTATCAAGGATGACTTTGGACAGGCAGGATGGAGGTAGGAGATAATTATGAGAGAGAAGAATGGCATGAGAAGAAGTTCTGAAGCAAAAAAAAAAAAAAAAAAAAAAATCCTTGCAGAGAGGATAAACAGACCACGCTAACTGAGGTGAAGTTCTTGTGTCAAGAAATGGTACAAGATTAACATGGATAGATACAGATGTTGAGGAACTGGAATCTCAGGCTATATACAGTTGAATTTCTCCCACTTAGCAACCAGGAGCTACTGAGAATTAAAACTGGAACATGATGAAGACAGGGCTTTGCAGTGGATTGACTGAATAGGAGACTGGAGACAAGGAGACCAGAGAGGCATCCATTGTGTATCTGAATGAGAGCTGATAAAGCTGGAGCCAATGGAGAAGGAAAAAAAGCAGCACTTAGTGACTAATGGAAAGGTAGAATGATTTGGTCATTTATGTATCTTTTCTTCAACAGAAGAGAGCATTTATTTTGCAATCTTACATATCTTAGAAGAAGAAATTTTTTTACTTATTTTTCTATTCTGAATGTTGTCAACTTAGAAGTACAGAATCAAGGGCAAGGAGACTGAGAATCTGAACGTGAAGTGCTGACACCCATCTAAATTTTTCTTATTAGTTCCGAATTTCTCTGTTCAAAGGAAAGTGACAGCTAGTGGGTTGGGTGGGATTCTGATCATCGCTAGCCTTTTTGTCAAGTCAAGGCCAATGAGAAGCATTACCTAGTTCACAGATACAAACATGCACATACATGTTCTAAACAAGAGGGATGAAATTTTAAAGACCTCAGATATTACTCCAATAACAACTTCTTTTTGATAATCTTATAGAGCTTTGATACTTATCAGTAATAACTAGCAGAGTGAAAGATTATAGAAGAATACTAAGGTGATAAGGAAACTTAGTGATTATCCAGACCAACTCCCTATGTTTTATAGGAGAAACTGAGACAAGGGAAGTTGTTTTCCCTTTTAGTCAGAAAACACAGCTGGTGCTAAAAATCCAAGTTTCCTCCTTTTTTACACAGTCCTTTACCTCAGCCTCAGTGATTCCATCTTTTTTACACAGTCCTTTACCTCAGCCTCAGTGATTCCATCTTTCTGGGAAATGCTAGAAGCTAAGAGTGTAGACGTGTCATCTCCAACTCTGTATATCTCATCTGTTTGTATCATTGAGAAGGAAATACATAGAAAATGCTCCCCAAGATGAGAGAGAGCTCCCAGTCCAAGACAATGTAGTGATTCAGCCAGCCAGAATGAGACTGATATGCTCAGATTGTAGAACAGAGCCCAACCTGCTGTTGTCCACATTATCTACTATTGGATGCACTTCAAGAGGCACAAATTCTGGCTCCAAGATGTTGAAGAAAAGCAATCACTGCTATCATTTTATAGACAATGGCTGGGTAGTGGGCATGGAACAATGGTTTCAGGTAGGAGCAGAGATAGATTTATCATCAACCCACAGAAACTTAAGCTTCACTAATTTGGGCCCTTCCAGGTCCTGGGAGATACCCTAGCAATTTCATATTTATGCTTTTTGTACTATTTTCTTAAAGAAGACCTCTGAAATTGTAGTTTAGATTCTCCAAAACCCCTAAGGATAGGATGTGCTAGATAGGCTAACGCCCTGTAGAAATGCTTCAAAAGTGTTAGTGACCTGCTTGATTAGCTATTACAAGTTCAGATAACCTCTCTTTGGTCATCCTTTCCAAATTATACCAATAAGACAACTAGAAATGGAATAGATAATATTTAAAATCTTTACAATCTAGGTAATAGAACTCCCTTTCATACCAATATTTAGGATTTCTTTCTTCTTGGTTCATTATGGAATTTAGCTAAACAGTTTCTACTAAAATTTTATTTCTGAAAAACAAGTGTAACTTAAGCAGTTACAAGAGAGATATTAAATAGAACTATTTTGTATATTTGTTACATGTTCACACCTGGGAAATATGCTACAGAAGTCAAAATCATGAAAATCTTGATTTTAATTTAGATGGGGATTTATCATTATTTGTGAGATATGTACAGTATAGTTTCACTTTAAAACCACAAAGTTTTAACAATGGGCATTTTTCTTGTTGAGAGGTCTGTGGTCAGACTAAACATCTCTCTGAACCTGATTAGGTCCTGAGGTTTTCAAATTCGATCTTCGGAAAATGTAGAGCATTTGTTTGGTCATAAGAAATAATTAAGAATGTCAGAGCTAATGAAACTCTTCTGATCCTGCCCCTCCTTTCTGATGACATGATAATCGAATATAACCTCTTCTGGTCTAGGACCTTGCCATATATGAGATTGAGGCAGAAAGGTTCACACAAAATTAATCTAGGTGACATTGCTTTAGGGTTTTTACATCAGCAATCCTTTGTTTACTAATACTCAAGCGATGGAGGTTTTATATGTTATTAAATGCTTTATTTCTTCTTCCTCACTCCAAACTATTCTGAATCCAGAAAAATAAACCCATGGTCATTCTGTGAAGACAAAGGAACATTGAATAGTTAATTATACAACACCCAGAACTGTCCACTGTGTATTCATTCTTGTAATGGATCACTGGAGGGTGAATTAGCATATTTAGTTTGAAATCTTGTAAAATAGAAATGGGATTGTTTCAGCATTTACCCAGTTTGCATAGTAACCATCACACTTCATGGAAGATCTGACTCAGAATAACACAAGGCTCTGAATAATGAGGAGGGAAATGTTCTATAAACAATCCACACAGGCTAGGTAACTCCACTGATGGGATATATTTGATAATTTCTAAAATCCACTTTTCCTATATAAACACAGTATAACTGTAATCCTGGGTACTGCATTTGCTTTCTTAGAACTGAACTCTCTTCCAAAGGTAGGCCTAAAATAAAATGTGCAGAAGTCATTAAATTATTTCTGTAGTATTTTCATATTGAAGGGGACTTCCAGAGGTCACCTAGTTTGTCCCCATCTCCAGCCAGGATTCTCCTTAATACTGAATATAGCTATATAGTGATCTGGATTAAGAAAGCTTTTAAAGATCCCCAGAGTTGGTCAAAAAATAGCTAATATTGGCCTGATTCATAGAACAGCATTAGAAGTATGTCAAAATAGCCACCTTCATCAAAGAAGACATCCATCAGGGCTAAGTGCTCGTGGTAGCTTCAAAAGGAAAAGTTTTATTTTCTCAGAGAGAAGGGTGGTAGATTTAGGAAATGACCAAGTGAGTTGAGATAGATAGATAGATAGATAGATAGATAGATAGATAGATAGATATTTAGGTGTACATTTGAATGCTTATCTAAAAGGAAACAACATTGTCTTGTCAAAACCACTGCAGGGGAAACCTAGAGGTGGCTGTAAGCAAGCAGGTCATAACTCCTTTAACAAGTCCTTTCAAATAGCTACAGAGCTCAGAGGGGGAGCTGTTATTTCAAACAAGATCTAATTAGCATCAAGTTAGTGAAGGGCAGATGGAGAAACATAAGAATAATATTGACAGACCTGCTTGTTAAGTGATATCTTTTCCCCCTAATCGGTTGAGTTTGTTAGAACTGATAATTTTATTTCTTCAACTCCATTAAATTGTGAATGCGAAGGACAGGAATTTCATTATAATTTCAATGTTCTAAGACAATCACATTATTGTTTTATAAGAAACATAATCCTCCACAATTATTAGACTTCTCAATTATTGGGTTTGAGGCACTACTCTAGAATCTAGAAATCTCAGCTAAAAGAAGAGTTGAGGTTTTTATCTGCATTATTTGGGCCTTTAAGCCTTTCAATTGAACTATAGTAAGGAAAATGACCTGCCCTGACAACTGTCCCTAGCGTGTCCACTTGATTTTGTGTGTTAACATTCCATTTTTTCAAATATTTCTGTAAGATTACACAAAAGCTTGGTCAACCATGGTTGCTTTCAGGGTTGGGAACTAGGGGGCTGGATGGAAATAAGTTTAGAGGTTTTTTGGCACATACCCTCATGCCAATTTTCAAACTGCATGCTTGTACTTCTTCCTATGAACTCATTTAAAATTATTTCATTTCAAAAACAGAAAGGCATCTCTATGCTCTCTCGTAAGGTCAGATGCTCTATGTTACAGGAATTGGAAACCTCTGACAACTGACCTCTCCCAGCCTCCTTTGTAATACTTGACTTTGAAAATGGGAATTCGGCCATTGGGAACCTTTGATGTGCAGCTGCCTTTTTCAGAGAACATTAACCAACTAACAGTCTTCAGGTCACCCCTTTCCTCTTCCTTTTGTGAGACCAGGAAACAAAAGAACAAGGAAACCTCCCGGCAGGGTCATCTTATCTTGATGACATTCTCACTCTGGGTACCTAACCTTTGAGTTAACGTGCAGTTTACATAGTCGCCATAAAGCTACAGCATTTTACAGTAAAGAGTTATTCCTAGGTTACTTAGATATTTGGCAGAGTAATTTTTTTCTCCCTTAAAAACTGCTCAGATAATTGTTCCTAACTTGCTATTTGTGTACACGACCTGTAAGAAAGTATTATTTTTTGAAGTTATCACCTTAAACAAATTCCCACAGCAGAATCAAGAAGTTCCAAACAGAAGAAACTGAGTCTACTTGAGAGATAATCAAGATGAAAGTAGGGAAAAGCAGAACATAGATTCTGTAATTTTATTATTAAAAAGTTCAAAGCTTTTTTACATGCCATGACATTAAATGTCATATATGTTCATCACAAGCAACCCTTTTTAAAAATAAATATACATACTGTATATATTTACATTCAAGTTTGAGTAACTGGTGTCAAGGTGTAGTTCAGGTTCTAATCTTTACTCACCTTGTATATTTGTTAGCTACTAACTAAACAGCGATTGTATCTTCACTCAGGCACATGGAGAGGTAGAAACCGCTTCTTAAAGAAAAACAAAACTGGAGTGCAAATGTGAAGATTATCATTGAAGCAGCTTAGCTACATCAAGGAGGCCCTAACAAGCTTTGGTCATCTCAAGAAGCTAAATACATGTAGCCTTGTCCTTTAAATTAAAACCAGAAACACTTTGGGTAGATGCTAATTTGAGCACAACAGGAAGTTGGGCAGATCTCAGCAACTAATGCACTGTCGCTCTGCACCCAAGAATTATATATAACTAAGGCAACATAGCAGCAGGGCTAGGCTGGCAGCCGGGCTCCTTATCCCTGATAAGACACAAATAATAAACACATGAGTGGCTTAAGAGACCTCAAATTAATATCTGTACACCGACAGCCTGGAACTCAGAAGCCCACTAAGATACTTCCTTTCCCACGTGAAACCTCTATTAATTTCTGTCCATGACCACCTCCATCCCAAACTGAGCCAGTAAGTCTAGATAGGGGCGGGGTAGCCCACGGCTTCTTCAGGCCAAGGTTCTTCAACCTCAGGACTAAACTTCATGAGGGTTCTTGGGCCTGAGAAGGGCTCCCTGGATTCTTGCCAGACTTGGTGGGGCTCATTCCTGATGGAGTAAGTTGGAGGGAAGCTACAGGTGTGGAGGGCAGAAGCCCTTCTCGTTCTCTTTTCTTCTGTTTCATCCTGCGGTTCTGGAACCAGATTTTGACTTGGGTATCATTCAGCTGCAAGGAGTTGGCTATCTCGATGCGACGGGCTCGAGTTAAGTACTTATTGAAATGAAACTCTTTCTCGAGTTCTGTCAGTTGCTTAGTGCTGAAATTTGTGCGGATTGCGCTGGAGGGGCTAGCAGCTCCATACTCCGCGGCGAGTTTGCCTGCAACGTAAAGAGAGGGCGTAAGCAGGGCTAGAGGACGAGGAGACCGAACACCGAACACCGAACACCGGCGAGCAGCCGGGCTACAGTTACAATCAAAGTCACAGCGCAGCCCTCCTGGTTCCCTTTGAACACAGTTGTGCCAAGAGACACGGTCCACGGGAAGCGCCTCCCTGGAATTTTCTCCATGTCTTGCACATTTTCCAAGCGCGTATGCGGAGCTCCGAGCGTGTATTCGGGACACGCTCATTAGAATTCGTCTGCTTTAATAACGCCTTGGACGCATTTCCTCCACAGAACTCAAACCGCCGTCTAGAGGGACAGCGACAAAATGTTGCCAGCACAATGCCAGGGAGGAGGCTCCGACCCCAACCCCAGGAGCGTCCGTCCATGGCTCAAATACTTACTTTTCTTCGGGGCGTTCCTCTTCACTTTCATCCACTCGAACGTGCTGAAAGCAGCTGGGAGGCCGGAGGCCGGTGAGGTGGACTTGGGGTAGGAGCCAGGGGCCGGGGACGCAGTCTGGAAGGCTCCGGGGGGGCCGTCGGCGGGCTCTTTGAGACACGACGGGAAGGGCCCGGGCTCGCTGAAGGCCCCGTAATCCACCTGGCCGCTGAGGAGCAAGGAGCTGCCGCCCGAAAACACGGCCGAGGTGGCGTAGTGGACGTGTGCCCCGCCGTCGTCTGCCGGCCGCCCGATCACGCACGGGAAGTCGTATGCGGGACCGGGTCCCGGCCCCAGGAAGCCGTAGTCTGCGCCCCCCGCCGCGGCAGGTGCAGCGCCTGGCTCGTAGGCACCTTCTAGGGTGCACGGCGCAAATGGGGGCGCGGCCGGGGGCTGCGCCGGGGTAGCCGGAGGCGAAGGCGCGGGTCGGGCGGCGGCCAGGGGCAGGCAGCTGATGAAGGCGCCGTCGCCGCTGCCCAGGGGGAAGGCGGGCTGCAGGGCCACTGGCCGGGCATCTGTGCGGCGGAACTTGGACGCGAAGCTAAGCAGGTCGCCGCCGCCCTCGCACGACATGTACTCCAGGTAGGAGGAGCTCATGGTTCTGGCCTACCCACCTGCGCGCGGAGGCCTGGGCTGGGCTGCAGGGGTGGCAGGACCGCCACGCTCTGCGCCACTCGGCCTTTCCCCTCTACTCAAGCTGCCCTCGCCGAGCCATGGCGAGCGAGCGCAAAGTAAATAGTGGCCTAATATAGCGGCGGCGCTGGCCACGTGGCGCCGGCCGGCCAATGGGCGCCTTCCCCGCACGGGGCTCCGCACGCCTGCCTCGCCACCAACTTCGCGGAACCTGCAGGAGGCCACCGCCCAGAGACCCCCTACCCCGGGGAGAGTCGGCACCGCCCAAGGGCAGCCTGGGGAGGGGCGGGATGAGAGCGCGGGGCGAGAGCATGGGACGGCTGCTCTCCGGACAGGTATTGGGCGAGATGAGGGGAGAAAGTCAGGACTGGCCGCTCGGGTGAGGGCGAGAGGATGGAGAGTGAGAGCTTGTTCTGGATCGTAGGTGACCAGTCCTCAGATGCGGATTGCGGACGTTGCAGTGTGGTAGGGGTTAAAAGAGAGCGCGGAGCTCGGGCGGTGGGGACTGCTACTAACCTTTCTCCAGGGAAGGTAGTTATTCCTCTTCATTTTAGATCTGAGGTCTATGCGCTTTTGGTTTCTTGGCACTGGTGTTATTTCTCTCCTAAACCTGAAGTAGAAGTTTAATATTTCACTCTCTCTCCGATTTACGGGACTAAATTTTATGCTGTAGGTGCTAGGTACTTGGGAGGTGGCAAAGATTTTTCACTTTTAGATTAGATTCTCACGTTATTTCTCAAAGTTTCCTTCAGCTTCTTGCACTCCTTCCATTTGTGGTGGCAGAAGTGCGAGTGTCGAAGTGCCAGGTTTTGATTTGGAAAGATGAAGTGAAATGTCTGCCTTGTGCGAAAGTTTAGTTGATTTTTCCCTCTGATTATGTTGTCAAAATAAAGAATCTGCCTTTGTGATGGAGTGGCTCTTTGTGCTCCTGTCTGGAGGTTAGCACCCGGACCAGTGCTGTGCACGCTTTCTCCTGGGCGCTTGGCTCGAGTGAGCAAAAGGCTTCCCAGGGATGGGTCAGATCTCAGAGGTTTGGACAGGCTTGTACTTCGAAGCAATTAAAGGTACTGTTCCATCAGATAAGTGCTGCGTCGTCTCTTGCAAGTGAAATCTGAGGGCTTACGATGTTAATGGGCTCACGTCTTTCCCTTGATAATATGGTTTTGTTTACTGAGTGTGTAGAGAGACGGGAAATAAAAGTGCAGTTGGCACAGGAAATGAAGAGTAGAAGGGGTACAGAGACAAGCTTTTCACTGACAAACTTTCTAACTTCCTTGAACATTTCTTTTAATGTGTCCCTCTTTGGGGCTGTAGGAAAATAACATATTAAACATATAAATGTTATTTACACACAGCAGTAATGAAAGAGAGTGGTTTCCTAAAACTCTGTGAGTAAAGAGTCTACTCTTGGCTTTTCAAATGCCCTTGAGTACTTGATCTGTTACAGCATCTGAGTTAGGCTTTCCAAGGTTTTATTATTGTTTTACTGATCCACTTGTCATGAAAGAACGATTGAGCCCTTGCCTAAAATTCCATTCTGACGAAGTCTGGAAAATTGAAGCCATCACAGTCCAGGGAGCCAGTTCTGTACTGGGATGTGAACTTGTGAATAAGCAAAGCCACACCAAAAGTACTACTGCTGGTGAGGCTGAAGTTCAGCCAAGATGGGGAGGATTGAGCCATGATGAGGAGGGGGTAGGTAAAGGGTAGACACTTAGGAACTAACACAAAGCTAAAGGAGTCTGGGGTTCCCACACTGCTGGAGTTCTTGGGTTTCACTGGGAAATAGAATCCTATGCCGAAAACAGTCCTTCAAACTTGATGTTGCTGCTTCAATTTTCTCCTGTAACCAATCAGATAACATAGATCCTAAATAATATTTGAAGGAGAAAAGTAAAGGCTTTTCTCTTGCACTCTGGTCAGAAAATGATAGAGCTCTTTAGAGCTAGATAAGGCTTCAAATATAGGTGCATTTTTTCACTGTCCTCCCTCTGCACCCTTCATGCAAAAGTACCAGCAAGTCAGATGCTGCTTAAGCTTATGGTGCCCCCATAGCTATTCCTGGCTAGACTTTAATAGCTAGTTTTTACCAGCATAATGTCCTAACTCTCACATTTCTAATCTCAAAAGTATAATGCCTTCTCTCAAAAGGTACTCATCTAATCACAATTCGTAGGCCCAGAGGCCCCAGGGGGTCAAGAAGGAAAACTGGTTTTGCAGACCTCTCTGAAGAAGATGCCTGGCTGGCTGCAACCCAGGATGTAGGACAGAAAACCCAGCCTGACTGTCTGGCAAGACTGACCCAAATTATCATATTGGGAGCCTTTTCTGTGAGGTTTCAGATAAAACAAGCAGCCTAAGTGCCTTGGCACCCTTTACTGCAACAAGGACCAGGTTTTTGCTGCTAAGCATTTGGGACAAAAGTTGAGTCCTTTCTGTCACAATTAAGCATTGACTTTGAAACAAAATTTTGGAGATTGAGTTTTTTGCTGAGGTGAGGGAAGAAAGTATCCTAAAAGAGAATTTTTTAAAGATTTTTTTTTTAATCTATTGTTTGGTTTTCACAGCCGTGAGTAAGGTGTTCACTATTTGTTCAGACACAATAGCAGTTCCCTGATAATTGCATATGGAGGACTACATTCTGTTCATCCTTTGCTCTACTCCCTTTTATCTCCCATATTCTACGCTTTGAGGCTCAGAGTTGTCATCTCCAGTCCTAGACTGATTCTTGACTTGCCCAGGTTAGCAGTCAAGATTCTGGTCATCTCAGACTCAGAGTCAACAACAAATGTTTGCCAGGGGCCTACTATGTTAGAATATTTTGTTAGGGGAGGATTAGGCTGGGAAAAAAAGATATTCACAAATTAAAGGAACAATGGATTCATTCCTGGTACAAGTCTCACCTGTACTATAAATCTACTCCAGAAGAACCTGTATCTATAATTTGCTATGGAGAAATTGGAAGATATTGGGGGAAGTGTGTATAGAAAGATTTGAGTATAGGATATTTTGAGCAACTTTAAAGTTTGTCTCCTAGGTGTGCACAGGGCATGGAAGAAATGTCTTACTGATTGTATTGCTTGTTCAAGTCATGAATTCCCAAGGGTCCCTTGCCCTGCTGTGCCCTGGTGCTGTGAGTTCCCAGCAGGAGGCAACAGCAGAGGGGCCTGATTCCCAGGTTGTGTTTGATTGTGGGAATGCTTTGAAATCTTTCCCATCCTATCCACCAAAGCAGCCACCCCCTGCCCACCCCTCATGACTACCTTTCTCTCCTATTTGAACAACAAGCTTCTTTTCTGCAGACAAAACTGATGGAGGGTGGCAGTCTGGTCTTCTGTGTGTTTACAGTTGTTCCTAATAAGCCTCTTGCAACCCCTCTCCACAAACCTACTGTGTTACTGCTTGGAGACTCTTGAGTACATGCAAACTCTTGGCTCTACAGCCCCAAAGCATACAAAGGCTCTTACTTGTTTGAGGTAAAAAGAGCAGGGGTGAAGGTGTCTTCTCTCTGAAGCAAGATTTACAGTTCTCTGCAGCATCCTTTCTTTAGTTATCTCAGGCCTAGGATGAAGGTGGGGATGAAAAAGATCCTAAAACAGAAATTCTAAACCTGTCAGAAGTCTGATTACATGACCTTCCCTGAGGAAAACAGTTTATAGAGCATTGTCCCTTTCCCTGAGAGCTTTGTGATTGAAAGTTCCATGTTTCACCTGTCATACAGTAGGCATTCAGTAAATGTTTGTTGGTCAGAAATAAAGAATAGACAGAATGGTGCATCTTCATCATGACTAATATTGGCTAAAGGATATCTTTAGATAACTCACTCTCAAAACCATTTCCTGTGGGTAGAAATCATCTTAGAAGCTTGTTTTAAAGTGTGAGTCCCTCAGCCTACCCCCCAGAGGTTTCAGTCCAATAAGTCTGACTCAGGAGTCTTTCTTTTTCTTTCTTTCTTTCTCTCTTTCTTTCTTTCTTTCTTTCTTTCTTTCTTTCTTTCTTTCTTTCTTTCTCTCTTTCTTTTGCTGTTTGTTCTTTTTTTAAATTTTATTTTATTATTAGTTTCAAGTATACAGTACATTGGTTAGACATTTATATAGTTTATAAAACAATCCCCCAATTGCTCTTTCTCTCCTCTGACTCTATATTTAGCTATCACGTTAATGCTAACTGCATCCCCTATGCTGTGCTCTCCATCCCCGTGACCATCTATCAACTATTAATTTGTACTTCTTTAATCCTTCACCCCTTTCTCCCAGTTCCCCAACTCTGCTCCCTTCTGGCTGGCAGCAGATTGTGAAAATATGTAATGCTTCACAAATTTGGGTGTCATTCTTGTGCAGGGTCTATGCTAATCTTCTCTCTATCGGTCCAGTTTTAGTATATGTGCTGCTGAAGCGAGCACAGGAGTCTTTATTTTTATTAAGCCTCTTGGGTGATTCTAAAGCCAGGTTCTTTGAACCCACATTTTGAGAATTTCTGCTTTAGGAGCTGGGTTAGGGTAAATAACTGAGGGAAGAGAGGGGTAATTTTGTGGGAGGGCCTGGAACTACCACAATGAGAGCTTATGGCTAGATGGAACATGAGCATACCTGAAAAAAGTCCAGAAGCCTGTTGAGTAGTAGAGTCAGAGAGGTCAACATCAAGGGCAAACTTAAGTCTAGTTGGGCTGAAGTTCCAGAAAATATCCTTAAGAAGTAGTCAGTAGGAGCCTCCCAAGTTCTGCTGACAAAATAGTGCTTTGCAGATTGGACTTACTTCTGCTCCTTGCCACTTCCCTAATTTGGCTTTGATGATGCCATTGGGGTAGGAAGTGAAAGGTATTTGTTTCTCACCGTCTACGAGAAAATTTAGAGTGGTTCTGAGGCAATGGGAAGAGGGAAAGAGTGGGAATGGAGCTCTCAAGAGGGAGGAGCCAACTCTCATTTCTTTCCACCTCTCCCAAATTGTCTGGAATGAGCATTTGAGCCTGAGAGATCCAGAGAGAGTGAAATATCCCTTGGCCTAGGCTGTTTAACTCTTCCTCTGGCCAAAGGCTGACCTTTTATAACATAACATATCAATGCTAGAAGGCTCCTTAGAGTTAAGTGACATCTAACCCCTCATTTTAGAGAAAAAGTTACTTTACTCAGAAGTTAAAAGGCAAAGCCATTCTGCAAAAACGAGGGAACCAACTTGGGTCTCTGACTCTCCACAGTCTATTGCCTTTCCACAGTCTGCAAAAATCAAGGAGTAAGACAGCCCCTCCTCTGCATTGTGGCAACCTCGATGCTGAGCAAGCAGAGCAGCAATCAAGGAGGCACCCTAATTTCTGGAAGGCCGCACAGCCATTGTGAGTGACTCGGAGGCCTATTACTAAACTCGTGCCCCAGACTTCTGAGGCCCCACTTTGATCCACTCCTGCAAGAGAGAGCAGTGATAGACCTGGGTCTCCACCCCATCCACCATCAAGCCAGGATAAAGGAGCCCCTCATTTCCTGCTGAGCTTGATCAGTATCAGGCCCTGGGGGAACAAAACAAGAAATGTCCCAATATTAATGTAATTGGATAGAGCAAATACAAATAAAGATGTGTGCGAACACACGAGGTACACCCAGGTCAGTTACACTTGTACTAATCTTTTTCATTCATTCATTCATTCATTCATTCATTCATTTTGCTCTTTTATTTTTTAAATAGGTAATACATTTAAATATACATGGTTATGAAGAGGAATTTGTACTCAAAAAGCTAATCAGCTCTTTGTTCTGCTTCTGTAGATATGCTTGCTGCATAGGCCACACTCAAAAGTAACTAAAAACTCATCCTCCCTTCAGCTTGCTCTGTCTAAGCAACACTATGTAACTACCAGCAACCATAGTTACTCTGGCAGCTTTATAATGGTCTGAGGATAAATTAACCATCAGCCCATGTCAAATAAGTTCTATATAAGCAATGTTGCAACTGAGCTCCAGGCCCAGATCTTCAGAGCCCTAGCTCCTCTGGAACTGCTGGCGTCATAAACCTGAGTTTACCAACTCTCCAAGTGCTGCTTGGTTTCTCATTGGTCTGATTTTTGCATCTTTTCTGCAACATTTTGAGTTGCAAAGGTTATAAAAGGGTATGCCCTTGTCCCTGGCCACCTAGTTCCCCTTCACACAGGCAACCAATTTTATGAGTTTCTTATATATCATTCCAGAGATACTTTGCGCACACACACGCGCGCACACACGCATACTTTTTACACAAACAATAGTATATTAGATAGACTCTTTTGCACCATGCTTTTCTCCCCATTGTACCTTGAAGACCATTTCATATAAATGCATACAGAATTCCTGGTTTATTTTTACAACTTCATGATGTTCTACTGTATACACCTAATACAACTTATTTAGCCAGTCCCTTATTAATGGAAATTTAGCTTATTTTCAATCTTTTGCTATTATAAACACACGTGCAAGTGTTTTCCTATTAGAAAAATTCCCAGATATGAAATTAATCAAAAGTATGTGCACTGGCAATGTTGATACATATTACCAAATTGCTCGCCACAAAAGTGAGTCAGTTTATACTTCTACCAGCAACAAATGAGAATTGCTGTTTCCTCACACTTTTACCAAGTCAAGGAATAAGAATCTTTTATTTTTGCCAATCTGATAAGGGAAAAATAATACCTTTTACTTACTCTTACAGCATCTCCAGTAATGTCATTCTCCCTTATTTCATCTGATCCTTCCATAATTCTATTTTACAAATGGTAATACTAACATAGAAAAGATGAGCATCTTGTAGTTACATCCAACATAAGTGGCCAAGGTCAGGTGCTCAACATTCCTATACTACGCTGTACTACAGAGAAGTTTAAGGGGTGGCTTAAATTTAAGAGAATAGGTGGCTTCAAGCATTCCCTGAAAGATACATGATATGTGAAAAAGCGCAGAAGCTTTCCAACATCTGCTAAGAGGTCTCCTTAGTGGTCTGATACCACGACTATATTTCTACATTGTGTCCCCTGGAGAGTACCCTCCAGAAGCAGAGGGACTCTGAATAGCAATATGATCAGGCCTAGTCCTAAGCATTAGCTTTGATTCAATATCTACGAAGCAGTAGAGTGTTATTTTTAATTTTCCTGAGGCTTATTTCTATCCAGGACCTAATTATTGATCATCATGGTGTGGATGAGAGGACATTTTCCCTAGGTTCATCTTTATACAGGACACTCACTTGGACCTAATGAAGATAATATCTAACACATGTGCGCACATGCACACACACACACATGCGCGCGCACACACACACACACACACACAGAGTAAAGTTAGGAGGTAGATATCTTTATTGACTCATTAATGATGAAATTGAAGAGCAGAAAGATTAAGTGAATTGCTTAGGTCACACAGGATATCAATTAGCTAAGCAGAAAACACAATGTAGACCTAAAATTGAACTCATCTTTTCCAAAACCCTCAACTATTCATTTTGGTGAATGATCTGACTACACACTCAGGCCCTCAAAATAGAAACCTGGGCATTGGAATCCACCAATCCTCTTTCATTCGTCCACTTGACCACCAAGTCCTGTGGATTCTTCCTCCTATATGTCTCTCTTCATTCTTATTATGTTAGTTCCTCTCTAGGCTGGATTATTGCAGCAGCCTCCTTTTTTCCTTCTTTTTGCCTCCTATCTCTCCTTTCTCCCATCAGACACAATACCCTGCAAGAGTTGGCTTTCCTAACAGATAACCCTCACATCCCAGCTCATAACCTTCAGTGGCTCCCCACTGCCTACAGACTCAGTCCAGACTCCTTTCCCCAGACCTTCTGCAATTTCTCCTTCCAGCCAGATGCACCACTCTAAACTACTTTCCTTGTTCCAGGTCCAGACCTTGTTCTTTCTTCCCTCCCTGCTTTTGTGTGTGCTGCTCTCTCCGCCTGGTTAGGCCCTCCTTCCTGGGCCTAAAAAACTCCTGTACTTCAGGGACCCAAATTCACTTCCTCTGAGAAGCCTTTTTTTGAGTCTACAGCAGTGGTCCTCAACTTTTTTGGCACCAGGGGCCGGTGCTCCTCTGAGAATCTAATGCCTGATGATCTGAGGTGGAGCTGTGGCGGTGATGCTAGCACTGGGAAGTGGCTGCAAATACAGATGAAGCTTCACTCACTCACCCAAAGCTTACCCCCTGCTGTGTGACCCAGTTCCTAACAGGCCATGCATCAGTACTGGTCAGCACTGGTGGGTAGGGGTAGGGGGTTGGGGACCCCTGCTTTACAGTACTGTTAGTGACTTTGCCTCTTTATTCCAGGAACATTTTGGCCACACCTGTTATAACATCTGTCATACTGTTTTAGGATTCTTTTTCTTCCCCAGTAGATAGAGAGGCACACACCATTAGTGACTCATTTTTCTATCCCAGGGCCAATCATAGTGCATATAGGAGCTCTTCAGTAGGTATTGGTGAAAAGACTGGGAGAGAAAGATTCTGAACCAAGGAAAACAGAACCAAGTATTTTAATTGCTCAATGAGTGCAGGACACTGTGCATGGCTTAAGGCTTCAGCTTATATCTATCTGAAGCAAAATGACAGTAAACATTTCTCCAAAGAAAGTTAATTTCCACCCAAGAGGATTAAAAAGAGAAGAAGACTGAGGAAAGGGAATAGAAAGCTGGGACTTTATGTCCTTCAGAGATCCTTTCCTTAGGGGTGAGGCAACACATTTAACTAACTTCAGAAAATTGTCAACTGATGTCACTCAGAAAAAAAAAAAAACAACAGTTTTAAGAGGGAGCAGCCTGGAACTTTCTCAGGTATTCTAAAAATACTAGAATACAGTTAATAATACTGTATTGCATATTTGAAAGTTTCTGAGAGAATAAATCTTAAAAGTTATCACAAGAAAAAAAATTTGTGTAACTGTATGTGGTGATGGATGTTAACTAGCTTTATTGTGATCATTTTGCGATGTATACAAACATTAAATCATCATGTTGTACACCCGAAACTAATGTTTATGTCAATTTAAAAAAAAATTTTTTAATGCTCGAGTCCTGCCCTCACATCAGAAAAGAAAGGAGAGGCATATCATTGTGGTTGGTGTTTTGAATACACTTTTATTGTTTTTTTAATGGCATTCAGTTTTAGTTCCAAGTTTAACAGGGGTCTTATCCTACTTCCTCCCACACAAATACTCCTGCATGTAAATAGGAGAACTAAACTACTTCAGACTCACCCCCTGAATTCTAGTCCCTGGGGACATCCTTTTTAAACTCTTAAATAAAACAGTGTCTGCAAGGACCTTTTGATCCATTGGGATTTTTCTTGTCCTATCTTCAAAGATAGATTCGGCCCTTTCTGGGGTGCAGCAGCATTTAAGGGCATCACTTCGGCAAGCAGGAGGTGTTGGAGTGAGGGGTGTTAGGATGTAGAATCACTGAGCGTCAGGGGCAGGCTTGGGGGCTGGCATGTTGGGAGGGAGCTGGGCACCTGAGTGGTCCAAGAGCAGGGCTGGTGAGAGGCAGTGCTGGCCCCGTGTGAGGAGGTGACCGGAAGGCGCTTCCCTCGGGCCTAGTGCAACAGTGCTGGTCGGACTGCTGTGCTCCCAGAGAACCAGCGTTAAGTGGCGGGTCGCTCCCTGCGCTGGTGCTCACCTTGCGTGCCTGCCTCTCTTCCGCCTCTCCTCCGCTTGTGGTTTCTGGTCGGTTCCCAGCTGGCCTAGACCTGCTCTGAAGAAGGAGCAACCGCTGTCGAACGAAAAGTGCACACCGGGTGATTGATGAACTCTTAATATGACTAACCTCTCCCGCCCCTCCCCCTCCCCCCTCCCCCCCTCTCAGACACAGAGAAATCGTTCACCCCAGTCTCCTCTACAGACCTCCTCGCTATCATGAGGGGATGCGGCCGCCAGCCGGTTGGGTGATTAACTCACCGTTTGTCTTTCCGAAGTGTTCCAGGTGGATTCAAGAACACGCACCCACCCCCAGCCACTGCCTGGCTCTGCCGACTGCGCCCTGCCGCGGGCGGGCCGGCAGAGCTCCAGCAAGCGCGTGTCACATGGTAGCGAGGCCCAAGCAGGCCTTTGTCCTGCGCTACCGCCCAACTGTTGGGGGAGGCTGCTGGCTATTGTTCCCTGCAGGGGAGGAAGATGCTCAGATTCAGAATCCACGACAGCCTCTTCCCAGAGTGTCCCTGGTCCGAGGACGGGTGGGACTTCCTTTTTGTGTTCTCTTCCTGAGGCAGGAATAGCTTGGTGGTTGCCACCCCAAAGGGCAACAGACCGAAATGGGGTCGAGGGAGAGGGAGGTTGGTGCCAGCTCAGCCACTGCCTGAAACTCAGTTCATCTTACCCAGTTTCTCTGATGGACCCTTGTGGAGGAGGTGGGGAGGGATATGGTATTTGTAGGGGAACACTTTGAACATTAGAGCCATCAGAAGGCCTTCTCCCTGTCTCCTTGTAAGGCCCTAGCCCAACAGGTCCTCTTGGCCTGGTTTGAGGCCTGCTTCCCCAGCAAAAACATTTCAGTCGTACCAGAGTTCTCCATTAATTCTGATTTAAGATCGCCTCGTTGGGCTCTTACTAATGTTAAAACCCTGTTTTCACGATTTTCCAGATATTATTCTTCCATAAAAGTGATCCAGACTAGCTATAGGAACCGGTCAAGATATTTTGCCAGTAGATCTAGGTTAAGAGGATTTATGCAATAGCATCCCACCTTGTAGATCTCCTGGGCACCCTACACCTGCTTCTGCTATTGCAAATGATTGGACACCTGTTTACTTTGGCTCTTTCATGTGTGGAAACCTTTTATTCACTGTGCTTCAGGCTAGACCTGGCCTGAAAGTAAGTCTTTGGATTGTCTGTACTTTTCCAACTTGTCAAGGCGGGTATAAGAAGTGAGGGAAATGTTTAAGAGTAGGCTTTAGGTCAAGTATTTAAATCCATTTGGCACCAACTTTGGGCCCCAAAGATAAAGGCATTTGTAGCTGAATAGAAGACAGGGAATAATGAGAACCAAGATTCTCTGTGAACCTCTCCACCACTAATCAGCACCACCAATGCAATAAATGCAGAGGATTCACCTACCCAATCTTTTTTTTTTTTTTTCTCTTTCTAGGCCTTCTGCAAGAAAGATCTAAATGAGCCAGTCCTCAAAGGTGGTGAGGACATGGTAGGTGACTCAGTCTCAGCTCCTTGTACCCTAAGTGTCTAGAGATAGGTGTGCTCACCAGGGCCCTAGCTATATCCTCTCTGGAAAGTGACAGTGCCCTGAAGTGATCAGGCTATAGGCCTGTGGAGACTAGAGCCTTCTGCCCCTCTTTATTTTATTTAACCCTCACAAACTTCTGTTCATCCTATTCTTTTCTTACAGTTTCTGAAAGAAGGACCAAAGTAATGCCAAGAACTCCCAGATGAAGAGGAACTTTCTCGATCTGTAACTGGATTTAACCAATTCATAAATTCAGGAGGAGGTTTCAACTAATTTTCAAGATAAAGCCAAAACAGGCCTGTGACTGTCCCTTGAATACTGAAGGTGTAAATAAGCTTTTGGCTTCCAAAGGTCAAGAAGAGAAACACTTTTTAGTGCTGGTTTCCTTCTTTGTTATTCAAACAGACACCCACACATATCCTCTTTACCCTCCCTAATGAAAAACCTCAACAGATGGAGAGCCTATGCTCCTAAGCATGCTGGCTGAGAAGATACACTTCATTCAGGGGTCAATCAACTGGTACAAAATGGGGGTGGGAGAAAGGGCGAGTAGCTAGTATAGGTAGTCACTATCTTTTAATACTCCTTACAGATAGAAATTCGAAAAGTTCTGTTCAGCAAGGTTAGCAGCCTCTGGGGCCTGGGAAACCAATTTTGCTGATGTGTGTAATAGGGACTAGGCCTGGGGCTGCACCAAGGGGAAAGTACTCATTCTACATTCTCTTTGTCTCTCATTTGAAAGCTTGTACAAAGAATTGGTACAAATGGATGGTTAACTTAATGATTCCATCAGAGGCGGATTTTTCTCTGACAGGTCCCTGGATGAGGCTGAGGTCTGAAAGCCAGGAGGCAGAATATATACTTAATCGCCCTTTCTTACCGCCTCTCCAAGGTCCAAGACTACTCTTCAGGCCTTTCCTCTTCTAACTTTCCCACACCCCTGGCTAGCTCAATTGGGTTTCCTCCCATCACTCCAGACTGGGTTTCTGAGTTTCTCATGGGAGCCAGGAAAAGCTCTTGGTCTGCCTAAATCTCTTTCCCCACCCCCATCTCCCATTTTGCAGTGGGCCATTCCATCTGTCTCACTTCTACCCTGTGTTAGTTAATTCACATTTGATTGTGTAGATAGAATGACTGCTACCCTCCATCCGTGGGCCCAGGATTGCAGCCCTGACCCGGTTCTTCAGACCTCAGGAGAATCCCCCACTACCTCCCTGATCTCCACATTCCCAAAGCCGGCAGTACAGGAAAAAAACAGAGATGGTCAAGGCCTGAGCCAAAGAGCCATTTCCTCTCCATGGGCAAACCAGGTGAACCTCCCAGAGACCAATGCCCAGGGGCAACGCCCAGCCTTTACCCACCTCCGGCTGTCAGCCGGTTCAGCGTTGCCTTTGTGTGGCCCTACCCCGCTGCGAAGCCCGTCGGTAAGCTGCGCACACAATGGTGTGGCGGCTCCCGGAAAATTCGGCTGCTCTGGGCACCCTTAACCCAGCGCCCGGAGGCGAGGGCCAGCAGCATCGAGTCCTTGGTGCATTCCCCACTGCTCCCCGCACCCCCTTGCCCCCGCGCGCGCCCGTAACGGGCTAGGGTGGAGGCTTCCCTCCCTGCCTACTTGCCTCCTCCCGCTGCAGGTTCTCGCCGGAAAAAGAGGCCTGGGCCCAGGGCGCCATTGCTGGGCCTGTGCTCCCCTCCCCCCTCTCCTTTCTCTGCATCACCGAGTCCCAGGGTGGGGGATGGAGGCGGGTGTCTCTACGCATAGAGCAGCTATTGTGACCCTCCTTCGTAGAGCGGGAACCCTGCTGAGTGTGTACCACCGACGGTGGCGGGGAAGGAGGCGACTGTGTTTGCAAACCTAGGGGTGTGGAGTGGGTGGCACTGGGAAATAAAGGTTTGCAACTTCGGGTAGTTGGGTCTTTCAGATGGCGTTTGGTTGTGTTTAGATTCCGGTGCTTCCTAACACTAATTACAAGCTCAAAAGGAGCAGAATTTATGGCGAAAGCCAAGGCGGTGTGTTTATAATTTATGAAGTTTTAAAGAGCTGTGTCGCGGGCCTCACTCTTGCCCTGGCCCGCGGCTGTGGGTGAAGTGCTTTCCCCAGACTGACTGTGGCCCCCACCCACTCCAGGAGCGACCGAGTGTGCCCATCACATGACACACCAGTGGCAGGAACGAATCCGAGCCATTCTCAGAAACCTCGGGAATCTTTCTCCAAGAGGTGAGAGAAAACCACAGATTTGTCCCAAGCAAACTCCTCCACTCCACTAGAGAGGTTGCCCCGGTGGCTGGGGCTGCCTTGAGAGGAAGCCCCTAACCTCGCACTTCTTTGGAGCCTGAGCGCGAAAGGAAGCTGATGTCAGTCGGGCTAGACACCGTTTAAAATCTAATCCATGAAACCCTAAGCCGCAAATGACACTGGGGGCCTTGCAGACACCCGCAGACTCAGCAGATACTCCTGTGGTAACACACATAGCTGGAAAACGCCTGGAGACATGATGCATTATGTATTTTTATTATTACTTATGGTAGGAAGAGAAGATGAAGGAAAACCGGGCTGAATCTGAACAGCCTGACAATTCGTCTATTTAATATTTAGGCAGTTAAGAAAGGTTGTTATCCCTGCAAGGCAGCAAGCTCTTCTTTGATTTCCCTAAAAGTTTAAAAAATAATTTCTTACAAGACAATTAGAAATTCTGCCTATGGACGCAAATTTCATAGAAAACAATTTTAAGCCTTGAAAGTGGGTAAAATATCCCTTCCATTGAAGTCATTTATTCTGTTGATACACTTCTACAACATGTATACTTTAAATCTGCTCTGATAAGGTGAAATTTAGCAAAAGGACAACCCCCTCCCACCCCTAATCTAACATGCCATTTTAAAAACAGCACAAAGGAACAAGGAAACTAAATATTATTTTGAGCCATCATCATTTAGCGAAACACAAACATCCAAATAGAAACGATTGTTGTTCCACCAGAAGATTAGAAGTTAAATTATTTCCACACAATAGGAATTTAACCTTTTGTCACCGGGGGTGTAGTAGGAGTTGCATTATTTGTCAAACCAAATAGAGATGCGTGGGCCGACTTTGCTGAAATACAAAGAATTGAACCTTATCTGAAGGCGCTTTGCAAGTGCTTCTTCCCAGAGAAGCGGGTGTAAGTTGTACGCCCTTAGCTAAAGCCACGCTAATATTTATAAAATGGTTATAAATCCTTGGAGACATTTTTTTTTTTTTTTGCCAATTTTGTACAAAGAAACGAGTAAATAAGGTGTGTATACTTATGTTCCATTAATGAAACTTTTACCACTTTACATCATGGGAAACATTCGTATTCTTTAGAAATTCAGGTTTACAGAGGAGAATCCTCTGTAACCACCAACCACTATATAAAGGAAAAAGACGTAACAGCACTTCCTAGAGAAAAAGCTTAGGTGCCTGTCTCCAAATGATCGTTTCTTTTTTTGCACCTTAGCTTTTTCATAGCCCAATTCTTCTTATGACTTCTCTTGTGTCTTTTCTGTGATTGTCAGTTTTCTTTCAAATTTTTTTTTTATTACTTCACACAGAAGTGTGAGCTCTGGCCTCCCGGATGTAAATGCAGTCTTAAAAAGTCCATTTGTGTCTAGAAAGGGCGGTAGGAACAGCAAAGCAGGCACAGCGAAAGCTCTGCCTAAATCATCCCTCCTGGAACACTGCTATGTTTGCATCCTCAGCTTTCCCCCGCCCCTAACGTCAATAGCTGGGATGTAATCAAGTATCTCCAGATTCCAAATAAATGAAAAAATAAATATTTAAAAGGGTCAGTCTATTTGGGCCTAACACAGGAATTGTGGGAAAGATAAAGGCAGCGATCTACTTGCAAAGTGTGCGTGATTAACACAGATACACTTCCGAAGGAGAAATTTTTTATTCTAAATATTTGTTCGAATAGTACCAGACAATTTGAAATCAATAAACTGTGTCGAGTGGGAGGGCTGCGCGGTTGAAAAATGAGTAACGGATGTCGTGCCACACCACGGGGCCGCCTGACTCTACCCATGAAGGACAATTCGCGGTCTTAATCCTTTATATCAACTACAAACACCAGCCACGGTTACAACTGTTCAAAACTACTCTCTCAACTACTTCAGGCCAAGGGGACTAGAGAGGTAAAATGTGGCCCCCGTGGCCTGGGAGCGCGTTCCTAAGCTCGGCTGGAGAATCTACAAATATACACATAAATACATTAAGACGAGGATAAATAATCAGGGAAACGAAATGACTCGCTTCAAATAATAAATACAGATTGTTGAGTCCGATGCAGTCCTTACGGGACGGGAAGGAGTATATAAATTAAGGTCTCCGCATCTAGGCTAAAGATGGGCTATGCCCAGGGCTCTCCAGGCTCTGGTCCCTCTGCAGTGTGCGCCGCCGATGGATCTCAGACTTACCTTCGGGACACCATTACCAGATCAGAGTCCTTCGGTCCGCAGTTATCTGGCACTGTCAGGTTTAGAGAGGAGAATCCTTGCGACTGATTTATAGCAAATCACCCAAAGGAGGACGCGCCTGGAGGGGAGGCCCAGTCGCCTGCGCCTCGACCACTATTGGCCCGAGAGCCGAAACGCAGGGACTGGGCCAGAGCGAGAGAGAGGGTCACCAACCACCCCGTGGGCCCTGCCCGCCACCCCCGCCACCAAAGCAAAAGAGGTAATTGCGCCACAAGTTTGGGCCTGTGGCGGCCGCTACAGATGCGTCAGTTTGGGGGCCTCGGGCAGGCGTCCCTGAGACGAATGGTGGGCCGAGAGATCTGTGTATGTGGGATGAGGGTCGCATGGTCCATGGTGGTGGTTGCCGGGGATCTGCGCGGCGCAACTGTAGTCCACGCTGGCCGAAGACGGATGCGAGAGGTGGCCCAGGTTGAAGACCGGACCGGACGCAGGAGCCATGGAGTCGACGAAGTTGCCGCCCACATACACTGGGCTGCCCTGCAGGTTGGCGCTGGCGAAGCCGCCACCGTTGCTCGCCATGGGGTGGGGCTCGAACTCCGGCGCCGCATAGCGCTTCTGCTGTGGCAGGCAGCTGCTGAGAGGCGCCGTGTAGGCGGCCAAGCCGTACATATTGGGCTGAGATTTGGCGAAAGCGGGAGGCGAGGGCGCATCGTAGGCCAGGCCCGGCACAGGCGGCAGCTGGCCTGAGTAGGCCACGTGGCCGGCGGCGCCGCCGAGCGGCGGGCTGCGCTCCGGGGACTGACCCGCGGGCGAGTGCAAGATGCCCTTGGCCTTTTGGTCCTTCTTGTACTTCATGCGTCGGTTCTGGAACCAGATCTTGATCTGACGCTCGGTGAGGTTCAGCAGGTTGGCCATCTCCACGCGGCGTGGCCGGCACAAGTAGCGGTTGAAGTGGAATTCCTTCTCCAGCTCCACAAGCTGTGCACTCGTGTACGCGGTGCGAACCCGCTTAGACGCTGGGCCCGGGGGGCTCTTGTCCTCGCAGCTCTCTCCTGGGCAGGGAGAGAGAGAGAGAGGGGTCGCTGAGCGGGTGAGGTGGGGGCACCCAGGACTGGAAAGGGGTGCTTCCCTGACTCCCTCTTCTTCCTCCCTCCTCCCCCCACTTTAATACTGGCTGGAGTGGGGGAGGGGCGTTTGAAGTGAGATTCCGTGGGGGAAACTCACCGGTCTCAGCCCTACCAGTCAGTCGCACCTGAAACCCCCATCTGCCTTCTGAGGTTGGATTCTCTCTGTCAGACCCCCTCCCCTCCAGCCTAGTCCATCATCCCAGTCCCAAAGGCCGTGAAGGAGTTTAATGGGAGCCTAGCAGCAGCTGGTAAGGCCTCCCCTCTGTCAAAGAAGGGCCAGATTTCTTTGAACACTCCTCCTGGCCTCTGCTGAGGAAGCGGGGGAGGGGCAGCCCCAGCCTGCTTTGCTCAGGGCTGGCTGCTGGGTAAAGCACCCAAGAAGTATGGAATGAGGGTGGAGATCTTGGCACCTCACTCCAGTCCAGCTGCACCCAAGGGCTCTACATCCAAACGCAGGGAGGTGATAAGCCATAAAAATAATGTCCTGAGTTTTAGGGGATCCAAGGCCAGGCTGGGAGCATTTTGAATATTGCAGTGCTAGGAGCAGCAGCCTCAACACTGGTTTCCACCACTCTGCCACCTCTCAGCAGCTTGTCCACTCCCTCACTGGGAAAGACAAATGGATTTCTCCTGGGAGGGAGGGCCTGTGCCTGCCGCTGGGAAGGAGGGGCAGGAGAAGGAGCTTACAGGCTGGAAGATACTTTCCCCCTAGGAGCAGGAGCCCCAGAGAGCAGCAGGCAAACTGGAGACCTAATAACAAGTTAGCAATGTCCCAAGCTTCTAACTGGCCCTGAAGATAAACCAAATCAAAGAACACAAGGGCAGAAAGTTTCAGGAACCAAGCAGGCAAAGAGAGGCAGCAAGCCTCAGAGTCCTATCTCTGCCCATCTTCTTCCACACACCTGAGTGGATCTACAGAAAATCTTCTCAACCCTAGGGTCTCTCTTTCCAGGGAGAGCAACTCAAAGCTGGTCCTGTTTCAGAGCATATCATCTTACCCTAGGATACGCTCCTCCCCATTATGGATTTGCTAGGATGGGGAGAATTGGGCTGGGGTAGGGCAAGTAGAATCCCATTGTTTTGCCTTGGAGGCCCTGGTTGGAATCAAGTGCACCACTATGTAGTTTTATGATCTTGGGCAAGTCATCTGTCATCTCTAACAACTCCTTATCTTTAAAATGGGAATATACCTACTTCAAATACCTATTTATCATATACCTACTTCAAAGGGTTCTTTGGAAAATTAAATTAGATAATGCTTATAAGGCACTTAGTATGGTTCTTAACAAAGGCTCCATAGACTTTAGTTCTTATTCATTTAAGGGAGTGGGGATTCATGTGATATGGACTACATAACCACCCGGGCTTGGGGATCATACCTGTCTTCAGCTTTTGAAGAGCTGTTGGATGGGAAAATGAGCTGAGTTATACCCAGCAGCCGAGGAAAGAAGATATTAGGTCAGTATAAGGGAAAGCTGTCTAATAACTATGAGACTTTCCCAGCAATGGCACCAACAGCCTGGAATGGAAGTGAGCCCCGTCACTATAAGAATATGACCCATAATCACAAACACTAAAAGAAGGGACATTTCTGCATCAATAGTTTAGAAATATGGCTTCCAAGGTTGCACTTACAGCCCTGAGTCTTTTGGTTCTTGGGTGAGATAGCTTCTTGGGGGTCAGTCTAGAGGGGACTTAGCCCAGGAGTAAGCCCCCTCAGAAAACTACCTGCAGTGGCACAGCTGCTCTTCTGCTTGGAGTTCTGTCGGGACTCTTTCATCCAGGGGAAGATCTGCTTGCTGATGGTAGCTGAGGAGCCAGAAACATTAGGCCCACCTTTAGCTTTCTTGGCAGGCATTCCACCTCCAGGATTGGTGGGTGAGGATGGGGGCAGGGTTGGAGGTGGAGGAGGGGGCTGTGATGGCTGTTGCTCTGAGTTCAGACCAGTAGGCTGGCTGCCACCACCCCCACCCTGGCTGTTCCCAGTGCCAGGCCGCATGCAGCTGCCATTGAGTTCAGCCCCCTTGTGGGCTGGTGCTCGCAGAGGTGCAGAGCTCTGGATGGAGCAGGCAGAACCGGGGTAATCAGTGTCCAGGGAGTTGGCAGCAGCAGGGGGTGGATAAGGCTGATGGGGGGCACTGTAGCCATAAGTATCAGTGGCTTTGCTGTAGCCATAGCCTCCAAATAGTCCTGGGTTTTCATAGTAAGCAGCCTTCTGCATCGTGCACTCAGGAAGCTCCAGGGCCTGCTGACCCTGCTCAAATAACATTGACCACCACTGTCTCCTTCACCGCCACCTCCAATGTCTGCCAAATCTTAAGACAGCTGGGGCAGCCCCAGGCTTCAGGTGACCTGCAGAGAAGAAAAGTGAGAGGTCCCAGTGGGACTGTCATTGGCAAGACCAATCAATATAGAAGGACTAGCTCAGGCTCTCTGCTTCTCACCCACTTCACAGTGGGGATTTTATGAAGTTCAACTTCACTGAACCCTTGGAAAAGTCAAAAAGAATTTCTCATAAACATAAGAAAAGACCTTGCCTTCTCTTTAGCTTAACTCCATCCAAGGGAAGGGGCTAATTTTTTTTCCCCATATACAATTTTTGTTCTTCAGGATTGTCAATTTAGTCTTTAAAACTGCACAGAAAAGTATGTAGGCATTATACATTTTAATAGCTGATTCTCCCATTTTACTTTGAGCTCCTTGCAGGAATGGATTATGTCTTATTTTCTATATATTCCTAACATCTAGACCAGTGCCCCACGTGTAGTAAGTGTAATAAATACTTGTGGAATGAGTGAATGAATCAGTCAATCATGGGGTCATCTCAGGGTTTTGATGGACAAAAGAAAGCCCTATAACATATCCAGAACAGCCACACCTCTCGGAAAAAGTATCTCTCCCACCTGGTTTCTAAATCACAGCATCTTTCATGGAGACCCAGATATCCACTTTTCAGTGACAGAGTGAGAATCAGCTCAGTTAGCTCTGTGGATCAGCACTGTGAAATCCACTACGAGATAAAAACCAAGAAGAAGACTTAAAGACCCCAGACTTATTTTGAGGCTAGAAAAATGTTTCTTCTCTTTCATCTACATTTTTCTAGACTCTTGACATTGTTCTCTACTACTTTTAAAATGTACCACTGAAAATGGGTGAAGATATTTAGAATCTGAAATGCATGGAACATGGGTGAATGGAGAATGCTTTATAACTTTATCATTTTTATCCTGCATCTATTGTAGAGATATTATTATTGATCTCTACTCTGGATCATCCATTCCACCACCACCTGCACCCAGTTCTCAACCAGTGAGAGAGCCTCTCTTGGCATGATGAATGGACCCAGAATTAGAAGGGGGAAAAAAAAAAACTAAGAAAAATTCTACCCCCTTTGTGTCCTCTGACTCTTGATGGGGGTTTCTCTTCTCATCCACCCGCCCCTTCTCCTGAAAGAAGTTAAAATATAACTGATACCATTCAACCACTTTTGTCTGCTTAATAAAGAAAACTCCGCTCCCTAGTCTTAATTCTTGATCTCATCTTTCAGGAACCTTTCCTATCCCAAAACATCTTGATTTCCATCATGGTTATCATGATGGACCACATTATCGATATGACTTATGCAGCCTAATAGATTTAATCACTAATGCCAAAACTACTCATCCAGTCACTCATTTCCCCTCCATTTTCCCCAAAAAGCCTAACCCAATTTTAAAAAGTTATTCATACTAGCCTTTGTTTAGTAGTATTGTTGCCCATTTTTGTTTTAAAATGTAAGTGAATATGCCATTTATCTTGATTAGAGTCAGGACCTTCTCAATGGGATAATAGAATACTAGGATGTTATGTTTCAGGAATTATCTCTGTTATTGTTCTTAAATGTGTGCAGTTAGGAAGCTACCCAACAAAGCTGGTCTTAATCTTTCTTTCAATTCATTTTCTGTATCATTCTCTGACTATTAAAAGTTGTTGAATATCAAACGGACAGCTACTTCTTCATACCGTGACTAACATTTGTATGTCTGTGTCCCCATGCAAAAACACCAGATACTCTGGGTTTGATTAAGTGTCTGGACTTTTCTAGGATTCTGCTTCAGTCTTAAACCTTGGGCCCACTGGATGTCAAATGGTCACATTTGACATTCAGACCACCAGAACTTGCTGCTGCTTCTGTCAGTCCACTTAAAACTGTGAAGGCAAAACATCCCCCTCTTGCCTCCCAGGTTGACCAAGTTTATCTTGATAGGTGGACCAGTCACATTAAAGCAGCGTCTTTAGGAACTGACCAGGTCTTTGAAACAGATGGCTTTATGTATACATTTGTTCCTATGACATATTCCCAGAAAAGGCTCTGTGTATGGACCTCTAAAGAGCATACACTGGGCAGCTTTATGAGTAACTACAGTCTGTTCTCCCGCCTGTTTTCATTGTATTAAGGACTTTCAAGGCCCGCTCAATGATGATCCGCCACCAATATTCATTTTCCCAGAAGCCAGGGCAGTAGCTCTCTCCTAAATGGGAAAAGCTTTGCAGCGCCCCCAACACACACACACACACACAGTGCCCTAAAGAAGCCACCTCTCCTAAAATAGAAACTGAGAATATTGATACAAAACTCGTTTTTTAAAACGGTTATTTCTTTCCAGAAATCCCTACTCTTTGTGAACTCTGCTTGAACCTAAAAAGCAGGAATGGGTCATAAATCACTTGGACAATGGTCAACTGTTCAGTGGCTCATCTTTTCGATCACCCCCTCTCTTTCTTTAAGGCTTTCTTTTCTCGCCCTTTGGTACTTCTGCTCATTTGGGCTCCAGAAACCCAAATGCCTTGGGGTAAAGACTAGCCCCTTTGGGGGAGGGGGCGGTCTTCGAAGTCCTCAACTGCCCTTTCCTCTCACTCCTCCTCCTCTCTAGCCCCCAGCCAGGGCAACCTCCCCAGAACCCTGCAGGCGCCATCCCCGACCCCTCCTGAGGAAGGGGCGCCAAACGAAGGTCTGGCTCATCGTTTCTTGCGGTCCCGGTTAGTTGCCCAACTTAGCTTGGAGGCCCAACCGCTGGCAGGGAATGCATATCCAAACTGTCCCCAGCTGGAAGGAAAGAGGCCTTTGAGTGACCACCGCCCGCTCCTCGGGCCCCGCTGGCCCGCCACACCCTCCGCAACAGCCAAATCCTGATACTTGCTCACTGCACTTAATTCTGCCCGGGATCAATACCTAATATGATACCGAATAAATAAAAGGCGCTCGCAGCGGCCAGGGGACGGGGTTATTAAGCAGCTGGAGCTCTCACAGTGCATATCAATGCACCTGTCATTGTGGTTTGTAACAAAATTTATGACTGCAAGCACCGCGGCAGTAAACGCTTCAGTAAGGAATGAAAAGAAAAACACTTCCCCAGGCCCGGCACTTTTCAGAAGTGGAAAACAGGCTCCGCGTAGGAGGAAGCGCAGCGAAAGAATGCACTGCTCCGCACTTTCCCCGGGCCCGCGCCCCTGGCGCAAGGGGATTATATAAAGTAGCTGAGTGCCCGCCTGTTGGAGCCGCTCTGCTCGGTGGCTGGACGCGGGACGGGACGCGCGCAGCCTTGCGAGGGCCGAAGACCTGATGCCTGCGGAGGTCTGGGGACGCCAGGAGGCTCGCCGGACGCGAGGAGGCTGGCGCGGCTCTCGTCAGTCCACCGTGGCCGTGGAAAGGCCGAGGGACTTGAGGAGGGAGGGGGGTGGCTGTGGCCTGGCTGTGACTAGCGCTGCAGTGGTCGTAAATCACGGATGGGTAGAGTCAGTCCGTGCAAGTTGAAAGAGAAGAGCGAGACGATGGTGTGCTGGTTGCTTCTCTATTAGTCTCAATTTTTTTACAAGGTTCGAGTTGGCCTGGGCTCCTCTCCCTGTTTTGCCTAGAGCAGGGCCTTGGAAGCCTACAGATCTCTTTCTGGCAGACACGACTCTTGCTAGGCATCCCCGTTAATTCACCGGAACCGAGCAATGATTCTTCCCTCCTTGTTGGCTTTGCTACTTGGGGATTTCGGAACCACTCCTTTTCAGGTTTGCTCCGAAGGGGATATATTTACCGAAGAGCTGGGCAGCTTTCTGCCCAAGTTCTCCCGGATCTCTCAGCCTGAGCCTCTCCTGCCCCATGGGAAGCCCTGGATGCGCCTTCTAAATCACTCTTATTTAGCCCAGATAAGTCAGTATGTCGTTATACACCCTGCATTTAAGGCACTGCGCTCACCCCATTAAAGCACCATAAATTTGAAGGCCGATGATCAGTTATCATGTAACCAGCGGCGGCAGTTCACACTGAGGTGATCCACTTCAAAGCCGCCCTTTGTTTTATGTCTTGATGTATGAATCCTGAGATGGCTACCTTGAGTTGCAGGACTGATGGAAATGAAGTGGAAATTATTTTTTAAAATCACACCACTCACCACAATTGTGTGTATGAGTGTATATATGTATGTTATCTTGAATTTTTCTGAAATTCTTTTTGTAGGCTCTTCGGGTTCCTTTTGATATTCTGTTCAGACGGATCTGGAACAAAATGGAAAACTCTCAGTGGCAGCCGGTTCTTTCTTACAAACGCTTAAATGTCCAGAGGCTTTATCCCCTTTAAGGGTGTCATAATCAGCAGGACTACTGTAAAATGTGCCTGCAGCCATTCAGGGTGCCTTCTCTCATGCAAAGGAGACTCAGTTGGCTCCCGGGGAGCAAGTAGTGTTTAACAACAAAATCCTTGGCTGGATGGGGGTAGGGAGAGCCCAGATGTCAGGGAAGGGGCACACCTTCGGTGAGCCAGGTGGGTTAGAAGTACAGAGAAACCAGTTCCTCTCTTCCTGCTCCAACCAATCTCTAAATTCTCCAGGTGCCCCATCCCCCAGGCCAAGGCCAACCTTTTAAGAGCAGAGGAGAGGGACTGTGCAGAATTGGGGCGGGAGGGAGGCTACAGCACAGCACCAGAAAAGGAGGGTGAATACGTAGAAGGGCCTGGGTGAGTCTCGGTCAATGGCTGCACTAGGCAGCCCCGGTGAAAAGTGAACTAGGCACTATTTCTCGGTTTGTATATTATATGTCAGTTGTTTCCCTGAGTTTATTTTACTCCAGTAAGTACCCACCACACTCCGGTCCCGGACTGCCCACACCTAGATGGGAATCAGAGCACAAACCACCTAAGAAACAAACATCCCTTCCACCTCGCCCAAAAATAGACAGAGCTGCCCACCACTGCGGGTGCTCAGCGGTGGCCCGCCCGGGTCAGGTGAAAGGAGAGACACAATCCCCCCTCTTGCATCTGCCCTGTGCAATTTGTCGACTCAGTAGTTTGAAAACACTAAACCGCGCTGGGAAAGCCTCACACAAAGCGTTCCGGGTCCTTTTAAAGACCAGAGCGCGCAGCCATAAGCCTTTGAAGTGACCTTTGGCTCAAGCGGCAATAACTCACCCTTAATGAACACCCAACGGAAGCGCCTCCGAGAGATCCTGGCCCGGTAGAGCTCCTAACATTACGCCTGGACTTCAACTTCCCAGCCGACCTGGACCTAGAGGAGTCCACTAGGATAGGCCGGCCCCAAGGGCTTCGCGATGGAGGCGCGGTGTACCCGGGCCCACAGACCCAACCGGCGAATTCCGAAGCCGCTTTATATGGTACATTCATGTGGGCGGACGTCAACTTTTGCCGCATATTTGTTATTTATTATTATTATTATTATTATTTGTAAAAAGGGGTTCTTTAAAGTAGAAACTTCCTCTCGGAAGAAGGGCTAAATTGGGAGACTACCCAGGGCCACGATCCCCAATCTCCCGACGCAGGTAGCTAGATTTTGTTTTCCTGGCGGCCGCGAAGGAACAGGGTAAGTTCGCATCTGGGTGTTCTGGGATGTGCCCTGCGCTCTGGGCGTAGGAGACTTGGGAAAAGGGAAAGAAAAGAGAATACCAAATGGCCAAAGGTGGGCAGCCTAGAGCCCCCCGCTGCCTTCTCTTGTACCCCCTCCCCGGCCCAACCACCATCCAGCACCGGCCAACTTCAGCCTCCTGCTCGTCCAGAATCGCGGGTTTAACCCGGCTGGCTCTGGGCCACAAGCTCAAGTACCCTTTCTACAACCAGGGACTGGGGGAGCGGGAAGGAGCCCTGTCTGTCAACGAGGGGCTGGTTCTGGGCAGACTCGGCCCTATACCCCATCCCTCACCAATACCCCGGAAAAGTCTTTAGGATGGGGAGCCCTGGTGCAGATTATTGAAAATTTCGGAGAAGTTATAAGTGAGTGCTCCATGGGGCCAAATGAAATGCTGCTCACAGTAATTGGATTCAGCTGACTAAGTTGGCAGGCACGCAGCTCCAAGGCAGCCAGCGAAGAAAAATGTCCAGCGACTTTAAGTTCTGATAGAGCCAAGCACAGGCGATTGACAAAACAACTTTACTGCTCTTTTTTGATGGCAATGCCCCTGGAAGTTGGTCTCTCTTCCACTGGTGCCCAGTCCGAACCTAGGCTAAGGGAGTGCTTCTTGCTTTCTGGGTTCATTCCCCACAGAGGCCCAGTCAGACCTGGCCCTTTGGCTTTCCCAGGGATGTGGAGCCTGTTCTCAGACTCATGGAACTGCATATTCAGGCTTTGGCCCCAGAAAGCCCCGGGATGGACTGTCCTGTCCTGTCCTCCCCCAGCCAGAAGCTACAGGACATAGTAAACAAAAGGATGAATGAGATGCAGAAGTAAACATATGTTTTAGCTTTCATTCCGGGTTCTTTGGGGAGAAGGACCCAGAAGCCCCAAACCTTTTCTCCGACACTATCACAGTCAAAACCCTAGATTAGTGAGGGAAGTGTGGAGGAGCCTCCCAAACTCTTCTGGGTAATTGGGGGTTCTCTTGAATTTGGGGAGAGAATCTTGAGTAGCACTTTAACCTTCCAAGAAAAAAAAATTTAAACCAACAGCAAGGCATAAAGGCGTACATGGAGCTAGCTCCCAGAACAATGCAGGGAGCTGGCTGGCCAGAATTTATTTTAAATACATATAAATCAATCTGCCTGTGCCCAGCCCCGCAGCCTAAGACATGGAATTAATATGATGCTCCATCTTACTTTGGCAGTGGTAGTGTAAAAAAAGTTTTTATTCATTTTATTTTAAGCCCTTTCTCATAACTGCACATTTACCCCGAAATACTTTCTCCAGCCAACTCCCTCACTGATCCTCTCCTCAAACTGCCACCTTCTTTTTCCCTACCCCATGCCACCGGCCACCCTCCAAGCCTGGCAAGGTAGTGTGTCCTCCTAACCTTTGGGTAGGCGGGGAGTATTCCCACAAAGCACGACTTGTTACAATTAATCACCGTCCTCGATGTATGTATATGTAGAAGTGTATCTAGGTCTACACGGGCTGCCTCACCAATTGGCAATAATCAAGATCACAGATTACACAAAATAAATCATATTTAGTATCCCGCTCGGGGCAACAAGCAGCCCCATGCCCAAAGATTTCCATTTCGTCATGCAATTGCTTACCTGGATCCCAATTTATCATAAACCTGGTGTCCTCGGCCTCAGAGTGGGAGCCAGTGGGGGGCAGAGCTAGCCTTCCCCCTTTGTCTGCAGACAACACTGTCCCAACCCTGGTCTTGTGCGCTCGCAGATGCAACCATATACCCGAGCACACGGAATTCCCGGTAGAACGGAACCAGGCTGAGGTTCAACTACCAATAAACGCAGGAGGAATGAGTTCGTAGTCCCCGAGCTGGCTTCGCCTGTGCTGCACGCCTGTCGGTCCACCCGCCTGCCTGTGGGCTCCCAGGCCCAGAGCGGCGGCCACCCGAGCCCCCACCCACTCCTGGGTTCCTGCCCAGCCCTCCCAGGCCCCCCAGAGCTTGAGATTTGTTGTGCTTTCAGAATGTGGTCCTTTCTGGATTTGGAGAGAGCCCCGGAAACACCCTCATAGTCGGGAAATACAGACGCTGCCTTCAAATGCAAGCATATTTGTTCACGTGACCCCGAGGGAAGATTGTACTGATTGAGGCTGAAACTTTCACACCATCCAGCCCCAGAGAGCAGCCAGGCCTAGGGGCTGGGAGGAGGGGCAGGAGGCGTGGGATCCGTGCACCTTCCCAGGGACAGACATGGGTGGTTTTAGAAATAAAGAAAAACCCCATCTCACTGCTGGGGACTGACCCAGCCCCAGTCTACCTGCCACCAGTGGATTGGGGATGCTGAGAGTCTCTCCCCTAATGACCTATGACCCTGGCCTGGCCTTCCACCAGACTGGTTCCAGGACTGGAAATTTTAGAGGCCGCCTGTCTTGGAGGCGTCTCTGAAGGAGGCTGTGGAGCATCAGAGGCTCAGGGTTCCCTTAGCTCCCCGACTGTGCCCAGTTCCCTACATCTGCACACACCCAGGAAGGCTCCTCCTAGGCCGACCCACTGCGCTCTCCCTCCCCGGACAAGGCAATTACGCTGTGGTACAGTGCAGACTCCCTCCCTAAAGTGGAAGCCTGCAGCTCACAGACCAGGCTGGGCACCCGGGGAAACCCCCCCCACCACCACCACCACATCACCACTGCTTGGGGCCTTGGCTCGTTCTGTAGATGCGGCAGACAAGCCGCCACTTCTGAGAGCAAAAACAGCATAAGCAGCGGGCCAGGACCAAGAGAGGTCTCCCCTCTCTGCATCTTGTTCACTCCATCCGGGTCCTGGGCGGCCTGGAGCAGCCGAGTTGCCGAACCGCTGTTTGCCTTGACCTGTGCACCTCCGGATCTGAGAAGGGCCTGCGGATGCCGCAGGCCTAGCAATAACCAGGCCGTGCCTTCCCGCTTCCTGCGGCGTCTCCAAGAAGGCAAGGGGGTCTGCGGAATCAGTCCTGGCCGGGCTTATCTGGGGCACGAGGGAGCTTCTGTTTCATAAATATTAAACCAGTCCAGGTTCCCAGCACTCTCCCGAGTGGTCGGGTGAAATTTACGGTGAGAATTCTGCATATGGTCAAAAGAGTTAAGCTCCTGGCTGCCTGCTGACCAGGGGCCAGCGTCTGACCTCCAGTTCCTGGCTTCCGGTGAGCCCCCATGACTTTCCCCAGCCCGGCCTGCACCCCGGAATCCCACACCATGCCTGGGGGAGGCGAGAGCTCTCCATCCCATCCCTGAAGTCTCGCTTTCATGTTCAGCTCTGCTTCTAAGCAGCAATGGCATGGAGCAGATTCCCTGCCGCTGCTTGAAAGATCTCCAACAGGCAAAGGAGAATGTGCCCTGCAGCCGCAGAAGAGCTGGAGAGAAGGGGATAAGGTCCTCTACATCCCCATTCTAGAGGCCAGGAAAGTCCCAGAGAGCAGGTCACAGGTTCGAGACCCCAGACCTGTCAGTGAACCCCTCCTTTTGTTCACCTGGCCAGACATGGCTGAAGGCCCACTGGCGAAGCCTTTTGGAGCCAAATCATGGGTGCCCCCATTCCACTCCTGCCCAGAGGACCCTGTCCCCTAGACTCCTCCTAGAGGCCAAGCATCCCGCCCTCAGCAAGTGTTAATCTCCAGCCAAAGAGGGGGGCCACTTTGCGGAAATTTGTCTCCAGGAAAGGATCTAAGCCTTCTTCAATCGGAGCATATGTTCATAGAGCAATAAACCGGAAAGATTTACAGTCCTCGTCCGGCCCCCAACAGCCTCGCACCCTTTCAGGAATTACTTACAATGATTTATCACACCAACCCGGGCAATTGTCACACTGATAAAATAGCCCGGGCCAGTGCCCGCTAAGCCCAGGCCTTGGGAGCTTGTTGGCTGCCAGGCTGCCAGTGGGGCTGGGGAGACTTGTTGTGGGTTCCTCTCTGGGCCTAAGGGAGGGAGGGGATGTCCAGGTGGGTTGGGGTGGGTGGGGTTGAGGTGGGAGGGGAGCCAATTCTCATTGAGAAAAACGCAAGCAGCTCAAAGAAAGCGCCTAGAATCTACGCCAAGTCACTTACAAAGCACATAAACATTTGTCATCTTTGAATAATTGAATTAATGTGTTATTGTTTGAATGTATAATTCATAACGGAGGAAACTTTGTCTCTATCTGACGGGGAAATATACACACACTAAAAAAGAAATCAAAACACACACAATCCCAAAACCACCAGGAAACGCAGACAGCCTCATCTGGTGGAATCATCCACAAAGCCAACCTAAGGAAAGGATGTGAATAGAGGCTCTCCTCCTCAGGATGCCAAAGTTGTGCACTAATGGAAAAGAATGCCCGCTGCTGCCCCAAGCCCAAACTGGGGAGGGAGTGGGGTGGAGTGGCTCTGGGACTTCAAAGCCCCTCGGAGTGTGGGAGAAAAAAGGTTGAAATGCGAGCATGCCAGAGAGACAGTCTTTGCATCTCGCCCTGGCCTCCTCCCGCTTGTATCTTCTCCCAAGCTTCCGCTCGCTCCAGGATCTCCCACTCCTGCGACAGGGACTTACTTCTTCCCCCACCTTTATTTTAGAGTTTCCCCCAAAATTAAAAATACAGAAATAAAGGGGAAAAAGGAAAAACTCTTTACTGGAGTGAGAGAAGCGGCAGAGCTTGGGTGGGAGAGAGGAGAGTGGGAGAAACAACTCGGAAATCATTATCTGTTGGTCAAAACCTGCCTGGGGTAAAATTTCAACTCGATTTTATAGCCTTCTATTATGACGCAAAGAAAAATTTACGACCCTCACTTGAAAAGAGGGCTGGGGCCTTTCTCACCGGTTTAAGAATAGGCGGCAGATGCCGTGACAGCGACCATTGTTCCCGGTAGACACAGGCGACCGGGCAACCTCGGCCCGCGTGCGCCAGGCGCGTCCCCCAGCCGGGCAGTTTTTACAACTGTTGTCTCCGAGTAGCCCGCGCACACCCTCACCCCTCGCCCCCTTGTTCGTCTCTCTCTCTCTCTCTCTCTCTCTCTCTCTCTCTCTCTCTCTCTCTCTCTCTCTCTCTCACACACACACACACACACACACACACACACACGGCCGCTCTCAGTAATTTTTCATAAGTGCAAAGCTTTGCTGAACCAAAGGTCACCATCCAAGCCACTAACAACTTCTCGCCGGCGCGCGGTTCCAAATCAGGAAGCAAAGGGGACTATTTGTCAGCAGCCCTGACAGCTTAGTTCATTAAGGATTTAAATCTGAATAAATAAAAGTCGCCAAAATATTTACCTGCCAGCCGCGCTCCCGCGCCCGCAGCGGGGCCAGGGGTGGAGGCCAGGGGGCGCCGCGCCGCCCCCCTGTGTAGGTGATATTCTTGGGATCCCTGCACTTTCCAAGTCGGAGAGAGCCCTTTGCGTGGCAGATTAATGACGACTCCGTGTTTCTTAAGGGACGTGCTGAATTAATTATTTCGCCAATCACGTGGTCGGGACTTGTAGAAATCTATTCTTATCATCTTCCTCGCACTTTGAAAATTCTCCGGGTTATGAAAGGCCCTCCCCCGGCTGCCGGCGAGCCCCGGCCGCCCAGCCCAGCGCGGGGGGCAGGGAGGGCTCCCCAACATGGCGGGCGGGCGGGCGGGAAGCGCCGTCTGCCTGCCGAGGGGCGCGATTTACTGTACTGTACTCAAGCGGGCTCGGCTATGGACTCGCTGCCTCCTCATCCCTGCCCGTGATTCAATACACACAGCCGTATTGATGTATTGGTGGGCACAGGAGGAGCCATTAGCCAGAAGACAGGCAGAGCACAATCATAAAATGTGTTTGAATATTTAAACTTCTGTCTGCGCACTTATAAATACACATGTCCACGCGTCTGAGGCGAGCCCTCCCATATATTAAGGACACATGTCTGATTTTACTCATTCTGCTCATTTCCTGTCGTGAGCAATCCCCCCACCCCTGTCTACTTTGGGACTCCTGTCTTGGCTCATCTTCAAGACGAGGCCAAGACGTGAAAAGGTCCTCGCGATAAAAAATAGCGCACACCACTTATTATAGTGGGGAGTGTTTATTGTCTTGAAGGCGGAGGGGACACTGGGGAAAGGAGGGGCAGGTGCTGGAGGCCCCAATGGGGCTGAGTAACACTGAAAAAGTAGGAAAAAAGCCAGAGGGGTCAGGTCCAAGGAGCCACTGGCCAGTCCCAGCTCTGCTCAGAACCCAGCACCAAACACTCACTCCTAGAGTTGCGGGGTGGGGGGTAGGTCTCTCACTCACCACACCACAAAAAGAGACTGAAGGGGTCTGGGTCTGACTGGAGCCCCGAAGGTCAACCTGGAGCCTCCTCTTAGCCCAGTAACTTATTTTCCTTTCAAAAATAATGTCCACTACCCAGCAACCTGAATCCAACTCCAGTCTTCCCAATGCTCACAAAAATATGGTGGCCAAATAGGAAGTGTACATGTATGGGGGAGAGGATAATAGAATTGCTAAGCCTTACACAGTTTAACCTTCATATTCCAGGCGCATTGCAGAAAGAAAAAAAAAACTGTTAGTTTTTTAAACTATTAATATTGAATGTTAGCTTTCATAAGGCTTAATGAACAATGCTTCTGTGGAGGCACCAAACAGGAGGGAGATTTCGCTATACCTTTTATTATTCCAAATATAGATGAGTGAATCACATCAAAACTACAGGCAACAATTAGTATAAATAATACTTTAATCAGTGGCAGCAGAACATTGGTCAATTCTATTTTAAAAGCAGCTCGTGTGAACAGACACCATAAGCTGACTGACAATGTCATCACACAACAAAAGGCTGCAATGGACGTGAGATGGGAGTCTGAGGAGCAGAGTCCTCAGCAAACACTTCACTCCCACCCCCAGTCACAACCCCAACACGAGATACTTTTTTTTTTTTTTTTAACCAAACAAACACTTCTGGCTCATATTTGGGGGAACAAACTGGAAACAAATAAAAGCAAATGGGCACTAAGCCTTTTCACATCTAGCTTTCTCCAGAGCATGTTCCCAGATGGAAACTTATTTCCGTCCCTGCCCTAGGTGGTTAGGAGGCTCTGTTTCTTCCCTCTCCCTATCCTGTGGGCCCAAATGGACGCAGGGGTCCAATTGGGACCTCAGAGTTGAGGGCTGCCCTCTGGGCCATCCAGGCTCCATTAACATTTCAAAAGACAATCCCTAGAAGCTGAGATGGAGGGCTGAGCCTTATAAACAAAGAAGTTGTTTCTTTGATTAAGTTACTTTCCTAAATTGTGGGTCTATGTTTGAGAAGGAGCTTGGATTTTCTTCATCAAAACATTCCTCTTGGCTTTCTTTTGGGAGCATGAGTGAAGGCAGTTAAGTAGTTTTGGCATTTGGTCTGAAGCTGGGGTGACTAACCTGAATTTCTGGTAAGGGGGGAAATTTATATAATAATCTCTATAATACATGTTATTGGATGTTGTGAAAATATGTACCTTTTCCCCTTCCCAAGAAGTTCAATGTATTCACAGATTGGGGTTTTAGGAAAGAATCTTAGCAACTTTCCAACTTGCCTAAGGATAGCGGCTCTTTTCAGCCGCTACATCCAAAGACTGTTCTCCACGTTAGGGGGAAAAAAAAGAAGGGTAGTTAGAGTCCAAAAGGTTAAGGGTTTAGAGGTCAGTCCTCCCAGCTGAAATACAGCTAATCGAATAGAAAATTTGTCCTCTGGATGAACCTGATTCTGTAAATTAGCCGAACTTCAGTAAAATACCTTTTCAGCTTCTCAACGTGAGGGCGTCAGAAAAGAGACATCTTGACTATGTATGAACTCTGTGCTTTTTGTCATAGAAACAATGATGTGAATAATGCAGGAATATCCATCTTTAATATCCCGACGTGCCGATATTCAAGTATTGCCATGTGCAAGTCTGAGAGCCAGGCTCACCCCAAGGAGGAACAAAGAGCTATCCCCAGGGTCTAATACAAAAGACCAAGGCTTTGGAAGGTACTTTAGAGAAGTGGAATTTCAGCCTCGCGACTCCAGTGAATACCTGCCCTCAGCTCTCAGGAGACACTGAACCAAAGAACGTGCCTGCAGAGAAAGTCTTTTTTTCCCCTCCACTTAAATGTATTTTTTTAATTACTACTGAAAGCTTCTAACATGGTCTGAAGCACTGAAAAAAAATAAATAACCCCAATTTGAGTCTCCCTTTAAAGCTCATCCTTTCTTCCTCCCCTCTTTTGTCACTTTTCCATACTACAACCAGGGATTTCTTTTTGGAGCCTGAGGCTTTGGGATTTATACTTCCAATGCCTTGTTGCATTTGGGTATATGAACTCTGGTCATTACCTTTGATTCTTTCTCCCTTATCCCTAAGGATCAGAATTTTAGAAAAATGAACTTTGAACCCTTCCCAGGCAAAGCATAAGAAAAATAACTAAAGAACATCTCTCCTGTTGTTTGAGAGTGATTGCTTTAAACCATTATTCTCAAGGCAAGGAAAAAGGCCTGAAAACTTTTATCCTTTTACAATTTCTGCTTCTAATGAATAGGTTGAGAAAAACTTCCTTAGATTTGTTTAAAATAAAAACTTCAGGGAAAAAAACCCTAAAACCAACTTTTGTGGACTTCTAGATTCAATTAGTTTTTTTTTTTCTTTTTTAAAGCAAGACTTCCTCACCTTCCCACTTTCTCCCCACTGCATACCCCCTCTTCCAATATAGGCCATACATCAATTCGTATAAAATATTGCTATATGGTGTATTTGGGCCCTTGGAATCCAGTAGAAACAGAAAATTCAGTCATTATCTAATGACCCAGAACATAGAGGTTTTGTTTTCTTTCCACACAAGGAAAATGTTGAACCATTTGTTTCTTTCTTTTTTCCCTTTCCTTTAATCACCCAGAACTGGTTGTAAGCACAGCACTGAATAAAGCACACATGAAAAGATATTTTCAAGAACTAAACTCTGAGTAGACCCTTTGCTTCCCCCTAGAAGGGTTAAGGGCCCCCTACACACATTTCCGGGGAGTGGGGAGGGGGTGGAGTTCAAAATGCCAGTTGAAGTCAGAAGTATGTCCATACATCTCAGATTCTGCTCCCTGAAATTCAGCCCCTTTCACTATCTTAAAGTTTTGGGCATTAAGATGTCAATTATTTCCTTATCCCATTCCCCAACATATAAATATTTAAGCAAATATAATCTAAACATAAAATAACCCATTTCCACTTCCTTCTTAGAACTGATTTCTTTGGGCATGGGGCCACTGGGAGCAAAATATATATTTCACACTAGAAATGATATAGACAACCCAGAAAGTTCAGAAATCCTGGCCTAGCTCTCCTGCTTCCATGAAAGCACCTAGCACAGGGGTGGCCAACTTTTTGCCTCAATTCCCCCAAATTATTAAACCACAAAGATCCCTGGAGGGGTGGGGTGGGGACGGATGTTCAAATTCACACTGAGATAAAGCAGTCAACCTTGATTTGCAAATTCAAAATCCAACAGCAGAGATTTTCATGAGTTTAATGACTTGCCAAGGTTTTATGTTTCAGCAGCTCCTGCCATATGATAATATACTTAGAGAGAGAATCCCGCCCCCCTCCCACCCTCATCCCCGCTCCAGGGAGGGGGCTGCCCTCGGTCAGGATGCTAACCTAGTCCGAGGGCGGCCTGCATGTCCCAGGTCCACCCCACAGTACCTTAGAGCCCAGCAAGGTGACAGCAGGCACGGCCTGCCCCCGCAGCTTCGGCTCAGCCAGGAGTGCAGGGAGGGATGGGCCCAGAGTCCCCACTTCTATAAGGTCGTCAGGTCCGTGTGGTGGTCCTTAGTTAGAGGCTGCAAATGTTGGCCTGGGGCAGCAGAGGAGGAGCAGGAGGATGAAGATGAGGATGAGGAGGACCTGCCTTTGGTGTTGGGCAGCTTGTGGTCTTTTTTCCACTTCATCCTCCGGTTCTGGAACCAGATCTTGATCTGGCGCTCAGACAGACACAGAGTATGAGCGATTTCAATCCGACGGCGCCGTGTCAGATACCTGTTAAAATGAAATTCCTTTTCCAGTTCTAGTACTTGCTGCCGGGTGTAGGCTGTTCGAGATCGCTTGGGCTCCCCACCGGTGTAATTGGGGTTCACTGGGAGACAAAACAGACAGCATAGTCAGGTCAGCGTCCGGCCACTAGTTAGGCCCCTACCCACAGCCGGCTCACTTCCTGGCTCGCCTGGAGGCCCAGGACCCTCCCTGAGCTCCAAGCCCCCTCTCCCTCCCGCCCATCCTGTCTCCCCAACGCACATGCTCACTCCTAACCCCCCCACACCCACCCACTGCCCCATGCTCACAAGTGGGGATCCCCATCTATGTTCCCATCTCCCCAGCCCACCGCAGGCTCCAGAATTTCAAGCATTTTGGAAAGCCCCTCTACTCCACGGTGTTCCCTGCGCTCTGAAAATGGAGTCCTCCCCTACCCCATTCCCATCTCCACCCCCTTTTTCACCCACAAACAAGCAGCCTGCCACATGGTCCCGGCCTACTTCTTCAGCTATAAAAATTTATGGAGAGAGAAATTCTGGCGCCCACTGAAGCCCCACATGCCCCTACCCACTCGCACCCTCTTCCGGGGGCCCAGGTCGTTGGGCCTGCGCCTTACCCGAATTCACGTGCACCTTCTTCATCCATGGGTAGACCACAGCCGGCTGCTTGAGTGCCGTTCCGGGGGACGGCTGCTTGGGGCCGCCCGGGTGGCTGCAGGCCCGGGCACTGGACAGGGGCGCGGGTGGGGGCGCCGGGGGCGCCGGACACGGCTCTCCGGGGGCACCGTAGTGGCCGCTGGGTTCTTGCCCGTGACCCCGAGTGGGCAGCGCCGAGCCTGGCCCAGGGCCGCCGCCTCCGAAGGTCTGCTCACCGAAGTCTGGCCGTGGGTAGAGCCCCGGGGGCTGGAAGTCGGCACCCTGTGCACTGCCGCTGTAGTAGTCTGCGCCCTGCTCGCCTAGGTAGCCACCCTGCAAATATTCCTCACACGGAGGGAACTTGGGGTCCACATACTTGGAGTTCACCATATACGAACTCATGGCCATTAATTTCAGAAGGTAGAAAATACTAATTTTTCTCGTGTTGTCTTTTTTTCTCCTTCCATAGGGCCCTCCTACTTGCTGTCAACTGAATAAAGTTGGCGGCCATGTGACCACGCCAGCCAATAGGGAGGGAGCGAGTTTATCACCGGGTTGGTGAGCATCTCATAATTTTCACAAATTTAACTAAATAACATATATGTAATCAAGTGACTCGCTGTGGCACATTCGAGGGCACCCACCAGATGTTAATGTAGTTCTAATCCCCAGCACCCTCATTTCCTGAAGGTAGTCCCAGTTTTTGTCTGCCACTGACTTTGCTAATCTCCAGTGCCCTCTCCACTCACTCTGCCTGAAAGCAGCCCCCCAAAGTGGGTACAGTTCAAGGGGTAATGAATCCCCATATCTGTTGGGGTGTAGGCACCAAAAGGCAGGTGGGCAAGGCAGCTTCTGAGTTGGGCAGAGTATCCCAGGCAGGCAGGGTTCCCACCAGCCCAGCCCGCGGGAACAGGGACTGCCATACAAAGGCTGAGTCCCGGCTTTGTCTTCTCAGGGTCACCCAAAAGTTAGTACAATCTGGCTGGCCTGAATCAATTTAGGCAATGAGTAACCACCGAGCTTTCTGCAAGTACCCGAGCGGGGAGTTTCTAGCCAAAGCCGGGCCTTGCAGGTATGGCAAAAGGACCTACTGCCTCAGCCTGTGCAGCTGAGGGGTGGGCAAGGAATGTAATAAGGGCACCCCCGCCTCACCCAATTGGGCCCCAAAGGTTCCTGCACTCCTCAGCTTGCCTTCTTCCCACATGGCAGTCAATGGCCATTGAGCTCTCTCACTGGGTACCCTATGACCTTATGCTCCTAGGGGTCAGAACTGGGGCTACCTGGTCTCCCACCTTACTCACCAGTTCCTCAAAACCTAGCCCTTTCCTGCAACCTGAATTGGTGCAACCAATTAGGGTTTTACACAAGAGCCTCTGTTTAAAAGTGAAGAGCTCCTCCAGGAAAAGGGTGTTCTGTGTCATCAGGCTTAGTCAATCCTCCTGGAGTCCAAGATAATAAAGCAGAAAGAGGCGACTGACCCACCTCTGCTGCTTCTGGCCTCTCCTTCCGACTCAGGCTATTTCGAAGAAACGTGAAGTTTTTGCATCGACCATATATTCCCCTAGAATCGAATCTGTGACTATGTGGATACCACACAAATTCGGTTCTACAGGGTATATATAGACAACGTTACTACCTCCTGGTTCCACCCAAATCGGGTACCCAGACGGCTGCCAGCCCTGGCCTCTTTCTCGGAGCTGCCACCAGCCCAACAAAGCCACTCGCATTTTCAGAGATGTTTCAGGTAACCTGAAGGGCTTGGTGGCAATTTGCAGCAACGAATTCCCCATCCTTGTACCAGGGCCAGGGTTATCCAGCAGCCAAGAAGCCAGGACAGTCTTCTTAAAAAAGAAAAAGAGATGAGAAGAAAAAATAATCCATCCCAGATATACCACTTTTATTACTCCTTCTCCGAATCCAAATACCCCCACCCCATCAAATGGTATTTTCCAGAAAGGAGCAAATGCCCTCAGTGGCAGAAGAAAAAGGTAAGAGAGAAATATCCTCAGTCCATTATTTTTTTCCCACTGCCGGGGCAAGTCAGGTTGGCTGACAAAGCTAGTTCTCTAAGAAGTCCAAGCATTTACCTTCCTGGGCTCTGAGCTCGGCTGGCCTCTTCGTCCCGCTGCTGCTGCTGCTGCTGCGACAGACCCCTGAGCCAGAAGCAGGCGCTGCTTGCAGGCATCGAGCCGCCCTGGGCTGGGGCTGGCGCACTAATGGTGAAGGGCAGGGCGAAGGGTCATTCAAAATCATTTACAAACATATCACAAAGTTTCATTATTTTTGCTTTGCCGACAGCAGCACACAAGAGTACAAAAGTTCATGAATTGCACCCGCCCCAGAGCCTCCATGTTGTCTAAGGCTCACCCCCTCTGTTCAAGGCACCAAGAGCACAGACACACTCAGGGCCCGGATGGATTTCAGGGGCAGAGAGATGCCAGGGCTCAAGTGGGTCATTTGAATCCCTGACCATAGGCCAGAGGTGTTAAACATTTTTGTGATTGTTTTCATTTTCCCCTCATGATTCAAATTTCAAGCCTCAGCCTGAGTTTGGTGGGATGGAGCAAGGAGAACCCTCTGCTCCCAAGCCTGGCAAAATTGGTTGTCTGCTTCCACTTTGCACTTTGCACACTCAACCCCCCACCCCCGCCCCCAATCCTTTGGTTCCAGTGCTTTGGCAATTTTATAGGGATTTCCTGGGCACTAATTCTAACAAGGGTTCTGAGGCTGCCCCATGCCCAATTCCCTTGTCCCAGGAAAGTTCTCCCCAACTTTCCCTAATACCAAGTGCTCCCACACTCCTGCCTTCCTGGGGACTCTGGGCCTAGGCTTAATCCAGACAAATTGGGGGAGCCTGCTGGGCAAGGTGGGGATCTGGTGAGGGTATACATTTTCATATTTGTTAGACACTGTGACCTGCATTTCACCTTATTGCTCGACTTGTTCAGACAGGTCAAAGCCAACGAGTTATTGATGAACGAAAGCGTTAAATATTCACCTCCCGCTCAACTGCTCATACAAATGCTTTTGATCTCTCTTTTTTTTTGTGCTGTGTTCAGCCACAGGGTGCTGAATGTGGGTTTCCAAGTGAGGAGCCTCAGCAGAGATAAGCACCCAAGAGCCGGGGCTGCAGCAAGAAGGGGGCAAGACAGGAAGGTCCTGGGGACACCCGAGTTTCCAGCCTGGAGTCCAGAGCGGGTTTCACTTGAGCCAGACTAATTTGTAGAGGAGAACTATGCACTGGCGAAATATCCACTTCTGGGGTTGAGCACAGCGCCCAGTGAATAAGATAGGCTGTCCAGCCTGGAGGGCAAAAAAAAAAAAAAAAAAAAAAACCTGGCCCAGAGCCAAGTCCCAACTTCTCTGACTATGAGGAGAGGATGTCTCACCAGAGAGGGAGAATGCCTGATTCCCACCGCCCTCGAATATTCCATCTCCCCTTAAAATAAAACCATCTCCGTTTTGCAGAGAGGGCAGGGGCCACTGTTTTTTTCCAGGATTCTCCCGCCATTATCATCATCTTAATGAGATAGTCCTTCTGTAAACTTCACGGGTCTCTTCAGAAATGTACCTGTCCTCCTCAGCACATGCAACTCAGAAAGATCCAACTTTTGAGCGCAGGAACCCAAGAATCTATGCCTCCACCTCATCCCTTCCAATCCCCTCTCAATATCTGTCTGCAACACCAGTGGCTCTGGTGTGGAAATTCTCGAATTGCAGTTACAGCGAAGCAGAGGTGAACGAGAAAGGCTGTATCTCTCCCTCCTCGCTCAGCGCGTGTCCCCAACCCAAAGCCCAAACCGCTGAGGCTGGGGCCAGGGGAGGAGCTAGGAGGGAATTCCACCTAATTCTCAGAATTCTCTGCCCTTCCCGGAAGCGGGCCCACTCAACACACCCTCCATACAGAGTTAAGTGGTTTTTTGTTTTTGTTTTTGTCTTTTTCTTTCTTCCTTTTATTAAAAACAAAACAAAACAAGAGAAGGTTGGGCCAGGCTGGGTCGGGTTTAAGCTGGGTTGGCCTGCGGATGGAGATCGCGTTGCCTTGGTGTTTGGCAGGTCGGTTCTAACACTAGGCGATACTCGCCGCAACTTAATAGGGCGGGCTGCTAATTAGCTGCAAGCTCTTAAGAGAAGCATACTCCGCGGCGGAGCTGCACCTGTGCCAGCAGAGTAGACCTGGGAAGGTCGGAAAGATCCAGGGAGGCCCAAGAAGACAAGAACGAGAGCTCGCGGCACATTTCCTTAGCTAGGTGATTGTGAACTAGGCCCTAAAAATCTTTCCAGGAGCTCAACTTAAAACCTCCACCTCCAAAGCGAGCTCCCCTCCCATTGCCAGGCCAGGGGAGGCAGGGCGGTTCTTCCACCTTTCAACTTCCCTAGCGCGCGGCCCTAGCCCACCACCTCTCCAGCTATCAATACCACTCTTCGCGATTCGGAAGAAACGGGAAGGTACTTACAGAGGCGGTATCTCATGGTCCTGACCTGTTGCAATAAAAACGGGGTCACTTAAATTCCACAGGATAATAAAGCAGAGAGTGATGATACACAGAGAAATGACAAGGCCCAGGCACCCCACCAATACCCAGACCTCCCTGCTTCGGGTGCCCGCCCCCAGGAACTGCGCCAAATTCTCCGCGGAGCTGGAGATCGTAGTCACGGAGTAGGGGAGTATGGCCCCCGACACCTCCCCCACTCCACGCACCCTTGGGCAATACCTTGCTGGTTGCTTGGCCCGACTCAGCCAGCTTGTAACAGGGTTTCCCCAGTGGGAAAACGGGAAGCGAGGAGAAAATGGGCCTTTGTGTATTTGCTTCTGCAGAATCGGCTGGGTGGGCGCAGGTCCACTGGGGAGGGGACAGCCTCTGCATCTGTCCCCAGCCCCAGCTTCCCGTCTGTCTTGCGTTGGGAACAATTCAGGTTCCCTTTCCAGTTTCAGAATGGTTTCGAATTTCCCCACCCCCAAACTAGTGCCCCTCAAATCTGTCTTCTTCCCAAAGAAGGGCCAGGCTTGGCTGGGACTTGCTTTTCCACTTCTGCTCCAATTCAGAACAAAGAGCAATTCCAAGAGAAATGAAGACCCAAATGATAACCTAGGAGGAAAATCAATGAGTTTAAAGGTAAATGGCAACACTTTAGATTGTTATCCAGCGCTATGGATATGACATCATTTTGTCAGCATTGTTGCTGGAGAACCCACAAAGCAATCTTACAAAGCAGAGGTCATCACACAGGCTGGTGTACAGCTTTAAGTTTTCAGTCTCTTCTAGTTTTATCCTAGGATGGCAGTCCTCTCCGAGAAATCTCAGAGGCAAAACTATCTTCGTCCTCACTCTTTCTCTCTCTCTACACCTGGATTGCCCAGTCTTATTCCACTTCTGAAATAGATGCTCCATATGGGGAGGAGAGAGACAGTGAGTGCCTCTTGTGAAGTGGGAGCCTTCAATTCCTAACTTTCTGTCCAGAAGGAGGGGAGAAAACCGGGATTCCCCTTCTATTTGTTAATTCAGGATTAGGCTAAAATTAGAATTAACTTAAGTGAGACTTCTCCCCACCCCAGGCGGAAAATAGAGGCAGAGAAATCCCCCACCCCTGGAACTGTCCTGGAAAAAAAAAAAAGTGACTTACTGGGTTTCTCTCCTAGTGGGCAGGGGAGCTGGGAGTAGAACTGCCTTCTGAGCCGGGTGCTAGCTGGAGCCTCTCACTTTCCTAGCGCTGCTCCAGGAACCAAGCATCTGCACTTGTATGCTCTTAACCTAATTTATGGTGGGAATTATATTTTGGCTTGTCAACTCTCAAGCCATAAAACAAAGTTTATTGGAATCACGTGCCTGTAAATAGCCACTCAGATCTCATCTCTGCAGAACCATAAATAACCTTTGGCTTTAAACTTTTATTCACTAAATAAAGGTTCACTGCAACTGTTCCTTCACATTTAAATAGTTCCAAATATCCAGGATGCAGGGGGGGGGGGGTCATATTCATATCAATACCCTGGGTTTTTCAAATAGCATCTTTTCAGAGACGTCTGTTTAAGTTGGGAGATAGTGCTATTTGGAAAAGGCTGGTTGGTGGGCATGTCTTATGATTCTTTGGCTGCATTCACTGTGAGTACCATCAACTCCTTTATTTCAATCATTTCCTAGCTCTAGATGTGGTAAATAAATAAAGAGGAAAGTCAAAGGCCATTTTTTACTGCTTATGCCAGAAGCTGAGATTCTGTTCAAGCTTCAATAGAAAAAGGGTTAGGGAGAGGCTGGGTGGGCTTGAAGGTGGGGGTGGCAGCTGGAGTTAACACTTGGCTCTGTATTGTTGTGGATGAGCTCAGCAAAGTTGAAGGTAGCCACATGCCTGAAGGTTTCTATAATTTGCTTGGATCTGAAAGGAAAGCCTTTGCAAGTGACCAAACTGCTTAAAACAGCAAGACTTGGGGTTTGGTAAAGTGAGAAAGTGGAGAATAGCCCATCGGAATCTTTAGCAACTGCAGCTCTAAAGAAGGTTATAAAACAATAAAACAGCCCTGGTGTGAAGGGGAGAGGGTGTGAGGAGGCAAATGAGGATCTCAAGGAACCCAAGCCCAGGAAGTCAGATGTCCCACTCTCACAGTGGCCCAACCACAGGGCTTGGGGCTCACAGTCTCGTAGGGGCCCAAACCTGGGTGGGTCCTACTCTCCACCTCCCAAACCACTACACCCACAAGAGGGAAAGCCCAGGAGCGCAGGAAAGAAGCAGGGAGCATGCTTGTATGCTGAGAAAGCCAAGAAAAGGAGCTAGGGCCTGAACACTGCTCTACTGGAGTGTGACATGCTATGTTTGGAGGAGGTGGGGTGGGAAAGATACCCCCAACTCCCACCAACAGGAGTAAATACAAAAAGAACTGACCCCTAGCATCCTTCCACAGCCTGACAGTTGCTACCAAACAATGTGAAATGTGTGGTTTTTACAATTCTGAAGAAAAGAATGGATGTTCTGTGTAGATTTGTAGAGCACACACACATATGATTTCTAAATCAAATTCAGTTGCAAAAGTTCTCATTAGCAAGTCCCATCAAGCCCAAGAAAGTGATCCCTCTCTACAAAGATTTCTTTGCATTCTAATTTCCACCCATTCTCGGTGCGTGTCTAAACCCAGTTCCTGATTTGACTTTCATTAGCTAGAAAGCAGGGGCTATTAGTCTGGATTGTATGGCATTCATTTCTCTTCCCTCCCCAAATAACGACTTAGGAGGATCTTTTTCTTTTACAATTGGTAGCATTTGTTTTTAAAATATGAGTAAAGATCAACCCTTTCAAAAATGATTTCTGATTCTGTTAGTACTAGGTGAGCAGCTTCAAAATTAGTCCCTGTTAAACCACTATAAAAAGTAATCAAAGTTTGAGGGGGTGGGAAAAGCTTTATTTTTTTAAGTTAATAAAACAATTAGTCAAAGGATATATGACTTTCTAAGCAATTGTGATGAGCTTTTTATGGAAGTGGGGTGGGGTAAAGAGAAGACCATATTGAGGAAGTGATGTTTGAAATAATGCCTGGTGCCTAGCTAGTCCTTGCTTAGTAGAAAAAAAAATTTTTTTGAATAATGATGATAAAGGATGGTGACTAGGACTTGCTTGCAGTCTTCACTGTGACTTACATTAAGATGATAAATAAAATCCAACAACCTACTCTGTATATTTAGATAACAGTAAAGTAACTAGCCATGCATAGGGAAAGGGAGGCAAAAAAAGGAGACATTGAGGCAGACATCTTCGATTACTTCCTAGTATTAGGACGGCCAGGCAACGTGATTAAGGAGAGTGTCCATCTTCCTACAATCTTCCTTTGTCACCCAGCCCTCAATGTCCTAAGCTGCTGTAGAGAGCAGCAGAGATGGAGAAGAGCAAATCTGGTCTAGTAAGAAGGTTGAGGACCGGGGAAACAGCAGACTAGCTTGGGCTAATTTGTTGGGGTTTCCCAAGGACTTTCAATGATGGTGGTAGTGGTAATGAATGAGGAGGTAGGGGAAGAGAGGTTGAATGAAGCCTTTATAAAAACCCATAAGGAATGGAATGAGTTTCTGGTGAGACTCTAGGCACTGTTCCTCATTTGGCTAGAAAGAACCAGTCATGGGAACTCCTGCCCAGAGAGCTCCCATTAGGTAAAGTGTCTGCAGGGCTCCTCCAAACTCAAAAGCCAGAGCAGCTCCCGGGAAGGAGAAGAGTGTAAAGTGGCCTCAGGAGGCGTAAGCTGCACTCCATATGTAAAGAGGTCTGCCCTTTGCCCACCGGAAAGGCCCCTGCTATGTGGCCCCAGGAAAGAATATTCTGACTCTGACTTTGAAGAGGTTTCTTGCTCAGAAGTGGTGTTAAGCTCTCCCCTTAAACTAAATGTCTGCACAGTGAGGATAGGTGTGGATGGGGCTTTGGATGAACTCCCTAAGCCATAGACAGATGGATGAAGGAGATTGCCAGGCCTGGCACTTAGGGACACAGGCCAGGGGTAGAGTCAGAGAAGGATTGATCAGGGAGTCCCAAGCAGGAGACAAATTTGATTCCATATTCCTGGGACTGTCCTGTATCAGTGAAAAAGGAACACTTCTCCTGCCACCCCTTCCTTACCCCCTACAATGGAGTCCACTTATTGGAGCTCTGGCTTGGGAAGAAAGGTGACTACAGAAGAAAACTTCAATAGTGAGAGATGAGACCCAAAAGAATGGGCTCTGGTGCAGAATCTCTGACAGTGGGGCCAGGGACTAGAAAAGGCTCCAGTGGTCCTAAGAAGGGCAAGGGTGGCCATCTAAGTCTTTTGAGAACCAAGAATGGAGATTTTATGGCACAAGAGTTGGGGGTCGCTTGGGGGGCTACAGTGCTGCTTTATGCCATGAGCCAAACTCCACCTGAAATGGTTGATAGTGGAAGATACTGTGTTTTGAGAGAATATCTGACCCAAGTGGACTCTTGGTTAAGTCAAGAGAAGCAGCTTAGCCAAGGGCTGCAGAAGCCCTCTTGGGAAAAGACCATAGGCAGAAGTTATGGAAGTCAGAGCTAAGGGGGTGGAACCTAGTTGCAGTGGGTGTGTGCATGTGTGTGGGTTATAGCCTGAGGTAGTATTTACATAACTTTTTTTAAAAGATAAAAGGAATCTCAAAAAATTGGAAGGGCTGATGAAGATTTTGGAATAAGACCTTTCCAAGACATACCCTGGCATCACTATGGCCCAAGTTGGGAGCTATGGCTCAGACATGGCCCTGGAACCTAGATCTTGGAGCAAAAGCAGATTAAGGGTGAGTGGGGCACTCCTGACCTCACGTGCTGTTGCCCACTGGTCTTTTGCTTTTCCAGTCTGCTGCCAGTTTCAAGAAACTTAAAAGAGAACATTTGTCCTGGGGCTGTAAAACAGGGTACTTGCCCTGGTAGGTGTTACTAATAGGTGGTAGTGAAGATGACTCTAGGAGATGGACAGTGGGGTCTGCTCTCTGGAAAGGCCTGAAGCCCTCTGTAGGAGTCACAGATGTGCCTGTGGGTATGAGGCCTCTCTTACCTAACATCTGCCCACTGAGGAGCTAGGGACACTTTTCTCCTGGGTGTGGCCCTAAGGTGTACCTGTAGACAAGTGCTATACACTGAGACCCAAGAGAGCAGAGCCTATGAGGCCCAATACAGAACTATGTTCTCCTGGGTCTGCCACTTCCTGTATGACCAAGCCTAAGCCTGTCTTCTCTGTAGAATTCAAGGTCTGGATGAGTGAACTGGGTCTCTTCCAGCTCTAAAAGTCTAGGCATGACAGCTGAGCAGAAAAGGAATACTGGTAAGAAACATATTGAATGCTTATTATGTGCTAAAACACTGTTATATGTACTTAACCACTGAGTTAATGTATGTAAAGCAGAATAGTGGTTGGCACATAGTAGTGCTATGTAAGTAAAAATCCTCACAACAACACTTTAAGGTACTCTTATTATCTCTACTTTTCAAATGAGGAAACAGGCCTATAGTTTTCCCTACTTAAGATCACACAGTAGGTAAGTAGTAAAGATTTGAACCAAGGCAATGTAAATCGACTCACCTCTTTGGAATCTCCAAGTTAGTAAGGGATCAATGTCCCTTTCCCTGAATGGGAACAATTACTCGATCTATGGGATAGTGACATTAGAAAACCCAATTTGGGAGGGAGCCCCAGGAACTATGGAGAGTCCTGAATGGTGGAGGGAACTTGGCTCCTGGAGACAGAAGAACCATAAAAGAAGCAGGAGAGACACTTGGCCAGTAGTTTTCAAACTTAAGTGTGCATACTAATTGACCCTAGGGGAGAGTGTTTATGCAGGTCCAGGATATTATCATTTAGTAAGAAATCTGGCTTGAGACCCAGGAACCTACATTATGCACAAGATTTGAATACAGACTTCATTAAGAATCATTGTTCTAAAGTGGAAAAGAGGGAGGAAAAAGACTTGGGTTGCCAGGAGACAATGGAGGATCAATAGGGTTGGGTCAGAGCCAGTTGTTGAAATTGGGTGCCATCGCTGGTGCAAAAAACACCTTGAGCCCACCAACGGCCTGAAATGAGCGCAATGGTAAAAGAAGGATGTGTAGTTGATGTGGAAGAGTAGAGCTGGGCATCTGCGGAGTTCTCAAGACGAAAAATCAACAGGATTTACCTTAGCTCAGAGGGAGCCCCGAGGGAATCCTGGGACCCAAGCTTTGCTCTAAGTGATCCAGGGCGAGGCCCGTCAGCCTGCCGGGGAAGATCAGAACGCTGTGCTTTTTAAAGGCTGCCCATTCTGGATGCCAGGGGTCTCGGGAAGGGAAAGCAGCAAGACCAGCAGCCCAGCACGAGGGGGCTCGTTGGGACCACCGCGAATTGGGCGCAGCTTGCCCCATCATGAGACTCTAGTTTCCTGCTCTTAGGAGCCCAGCGTGCGAAAACCGCGCCCTCTCTGGGAAGGCAGAGGAAATGAGACGGCCTGCCACCTCAGAACCTGCCTTTAGACTCCTGGGCCTGGGGGCTGTCTCTGCTACGGGTCCCAGGATGCGGCCCCTGGAGTGGGCGCAGCGTCCTCGACCCTCCTCTCAGGCAGAAAGCACTTCAACAGCGGAGGTGAAGGGAGGCGAGACAGAGGGGCAGGATCACATGTCCTCCCCTCTCCCCTTCCCCTTCCCCGCTCCGCTTGCGCCCGGGGCAACTGTCACGCTGCCGCAGCCGCGAGACGCTTGTCCTACAGCGCCTCCTCCTGGACAAGGTGCCAGACAGCTAAACAGGGGGACTACGCCAGGCCCGGAAACGCGAGGCCCGGGCTTCTTCCCTGGGGCAGAGGGGTCCCCGCACTAGAGGCTGTAAGCTCTTCCTGCGATGTACCCCGCGGCGGCCAGGAGTCGAGAGGGCCCTGAGGCCGTCTCCCACTGCACTCCTTCCAGCACAAACAACAGGCCTGCAGCCCAGGAGCGTGCATCCCCCATTAATTAGGCGAGCCCAAGCGGAAAATCCCTCCAGTTTGTCCGTTCATTTATTTATTTATTTGACCGCTCTCCGCTGAGCCGCTGGCCCCCGCAGAGCCCTTGAACGTGCTGCGCTGGCGTAACAAGATCCGGGAATGATCCCGCTGAAGGATTGGCCTGAAGTTTGGCGGTTTGAACAGGCGCCAAGAGGAAAGGCCTTTTCCCAAAGCAAAAGCACCAGGTTGAAAAAAATCTATACACTTCCCTTGAGAATCTCTGTCTCTGTCTCTCTCTCTCACACACACACAATTTAAAAATCTTTTTTAAGGTGTTAAATATATGTGTGTATTTATTTAACACCCTGAAAGAAGACTTGGTTTCCATTTGGCCACTAGCTCATATTTGCAGATTGTTTCTGATTTAAATTCCGATTTAAATTGGGGTGGGGTGGTGAGTCAAGATGACTGAAAATAACGTAGTCAAGGGCAAGATGTTTAGTTATATTTAGATTGAAGGCTGGAATAAAGGAAAGATGAGTAGTGAATTCTAAGGGAGGGAGGAGTGGAGAGAGATCGGGTTATATCTTCCGGCTCTGAGTCCACTTACCCCCTCCCCCCATCCATGCCTCCGCTAGTTGGATCACCAGGCTCGGCTATTTCACTGCACATGCGCTGGAAGCCTGGAGAGCGTGCGTGGCAGGCACTTTGGGGCTATGCCCTGGGGCGGGGCGGGGGGCACTGCTTTAGCGCCTACCTGCAGAGGAGCTTGGATGCCCTATCTTAGGCAGGCAGGAAACATACTTTTCTTTTTTCAGGGAAACCCGTATTAAAGCGTCAACCATGCTTTCTGATTTGCAAGTCATGTTCCACCGAACTCAGTAAAATCACCATGTTGCTAATGATCACTCATAAGGTTGTCATTTGATTGAGCAGTTACACATTTAGTCACAGAATCTCCTGAGTAGTTAATCAAGGCGAAGAAAAACCACCCTACTTTCAAAAAGCACACTTCTCCCTCATTCTGCACAACTATGAAGTCTAAGGGACCAGTTCCTAGAAAGAGGGTATCTGTTCACACTAATTCCGGAGAAGTGGCCCTAAATGGACTTAAATCGGAATTCCGAATTTTCAGGGGCTTCTCAGTTTCCGGTGCCCCTTGGTGCCTTGCCCAGCGGCCGCACTGCGGCAAGGCCGTAAATACCTCTAACAGCTGCCTGCCAGCCCAGAGTGAAATACTGTCTTTGTTCGGATTCTCCCTGCTTCTGGAGCCCAGAAAACAGAATTCTGGCGAAATATATTTATTTGGAGGCGTGTCTGACAGGAAAATACGTTTGGTTTTCAGCCCTAGTGCTTGTCCACATTTACAAGAGCGAGCTTTGCTCTTTTTCCTGGTCCTCAGGGAGAACACAAGCCCAGCTCACAGCCTGACCCGTAGACACCAAGGGCCAGACATGGTGGCATCGGCTCCCTGATCTTCTAAACGGATAGAGGTTCGGGCCAAGGACTATGGGAGTTATACTCCCTGGCTTGTGAACTCTTTTGGTCCTGGTATTTTTTATTTCGTTTAATTTTTTTTTATTGAGTTAACGGACAATGGAGGCATTTCCGGCAGTGGCAAAGCGTTAACTCGTTTCCTTGTGGACTAAGTGGCTCGAGTTCAAGTGTGATTCACAGATTATTTATTCCCTTAGATGCAATCTACCATTTAGTTCCAATAAGCTTTTAATGCTACCACAGGAGCTTACAAAGAGCCCTTCAGTCCTCCATATCTATCTGCCCATGACATCACCCTCTGCTGCGTAATGGGAACTGCAGCCCGCCCAGGTTCCTAGTCACTTGGGCGCACTCAGCCACCGAATCTAGGGCAAAGCGACGGATGCTCTGAACACCAAGGCTCGGCTACCATGGCCTCAGTTCCTCCCCCACCCCTAACCTGGGCACAGCCGACCTAGGGTATCCTTGGGCTCTCGAGTTGCCAGGGGGAGGGCCTAAGAGCCCCCGAGAAGGGGCCTGCTTTTCAATAGGTAATGCTTTTACCAATATGAAAGAATTATCTCAAAAGACATTGTACCATAGTAGAGAATTAGTCACAAAATACAAACACTACAAATTTGAAAATCAGTTTCTTATTTGTGAGTGATCACAGTTAGTGATCCATGACAATTCCATAGACGTCGACTGGCCACAAATTGTGGCCCTCCATTTTGAAACAAGCACGATTCCATCATTAATTACTAAAAATACCTTTCTACAAAGATGTCATTTATTGTTTAGAAATGCTTTATGGCCAACATGGTTATGCTGGACTATTTGGGGGATCATTAAGTTAGATTTCGCAACTGAGTGCTTTACAGACCATACACCGCTATGCGCAGGTCCACGCCATCCGCAATGCGGCAGATTGTCCAAAGGTTTCAATCCGGCAGATTGTCCAAAGGTTTTAATATTTCACAGCGTGTCCATGAGTAAATAGGCAATAGGATTTGAGAACTATATCCTCAAGTACCGTTCAAATTCGGTGGGAGAAAATATCATTTTTTTTTTTCTGCAAAGTATTTTCTTTTGACTGAGATGTTTCGGTTCAGTAATTTTGAAGTAGAGGGGAAAATGTTACTACATAATATTGATTTGTAGGCAACACACACACGCTCACCACAACACGACAGTACATGTAGAAAGCAAAATATCTACCCTTTTCCTACTCTGGCAAATAAAAAACAGACGCGATGTTTGAACTTAGACATGCTTCGCATTTCTTAAATGTCTAATTGGTTTTCTTACAAAACCTGCATCAGATTTTCTGATACTATAACCTCCCAAAACATGCATCCATTTTTTGACATAAAATAATCCAAATTTACCTTTCAGATTATTAGATGTGGGAGGGACCTTTCTTGAGTTGTTATGAAAATTAACTAAGAACTAGAGAAACGGTTTAAAATATATATAATTCCATCTCATATACAAGGCCCAATGAACCATAAACCCTAGAAATTAGTATCACCCAACCAAAGCCTGATTAACAAACCAAGCATATCCTGGGAACATAGAATCCACCCCACCCCCACCCAAGCCCCAACCCTGATAAAAACACCTGTTTGCCTCCCAAGTACCTCTGACCTCAGACAAACCACAGAACACTGCTGTATACAACAGAGTGCCTTTAGGGACCCCCCAGCAAAGCCGAGACGTCCAGGTATCACCTACGTACTCTTCCCAGGGTGGTGATTGAGGGGCTCTCGATCCAGGCAGTGGGATCCTGTATGCTGCTATCCACCTCTCAGAATCTCCAGAGGAAGTGAGGCTTCCCTTTGACTTCTGATCTTGGCCTGACCTTACCTGGGACCCCCAGGGACACCACTTAAAGATGGAGAGTTTAGGAAGCAGGGGGCGCAAACAGCCACCTCCAGGTTCGGGGAAAGGGTAAGGGGGCGCGGGGTGGGGGCGACTCTTACCCGGAGGCTGCTAAGCTGGAGGCATGGGTCGGCCCGGGCCGCTGCTGTAATCCACTAGGCGCTGCCGCGCTACGCGCACTCTAGGCGGCAGAGACCCGCTCATGTCGGAGAAGAAGCCACGTGGGAACCGCGAGGCTACGGCACCCTGAGCCCGCTCGCTGCTCTCGGCAGGCGGTGTCGGCGCCAGCGGGGGCCCGGGCGCCTGGGGCTCCTTCCGGGCTCTCCCGCCCGCTGGACTCCCCACCCGCTCCTGAGGCCGCTGCGGCGCGGCGGGAGCGGAGCGGCAGTGGGGCCAAATTGGGCGCCGGGAGGGAGCTGAAACCGCCGCGGACCCCGCACTCCCGCAGCCGGCGAATGTAGCCCACCTCTGTAGAGACAAAGATTAGGAAAAGAGGGGGTGAGGCTCTAGGAAGGCAGAATGCGGGGGAAAATTCGCCTGGGAAATCAGGAAAAAGGCCGTGAAGGCGAGCGGCGCCTGCACATGACCAGCCGCAGCCAATGACGACCGCAAATAGGTCATAAAAAGGTCTATTACCAAGTTGTAAATTTTCTTCAAACAAAAAGGAATTTACTGCAATTCCTTGCGGATTTTGCACGTACAGCTCGCAAGCGCCATGTTTTTTCTCTTTCTCTCCTCTCCTATTCTCTCCCTCTCTTCCTCACTCTCTCCCTCTTTCCCTCCCCCTTTCCTCCCTCCTCTTCTTCCTCTATGCCGGTCTCCTCTGCTCTTTCTGCCTCTTTTGCCTCCATGGTTCCTGACTCTTGCCCGCGCTCGCTCGCGCTCTCTCTCGCTCTCCTTTTCTAGGATTTTTTTTTCTTTCATTTTTTGTCTTGGCTCTAAACCTCTGCTCAATTTGACGCTGTATTAGAGGGAAAATTAGCGCGGTGTACTGGTGCTTGGATTGGTGATCCTGGCAGTCACTTCCCTCCAGGTCTCCTCTTACTGGGGGCCCTCGGCTTCTCCTCCCATCTCCTGATTAAAAAAAAAAAAAAAAGCCCGCTCTGGAAGGCAGCCAAGCATTTTCGGGGGGTTTGCCCCTCTCATCTGGCAAGCCAGCATCAGTGATCTTGCACAGAAAACCTGGAATTTGCAGGCCAAGAAATAGGGTGCTCTCTTCCCTAGTCACTCTCCAATATTAATTGGGGTCCTTCCCATTAGGGGTGATTTCTGTGGTAGGAGAGTCGCCAACCAGCTCAAAGGCTGTAAATGGTTTTAGGTACTTGTCAACTACTCCAAGATAGCAGTTTGAAATCCCAATACCTGGCCTTTATTTTGGCAGAAACATCCTCCTGGTCAGTCCTGGGTTAGAAGATAAATAATCTTTCTGGACCCCCTCTGACACCTCTTTCTTTAAGTCTCCCCTAAGTGCAATTATTTCTATGGAATTTAATTCTTGTTTCTGCCCTCTTGCCCCCCAAGTGTTTGTCCATCGAAAAGCCTGCTCAATTCAATAATGAAGAGGAGAATCTTCATTTATTCAGAAAAAAGCGACTCCTCAATTTCACCCTTGAAAAAAAAAGTCATTTTTCTTCAAAAGCAGGAGTCACATTCCCTTTGCACTACTGATAGGAGCTGCTCCAGTGAATCTCCACTGAAAGTAAATGTCCTTGGCTGGCCCCAACAGTCCCTACATCATTAATGCATGGGCATGGCCATCTAGGCTTCAGAACCTGCCTAAAAGAGGTAAGTCCTCTCCCCATCCTTTCAAGGACACTGTCTTTAGACTTCTAGTAATACGTTTATAAATATTTGCATTGGGTGTTTATGTGTAAGTTCTCCACTATTAACATCCTCACACCTAATAAGTACCTAAGTGGATGTAGACTTAAGCAGGAAGTGCACAGTACCCTCTGGAACAGGTCATTTGTATTCCTTGAAACAGTTCCGATGACCTTGGATGTTTCTGATTAAGGGACTTCTGTTGCCGTCTGTCAGCAAAAGTCATATTCTTTCTAGTAAAAGTCAGTGGGTTTTAACTTTGTTGGAGGGAATCTTAGCAGCAGCCAGGATCCATTAAAATGTCCTCTCTCTGCCCCTATCCACCCCTAGATGCCTAAGTTTTCAGTAAACACAGGGGAAGCAGAGGACACAAGCTTGGATGTGAAACAGCAATATCTTCTGCATTGAAGAATAATAAAACAATGTTTTTAATTATACAAGAAAATGGGGCAAGTTGTTGGGCCCTCCCAAACTAGAACACTTGGCACTGGTCTATACATAGGGAATTGAAAAGATTGTTCAATTCTAAAATTTTCTGGGAAATAATCTCAATTGTCAATTTTCCTCTACCCAGATAAAAGCAGAGCTTTATGACCCTCCTTTTCAGCTTGGGGAAGAAAGGCTGGGAAAAGACTCTTTGCGCTGAAAAGGCAGCCATATTTGCACCACCACCACCACCACCACCACTCCGCCCTGTGCAGAGAGGTAAGGGATATACTGGGCTTTGTGGAGCCTCACAAAATGGCAGTCCCTGAACTCACTTTTCTCTAGGAACCATTGAGACCAACACCCTCTTTTGTGTTTCTGGTCCTTGCAAACAGAGAAACTAAATCACTTAGAAGGCTTGGTTCTTTCATTCAGTGTTAACGTTAAAGGGTCCTATTTTTCTCTAAACAGTTTACAGACCTCTCTAAGTAGATTCCCTAAGCAGTCCAGGGTAGGGAAGCAGTTGTCTGGGTTTGCAAAAGGTTCTCTCAAGGTTTATGCAAATTTCTGTAGCAAAAATGTTTGCTCGTTTGTTGCCTGCAACCCTCGGATATTTACAGATTTGAGCCGATTACAAGGGTATCTTCTGCACTTGTCACTTTGAGTCCGTCTGCATGAAACACCAAGATGGGGGGTTTCTAGCTACTGTGAGGAAAAGGTGATGAGTGTGTGTGATATGTAATTCCACAAGCTCTTTATTTGGAGACAAATCTATGCTTTTCCCAGCTACAAAAGGAAACATTTATTTATTACCAACACTTTCTGCACATGTGCAATCTATGTATATGTACAAATCCACCAAATATATACCAAAAATTACCAAATTTGTATATGTACAAATACTCTCAAACACACCAGTAATTGCAGCAGTCTTTTTCTGTACATGAACTATGATTTTACCATGTAGTTAGGAGGACGATGAGGCCAGAAAGTACAGCATTCACAGAACAACACAGAACAGAGGAAACAAGGACGTTTTTACCTCCCCTTCCTTCCTTGATTTCCACATCCGTCATGTACAAGGTCCCCCACTGATAGTCTTGCCCAAATCGGTGGCTCTAAAAGTGATATTTGGGGAGTATTCTTGAATGAGAGACAACAAATTTTGCTAATAGAGGAGTCCCTTAAATGGAGGGCAGCTGAAATTTAGCCAACACCAGTCTTGGCCAGGTTATTCCCCCGCCCCCAGGCTGTTCCCTAGCCACACTTTTAGGCACTTGGCATCCTTGCTCTGTATCAGCCAACAGCAGAGGCTCAGGAAGCACAGAGAGCAAAACGTTTCCAAATCCAGCATGCACGTTTGCAGCTGTCTCTTCTCATGCAAATGTTTCTTAAGCCTTGAGCCACCTGTGACTTAAAATTGTCTTTCCTGGGTCAGGTCAACAAATGCCATAGCCACTGCCTCTTCCTTGGATAGAAAGTCGAGTAGTGCTTTGCTTCTGGCCTGATCAGTACCGACATTCCCCTGGTCCACCAATGCTTGAGGGGGTGATCCAGGCCTTAAACTACAAGATTACATTTTCTTACCTTTGCAATAAGTGCCATTCTGGAAATTAAAACATACTTCTTTATAAATACATTTAGAAAAAGCAGAGAGCTCTTCAGTGTTTACCTGACAAAGATGCTTTCCCTTTCACTGGGAGAAATGTTTACTTGAATTTCTCCTATTCTCGCCCTCCCCTCTTCCCCCTCCTCTTCTCTCATAAAATGGCAGCTGCAGAAGCAGCCTGGAAGGGAAAATGGATATCTTGTTAATAACAGATCCCAAAACCCAGCATCAGTGCAGACTCAGTGGAATAAGCTGTGGTGTAACCTGGACTCTGGGTCCTCCCACACTGGGCTACAATTCGAGTCCTTTGTGAAGTTCAAAGCTTTCACAGTACCTTAGCAAGGTTACTTAGAGCAAGATGAAGCTAGGATAGCCTAGCCAGTCCTCTCTGGGATGAAAGAGAGCGAGCGCCCCCTCCCCTACATGTATTTATTTATTTTTATAGTATGGGTGCATGTAACCCCCACCTTTTTTTTAAACCAAATAGAAGCTTTAGCAGAACATTACTTTTGTGTGAGCCCAGGTAATCGTTCCCAAATCAGGAAAAGGGTTATTTGTGGCGCTCAAAGACACTAGCTCTAGAAAAAGATTCTTTTTTTTTTTTTTTTTTTTTTTTTTATTAAGGAGCTAGCTATGTTCTGGAGCGGTTGTTTACACTCATATTTTTCTGCATTTGCTCCAAGGGCTTGTTGCAAAAGGGTGAGGCCATCCTGGAGAACAACAGAGGACGTACCAACCGACATCTGAAACGCACACAGCAAGTTGGCTCAAAATGGGTGTGCAAATAGAGTGAAGGGAATACAAATAAATATGGCACCTACTCAAAAACCAGAATCACAGCAGTGGCTACAGCCTAGAGACCTAGCAATTTCAGACAATACCAAACACAGTTCAAAATGAAAGCAAGTTGAGAAAGGGGAGGCATTCCACAGAGCAACTTGCCAGAGTGAAAAGTTAATGAATGGAAATGTTATAATTGTCTTTTCAAGTATTCATTCACTCTAATTAAATTGCCATAATTTGTATAAACTATAGAAAAATTGTTAAATGTCAACTTTGACATTGCCCTGAAACTTGTCACTGGCCCAACATTCCTCAAGTTTAAGGAAGCTGCAGAGCCAGGACTACACATTATACTCCAGCTAACATGTGCTTTTCAAATATTTGGCCCAACTTTTCCCAGAGATTCTACATTTATAAAGAAACCTTTTAGAAGTAAACAAAAGCACCCGAACCATTATTATAAAAGAAGAAAGAAAAAAAACATAAATAATACATTTTAATCAAATAAAATAAAGTAAATATTTTGCAGGCATAATTTTTTTAAAAAAATTAATAGACTTCTTTTAATTTACTCACCATAAAGATTTAAAATGTTCAAGTGCACTTGTTTGATTAATAAAGCATTTTATATTCAATTATTTAGTGCTAATCATTAGGAAGTTTACGTTGTTGAGGCAAATCACCAGTTCAGACATTGAAAACTACCATTATAAAAATGTCGCTACAAGGTCAGTATCAAATCACCCTCACATAAGACAGCTCAAGGACTGCTTCTATGAAATACTAGAAAATTAAAAAAAAAAAAAAATCCCTCTCAAAGCGCAGAAGTCTCAAGAGCAGTGACATGAAGGTAGCTTGAAATATAGGTAAAGTCCTTCCGACAAAGAAAACAGGTGATGTCCACCAGCATATGTTGATCATTAGCTTTAATAGTCTCTGATAAAATTTTAAAGGTAGAATTTAATTCGTCGGGCCTTGAGCTCTGTCTTCCTCCAACTCTTGGGCTTCCTTTTTAGTTTCCCCATCCTTCACCTCCTGTCGGGAAACCGGGAATTTGTCCTTGTTGTTCTCCTTTTTCCATTTCATTCTCCTGTTCTGGAACCAGATTTTTACCTGTCTCTCCGTGAGAGCTAGGGCATGGGAAACCTCGATTCTTCTCTTTCTGGTCAGGTAAGGGTTAAAAAGGAATTCCTTTTCCAGCTCTAGGGTTTGGAAACGACTGTAGGTTTGTCTTCCTCTTCGTCTACCAGGAGCTGCTGATTAAAACAAAAAAAAAAAAAAAGAGAGAGAGAGAAAGAGAAATAAACGTCTTAAAAGTGTAATAACGATGCTTCTGCAGGTTGCTGGAGGTTTCTGGAATGAGTGTAAGGGATGGTATATATATAACTCTCTTTAGCTCTGGTGTATACAGAATGTACAAATAAGAGATATAGAGAAGGTCGTCAGTTACTCTGTACCCATCATCTTTACGTGGTTTCTACTTTCAGGGAGGAAAAAGTCTGTATTACTTTATGAACAACAGCCACTGTAGCTATGCAAGAAGTAGGAGAGGGAGAAGAAAAGGGAGTTTTAAAGCTAGAACGTGAAAGATGTCTCCCCCTCTCCCCGCTTAAAAAACAAAAACAAAAACAAAAAAAACTTGCATCCCAACCTTGTGGTCTCATCCAGGGAAACATTTGAGAAGGAGACGAGCTCTGATTTAAGTGGTCTGGGTCCTCGCCAATATTACCACTGGACGATTTACAGTCAGGATATTGTACCAGCTCGGCCTCTTGCTGGGTCGTAAAAATCGGCTGTCTCTGTAAGTTATCGTATCCGTAAAACTTCGCGGGCTCCCGGTGACAGGCAATCCCGCCGCAGGGAGGAGGCGGAGGATGCGGAGGAGGAGGGGGGACGGCTTGGTAGGCTGCAGCCGGGCTGCCCCCGCCGGGGTGGAAGTAGTCCTGGCCGGGACCCGGGCCGCCCCCACCACCGCAACCAGGCCCGGCAGGCGGTGGCGATGGGTGCGGGTGCGCGTGCGCCTGCGGGGGCGCGTGCGGGAAGCCGGCGGCGCTGTTGCCATAGAGCTGCAGGGCGGCGGCGTGGCGGCCGCCGACCTCAGGCGCGAAGTGACAGTCGTAGTAAGTGGGATTGATGGCCTCGCTTGCCGCCGCCGCTGCCGCTGCGGCCGCCGCCTTGTACTTGGAGTACAGCGGGTTCACGAAGTACGAGCTCATCGGGGCGGCGGCGGCAGCCGGCGACCGAGGTAGGGCGGCCCCGGGCGGGCGGGCGGCGCGGAGCAGACAGGGCGCCCGCCTCAGCGCGGCCGCACTGCCGCGGGGGCCTCTGGGGCGGCTGCTTGCGCCGCTGGGGCCGCCGGGTTACGTTGCTGTTGCTGCTGCCGCCGCCCGCGTTTTGCCTCTGAGCCTCAGCAGCCGCGGGCGCTCGGCTACTGGACGCTCATGCCTGGGTCTCGCGCTTTCCGCCTTGGCCTCGCGTCGCCTCCCTCGCGGGTCTTGGGGCCTTACCCAGCCCCCACGCTCACCGCCCGCCTGGCCTTTCCCTGCGCGCGCCGGCTCGGCCGCAATATAATCGCCGACGCCCCGGGTGACCTGCCCTGCTGTCTTCAGTTTCCTCTCAGGCACCAGGCGGCCCTGTGCGCATCGGGGCAAGAAAAAAGTGCGCCCGGCCCACGGGGACACTCTTTGGCTTCGGTTTACAAACCCCCACTCTGGAGAGAAAAGAAAAAAAACACCCTCTGCCCGCCACCTCTCACCTCGCCCCCCCTCGCGGCCCCCTCCCACTGTTCTCGCCGCCGCCGCCGCCGCCGAGGCTGCCGCCACGGTGCGCACCGGCGAGGCATTTTCGCACCACGCCACTGCGCGGAGAGGGAGCGAGATACCGGCGAGATAACCGCGCGGAGGGATCCGTGCGGAGGCGACACGAATGTTCCCGACGGGGCGCCTCACGCTGGTCAGGAGATGCCTCCGCCGGCCTTAAAGGGGGCCCATAAAGCCGCACTGCCAAGGGCTCGCTGTGCCCCTGGGGCTAGGGAATGTGGGCTGCGGCCAGCAGGGTGGGGGCGCGTCAGTACCTTACACTTGGTGGAGGTGGTGGCGGTGGGGGTGTAAGGAGGCCACTCCCAGGAGGCTGCAGAGTAAATGACTACCTCCCTCGGCTCCTGGAGCAGTCCCGCAGAAGTTGGCTCTGGATTTTGCACCTCTAGACACTCGGGCGCAACCCAGGGCACAGGGCAAGCAGTGTAGAGGGGCCGGACCGAAATTTAAGGGTTGGGTCCATCCAAATGGTTTGATACAAGGCCACAAAGGGTGACCCCCAAACCTGGCATTATCAAAGCGAATCTAAGCCTTTCTTTTCCAGCCGAGCGGGCCTTGTGGAAATGAGATGTACATTTACCCTTGACGCACTGCACGCCTGGCTGAGGCTCCTAGGTTAATTGATATTTAATGGAAATCATGCCCATGAATATAGTTTCCATCATTTCACCCTTGATAGACGTCAGCACCGGGCGCAGGGGGGAGGCTGAAGAATGTGGGGAGGGAGGCATTAGCATTGCTGAGGAAGTAAATAGAAAAGTGGACAGAAATGTTTCAAGGCGGGAAGGAGGACTCACGCTGGGGTGCGTGTTATTTCCTCAGGCAGGACGCGCGGCTCCCGGGTCTCAGCCCTGGTATGAAGCGAACCACGGCAGGCGGTGGCCCCAGATGGAGCACGGGGGTGGGGTGGGGGGGCGACGCCCTGAGCTCCTCTCCCCCACCCCCCAAACCTCCATACCTGCGTTCGGATCGCTCCGGTTCTAGGCAGCTGCAGGAGGCGCCCATCTCACGCTAACGATTCTAGTTCATCCGCCAAACCTGTGTAATTACTGCAGAGAACAGGCGCTGGGCTCTGCTTTAAAAGTTAGTAAGTTTTCAAAAAGATAAAAGAAGGTTCATCCTAACTTGTGAGCGAGGGGAAGAGAATCATCGCAAGTCATGTGGGCAAGTCGAGTGTGAAATATCGGCAAAATATTCCTGATTTTGAAGCTCTCTCTAAAGCCGCTTGGCGTTACACTACGGACAGCCCTCTCTCTCTCCCTCTCCCACATATTTATCCCTTCTCTACTCTCGTTTTAATGTCCGATAGCTGTAATAGGTCTCTGTTGAGTGAGTTTTCCCTTGCCTACTTGGCCTTTTTCTTGGACTTTTTGCGTGATCGAGCCCCTTTCGCTTGGGTGATAATCCACTGTTGTAAGGGCGACAGGCACACCGGCCTTGGGAACCAGCCTGGAAAACATGCCCTGAGCCCATCCAGGGTTCCCCCGCTAACGCTGAAACACTCCATGCCGGTTTTTCACGCCAAATACAAATGTCTAAAAATCCCAGATAGCCCCCAAAGGCGCAGCACGTGAGTGATTTCAACTACTCCCCACTCCGTGTGGGTTGCCCCAGCCTGTGAGTGCGATCCTGAGGTCAGTCCGGGTGGACTGCATGTTATATTTTGCAAATGGAGAAAATAAGGTCGAAATGGAAAGGCATAACAAGATAAGACTCTTTCAGTTTTATATATATCTATATATCTATCTATATCTATATATAGATATAGATAGATATAGATAGATATAGATAGATAGATATAGATAGATATAGAATGGATGGAAATGGTTAAGGTTAAACGGATTGCTAATAAAGCTCCAGGTGAAAAGGCATACTTTATTTAATTTTTAAATTAGTAGCGTGTAGGAGACTTTTGTTGCAGGGCCGGTGGAAGGTATGGGTTTTTTGAGTGTTTGTTTTCTGCCGGTTATCTCCAGGTAAAACTTCCTTTAAATCCTAAGGCGAACGAACAGATTCTGACAATTAACGATTTGTATTTCAATCTTGCCTATATACAATTAAAAGAGTATTATTTTCAACAAAACTTTGGAACTAACTTTGTAATTGTGCCTTTTTTTATTTCACCGTTTGGGCTGTGTGTGCGCGTGTGCGCCCGTGGCACGCGCATTTAAACACTCGATAAAAGAGTGGGGTTTGAAATTGGGGGAAAAGAAGAGTGAGCTCAGATCTTAATAATGCAAGGCACCGTCTAGAACTGTGTAATTCCTGTGGATGAAAAAGAAATACATACTACAAAATTCATTTCTACACATTCTGGCCTAATTAAAAAAATGTTCTTACAACAAGTTTCCTCTTGGGACAAAACACTTAGTTTTTCTTTCAAGTATTTTGTTTATAATCTGAATGGGAAAAGAGCGCGATTAACTTCGCAAATAAAGATCTATGCTTTTACAAGCTTCTATTTTGATTGAATGCATTAACTTACCATAACGTATTATATTGTTTCAGCTGTGCCAGTCTAAATTTTCTGAAATCCTGACTAAGCCAAAATTTTATACAGAAAAAATATGGCTGCAGAATTTAATAGTGCACATTGCTTCTTTTTTTGTTGAATTTATCCTAATTTGAAATTTAAAATACGATTGTAAATATTCCTAATCAAAACCCTCCACTGTATAACTCCAGCTTTACGAGATCACAAAGTGGAGCAACGGCGCTCTCTAGTGGCCAAATGCCACCTAGAGTCGACAGAGCTTAACTTCCCTTTATTCTACTCAAACCAATTCTAATCTTGTTCTTCAGTTTGCGGCTTGGATCGCTAACACTTATAATGCTTAATCCTTTTGATTGTCAAAAAGTCAGCTACGCAAACGGGGGCTCCTAAATGCCAAAGATACCTGTGCTCCCAAGAGCTTCCAGTAGTATATTTTTCAAAAATTTCCAGTTTTTCTTTTGCCAGACAGGCGATCCCCATTCTATAGTCACCCGTATCTATAGGAGGATGAACTAGATTTATCAAAAATCACAACTTTCTAAATCTCAATTGCAACAGGATTTTCCCCCAGAAGGGCCAGGCAAAAACTAAGGAATCATAGAAGTTACTTTTTTTCTTTTAAAATTGTTACTCAGTGTTGAATCATGAATGAATATTTGCTATTTTAACTTTGTAATTTTAATGCTTCAGGCCCATTTCTCTGGTCAAGGGTGGGGAGGCTTATAGAAACCAAATTAAAGGTTTTTTTGCTAGATCTCGAGTGGTTGTCTGGAAAGGCCCTGTTGGTCTGTGTTCATTAGAACATCTATGCACCATAAATGAGGCTTTAAATTTATATCAAAAGTCACAGAATAAAATGAATTAACTAAGCATTCCATTTCAATTTATTTTTTAAGCAAAGACTTTAATCAGCTTAGGTGTTTTCTGTGAGGTTAATCTTTTTTTTTTTTCTCATTTTCAAAAACGCTTTCCTCTAAGCAGTAACTTGTATTTTCTATAAGCAAACAGATATAATTTCTAACGATATTTATGCTATGAAGTTTGGAGTCCAGGGCCAGATATTTTTGTAAGAGGCATTTAAGTAAGTTCATCTTTTTCCACGAACCATGTGGCTGGGAAACTCTGAGCCTGAATAAATGACCCAAGATCACTAATTCTCCCACCCCCAAATAAGAAGCCGATTTCAAAAAAAAGAAGCTAGACTACAGCCACAATCAAATATTATAAAGAGCCACCCACTGTAGGCTAATACTAATACCCGAACCATTTTAAAAATCAAAAATACTTCATCTCCTCCATTCTACCCACCCCCATTTCAATTTCCTAGGTGCTCATACTTCACCAGGGCCTCCCAAGCCCCTGTCTTCTTGGTCCAACGCAGTCTTGTTTATATTTTATTGTCCAGATTTTAAGACCCAGTTTTGTCTGCATTTTCCTTTCCTCCTACAAACACAAACATCAAAATGAGATGGTTTCAAAGCGAAGCGCCGGGCCTGTCGTAAACTCATTACCTCCAGACGTCTCGCCAGCTCGATGGCTTTATGACACCTTGGCTCTTCCTGTTTTCAAAGAGCCCTAGGTATCGGGTTGGTCGCAGGGGCGGGGGTACGCAGCACCTTCTGCCGGATCTGGGCCTTGGCTTTCCCTCCCAGCCGTCCCCCCCCCCGCTTTTCCTTCAAGTCCCCTCCTTTCATCATGAACCCCCAAACTCTGCCATCGTCCCCCCACCTCTCCCGCCTTCCGCGCAGCCCAGGCTTCCAGGCGCCTCCGCCTCTCTTGCCTGCAAAAGCTGTGCTGGGCCCGAACCCTCGCTTACAATGACCTTCATTTTAGCCTCTGAATGCAGCCCTCGGAAGGGCCAAGCGGGGGCTAACTATCACAGAAGCAGGATGGGGGAGGGGCTGTGAGGGGGGTAACTGGGGAAGAGAGCCTTGACCATTTTGATCTGCTAAGGTCACTTTGGGACTCCTGTGGGGAGGGGCAGAATCTCACAGTCTGACCGTTCAGCACTCCTGTAGCCAGCCAGATCCGCCGAGCTGGAGAAGTTGCTCGAGAGTGCATAGTTGCTTTTCCCTTGTTTGGAGAGAGTGGAGGTCGAAGGCTGGGACTAATGATCAGAGGGAGACTTGGGGTATGGTGTGCCAATGCCCCAGCGAGAGGGTGCCTGGTTTCTGGGGCCCCTGGGGTCCTCTTGGCCCTACTGCGAGGCTGACACTGGATCCAGGGCAGTTTGCTGAGGAAGCACGCTGGGGGAGAAACGGGCTGCCACGCGCACCCAGAGGCTGTGCTCTAGACTGGATCTTCCCACACAAAGGGAGACTCCGAGGCACATCAGAGAGACCACTCAGGTGGGAGAACCCTGGATTTTTAGCAATGTCTCCCTCCCAGTGATGGGGGAGAAGTCCCGCGAGGGTGATATTTCGCAGAGAGACAGAGAAAGCAGGCACACGGCGTTCAGGGCCAGCGTCTGGGCTCCGTTTGATCAGGTCAGCATTTATTGGTAAAAAGCGGTAACGTTTACAACTGGTCCTCAGGCAGAAACCCAGAGGGCCACATGAGCTGGAGACAGCAGCGCCACCAGTGCACTGAGAATAACCCCCTAGCCCACCGGAGGCCCCGGGCTCCTCTTTCTGCCGCCTTCCAGGTCTCAGTTGAGGGCCCGCGTGCTGCCTGAAGAAAGGGCTTTCATAACCGGTAGGCTACCCCGCCAGGCCTCGGCGAGCCTCCACACTGTTGCTCTGCCTTCATTTGGGGAAGTGGGGCACGCGTGGCCCCTGCTTGAGCAGCGCTGGGAGCTAAACTACAGCAATTTTCAGAAACATGGAGGACATTTACAAAGGAGAGGGCTGCTCAAGCCAGCGTGCACTCACAAAATACAGCATTTCCTAAGGAACCAACGGGGTAGGAAAGAGAGGGCGCGGTACAGGGCAAAAATCCCAAAGCCACTTGGTTTCTCCAACACATAAGCGAGCAAAGAGAGTCCCTGGAAATACCTCACAGAGACCAACCACAGTCATTTCTACCTAGAAAAGGGGATGAAATATCCAAATAGCTGGAGAGTTTCTGGAAATCAAGCACCTACAAAGAAAAAAAAACCCCACTGCCTTTGCAAAGCAGAGCGGTCCAGCCGGCGCCGCCCAGGGTCAGTCTCCTTTGGGGCATTTCTCCTTGCTCAGCTTTTTCATTTTCATTCTACGATTCTGGAACCAGATTTTGACTTGTCTCTCTGTGAGGTTCAGAATCCTCGCCACCTCGTAGCGCCGGTCCCGGGTGAGGTACATGTTGAAGAGGAATTCCTTCTCCAGCTCCAGCGTCTGGTATTTGGTGTAGGGACAGCGCTTTTTCCGGGTGGAGCGAGCATGGATCCAGTTTGCGGCAGGGTTGTCTATAAAGAGGGGGGTTTGGAGACGGGGAGCGAGGGGCGGAGGGCAGGCAGGGAGAGACGGACGACAGGGTTGGAGAGAGAGGTTGTTAAATTAATTTCACCAAGGATGGTCGCTTTTCACAACTTGGGGAATTATCATAAAAAGCCTTAATGCCTGCGCTCTGTTTACCGTACAAACCGCGTGCCCAGAGTAGGTGGTTATGGGAAGCTTTTTTATGGATGTGTGTTGCTCGCCTAAGCTAAGGTAGGCGTCTAGACGTTTTTATAGGTTAGTAAAACTATCAGTTTTGCACATTCGAGCCTTACAGGTTTCAGCAATAAATCAGGGGGCAATTTCTTTTGCACTTACTTGGGTCAAGTTGCTGTTGTGGCGCCTGAGGATGCTGCTTCTCCTCCTCCTTCAGCGGGCAGCCTGGGCTCGGGTGGTCGCTGCAAGCCGAGGGCTCCGATGCTGTCCCAGTCCCGGCCCCGATCCCTGACCCAGGCCGGGTTCCCCCAGCTGCCGCCGCCGCCTTGTCCCGTAGGAACGAGTTGCACGAGAACTCGGGGCCGCCGCTCCCCTGGGACTCCCGAGCCACGGAGCACTCAGTCTGTTTGGAGGAGGAAGACGAGGAAGTGGAAGAGGAGGTGGAGGTGGCGGCGGTGGGGGTCGGGGCCGCTCCGGTTTCAGGCTTAATCCCGTAGTGGCGCCTGTTGGGTGGGCCGCCTGGGCCAGGGCTGGGACCTGGGCCCGGACCACCGCCGCCTCCGCCGCCGCTGCCGCCGCCTCCCGCGCCGCCCGGGAAGCCGGGCAGCGGTTCCATCCACGAGCGCATATAGCGGCCAGGCTCGGAGGCAGCGGCGGCCAGGGGCGGCGGGGGCACGTACGGGTGGTAGAGGCCACTCATCGCCGCCGCCGCTGGGGGCTGGGCGGGCACCGCGGACCACGAGGCGGAGAACACGGCCGATTTGGGGGCAAAACTACACGAGGCAAACTCGGCGGCGGCGGTGGCTGGGCTGTCGGCCACACCTGCGGGCCTGCCCTGCGCGCCGGGCCCAGGAGGTCCGAAGCGCGCGGCGAACACCTCGTCGCCCTCATGGCCTATGAGCGAGTCCACGTAGTAGTTGCTGAGGGTGCCACTGGAGGACATTTTGAGGCGCCGTGCGCTCCCACCCAAGGTTACACTGCCCGCCGCGGCGTCGCTCCCGGCCGGCGCCGGAGCCGCCGACTAGTTCGCAGGCTGCAGCCTCCACCATTGGTCGCGCGGCCCACGTGATCATATTTACCAATACCAGGAGTAAATCAGTCCGCTAAACTGGGGGCTGCTGTGATTTAAAAAAAAAAAAAAATCATCATCAACATAAGCGCCGCAATTAGAGCCCGCAGGCTCCAGCCCCGTGAGCTGGACTTGGCCCGGCCTGGCTGGGCCAGGCCCGCAACTACTTAGGACCACACGCCCGACTGAAGCTGAAGGAGGCGCTGGGGACTATTTGTTCACCTCTTTTTTTGCCGCCCTCAGTCCTGCAGTCGGTTCTAGCGTTGCCTCTCGAGCGTCTGGGTTCCCAGCTACCGGCTGAGCGTCCCGGGCTCACCCAGAGCTTGGCTAGAGCCGGGAGCAGCCGGGGTCGCGCACAGCCGGTGCGGCCCCAAGCAGCTGGGCCTTCAGAGTCGGCCCCCTGGCGCCCGAGGGGAGTTCTTCTCCCTGTGCCTCTTCTCGCTACCCAAACCCACCCCTCCCCTACACAGACCCACACACACGATCTCTCACAGCTTGTCGTGTTGTTTAAAACAGGTGGAAGACCTCTGTAATGATATTATGCCTTTCAATAAAAATTTTATGAGGTGTATTTGATTATAGATTAATGTGTCCCTAATAAAACGGACGGATGGAGCAGCGCGATGGGCCCCCTCCCCCTACCACACTCACTCACGCCCGCACAGCCACACACACCCCCGACGTGAGGCTAAGCACACGCCACGGCCCCATGGGTTAGCTGGGCCGGCCTGACTCCTTGGCAGCGGCCACAGCCAGGGTTTCTGTTTGCCCTCGAACTGCCAGCAGGCTGGCGAGTCGGCACCGTGCGGCCAGTGGAGGCCAGGGTGCCTTGACTTCTCTAGGGCTGTTGGAGTGGCCCTGGAAGAGAATTCGCCATAGGGCAGAACCCAAACACTAGCACAGGCCCAATCCCGCCTGCCGCCCCGACCCTGCCTCCAAGAGGCCAGTGTGAACTGCATCTCCCGAGGCAGGGCCGCTTTGCCTGGTTGCCACTGAGGCCTCCAAGTGGATGCCGGAGATATCTTAAAAACGGCCTGGTCCTTGGGCCACTCTCTTCTGAATTCCTTTTTTTTTTTTTTTTTTTTTTTTTTGCCTTCAGTGGTAAGGATGGGCAGCCTTGAATCTGAAGGAAATGATGCCCATTGTCACTCCCAAATCCATGGTACAAAGCCTCGAAAGCCCGGCTGGGAGCCGAAACAAAAGCAGCCGGGCGCCGGGCGGCGGCGGATATATTCCTCGCTCTACAAGTTGCTTAGCGCACCCTTGGAGGGCTCCTAGCCCACCTCGAGTCCTAAAGGAAGAGGGAAATGGCTACTTATGGTCTGATTGATTGCCTTTGCCAATGGCTTTCTGATTTTTTTCCAGAGGAGCTGCCTTTGCTTGTAGCGCGGGTTTTTTTTTCCTCCGAGACATGGCCCGCTCTCCACAGCTAATGGCGTTCCCCACATTGCGGGGAGTGAGGGAGAGAACGAAGAAGTTAAAATTGCCCACTCTCTCCTGCCCAACCAATGGAAGTCTGGGCAAAAGGATATCAGTGTTCCCAACCTGACATTCATTCGGAGCCGGCTGTCTCCCACCCCTAGGAAATGGTTCCCCTAAAGGGTTCTGTCTCAGAACTGGGGAAGGTTCTTGGTTTTGAGGAGGAAGTTAAAAATTGGGTAAATATAGAGTCTACCAAAGGCTCCCTGGATGAGGGCTCTAAGGCTTAGAGCCCCTAAATAGATTGAGTTTAGGAAAAAAATAACAAGAATGTGTTTTGTGATGCTGCTTCAAGCTGTTGGAGACTCCTTAAAACCTGGGGTAACGAATTCTCAGTCAGTAATCCTCCTCAAGGCCTCTTCTCCCTTCTATCTGGTAGGACTAGATAAGTCTGGACTCTCTTGGGCTGAGGATCCTGTAGTATATATACTAGTGAAAGCTGGAGTATTCCGAGCCATGGTGACGGCTGGAACACTGGACTTCATAGAAAGTCATGTTCATTTGCAAATTCTCTTCCAGTTACCCTTTGTACATTTTCTTGCTTCCCAGATAAAGTGGCTCCAACCAGTACTTAGTAATTAAACAGAGAGAGGATTGACAGGAAAACCTTTCCTTCCTTAAAAAAAAAACCAAAAACCAAAAAACAAAAAAACAAAAAAAAAACATGTGGGCGACTAAAAGGTAATGCCTGAGCATTAAAATCCTTTCACAAGGAAACTAGGGCAAAGTGGGATGGGAAAACTCACCCATCCTCTGCTTTGCTGTGGCCTGGCTGTCTTGAGCTTGGGATGAGGGTGAGAATGAGGGAATAAGGGCAGAATTTGGATCCAATGCAATGCTAAGCTGCTGCTTGTCCTTGCTCCTGCAATGGAGGCCCAGCGGCTTCCAGGTGGGCAAGACTGGTTCCAACCCAGCCCTTGAAGATGGCACGCCAGCCAGAAATTGCCAAGACCCCACTGAAAGTATTAAAAAGAACACAACCAAAACCAAAGAGAGGTAGACACACAAGTGTGGAGCTTTGAGGAAAAAACAGCTTGGGCACAGGCTTACTTACTTACCAGCCTCGAGCTAGAGGGAAACTCACACCATTGAGAATTCAATTCAATCATTGGAAGGTGAGAGAGAGAGGACTCCCCTTCTTTCCAACTATGGAAACAACACACACAGACTAGATTATCACTCCCCATACCACTGTCAAATTTCAAGACCTTAGGCTTCCTCCAGCTTGTCTCTCCACATCCCTTGCCCTGCTCTCTATCCCTCCCACCAACTGCCCCAAACAAGCAGTTTAACAGGAAGATAATCTCGCCAAAGGCTTTAGTTTCCACCGTAACATATTTCCATTTCAGAAAGCAGAGGGAACAGACTCATTTCCAGAGTTTATTGCATTATACATGCGACCAGAACATGCACAGAAAGGACAGGTTGCTGTTGTACTCTACCAAACCACAGATGCACCACAAAGGAAAGGCTACAAGGCATAAGTTGTCAATATTCCATCTCACCAAGGACAATTACTAAATTCATTTGTGAAAAGATACATTATAATGTGCTTTTTAGTCCCCTCCCCCCCAAAGTTTGTGTGTTTTCTTAATCTTTTTTAAATATATATGTAATTTCAGAACTTTTAAGTACTGATGTATCCAAAATGCCATGAGCTCATGGACTAAACACACACACAGACCTTTTGTGTCGGGAAAAACATGAAAAAGTCACATTGCTGGATGGATGAATGGATTGATGCTCTACAGTTCCAATAAGTTAAGACCCAAATGAAAATGTGCAGTAATAGTTACCCTGCATTATGATGAAAAAAATAATAAATTACACGTGCTAGTTTTTAATATATATGTATATATACTCATAAGGATTACAGATCACTTGCAGCACGAACAGAATGACCCCAAAGTCACATTCTAGCAGAAAAACAAAACAAAAAACAAAGAGCAATAAAGGTTTTGTTTCCGCCTTTCCAGTCCTCCAGTACTGGGTCCTGGAACTTGGTGCCCCCTCTCCAATCCTGGCCTCCCACGGGCCTCGGACCTAAGAAAAGGTGAGGTTGGCGGTCAGTTCTCGGATCCGGTTCTCTCGGCTCATCTTCTTGAGTTTCATTCTGCGGTTTTGAAACCAAATCTTGACCTGCCTGTCGGTGAGGTTAACACTCTTACTGATCTCTAGGCGGCGCTCGCGGGTGAGGTACATATTGAATAAGAACTCTTTTTCTAATTCCAGCGTTTGGTGCTTAGTGTAAGGGCACCTCTTCTTTCTGCCACTCTTTGCAGTGAGCCAATTGCTGGTTGGAGTATCAGACTTGATTTCCTCTAACAAAATTAAAGGGAGAAAAGAAAAAATATCAAGATTTTTTTTTCTCCATCTGTTCAAATGTACCCTTGGCCATGACCCCGCTGGCAGCCAGGCCGCTTTGGGAAATGCTGGTATTAAACATTACTTACATGAGGTGGGCCTGGAAGGGATTTGTAATTGTTGCCAGATTAGTTTAAATGCCCCAAATGACACGATGGGCGGGTACTCTCGCCCTCTGTGTCAGGGTTCTCTCTCAACTTTCTGATCTGCACAAAACATTAGTACAACGGTAAACTTCAGGATCTTCCCAGTAATATTCTAAATGGTCAGCTTATCACAAGGCTGGAGTGGAAGAAGTAAGCCATAGCCAGGACAAGCCTACTAACCCCACTGCTCCCTTAGGTCCCCAAGTCTGCCACTTTTCCCCCACTTCTCCTAGGCAGGCGAGGAACCCCACAGCCAGGTTGATAGGTGCTCATTCTCTTTCATAACCAAGGAACTGAATACATCTTCCCAGCCCTCCCTGGCATTGTTGTATTCCCCAGAATTTCCCGAATTTTCATGCCTTCTTGCCCTCACACAAAGGCATTCCCCCAGAAATGCAGCTTTTTAATATGCTCCACCTCTGGGCACTGGGGGAGAGCACAGGGGCAGGGTTCCTTCTCAAAAAACCAGAGCCCCTGGCTCTTTGCCCTAGCCCAGCCCTAAGGCTGGCTCTACTGGATGGGGCATACAAATTCCATTCTCCCCCTTCGCCTTTGCCCCCTTTGCAAATGGATTGTGAAGCTTGTGGCACTTTTCCTAGACAAAGCGAAGGTTACCTAGCCCCGCAGAAGCAGGGAGCCCTGTTCCCCCGACCCAAGCGCCAACCAGCCAAGCCATCTCCTTCCTTTTGCCGCCCCCAAGCTCGCAGGATGCGGGGCGCATACACTTGAACACGAACACAGTGCCTTGGACCGCTTTGAAATCATCACTGGGTGAAATGCAAGGCTGGGACTGCAAATCTGAGGAGAAAGGAGGTTCTGGGGCCATGTTTACCAGCCGCAGGTCTCATTTGCACTCTTTTGTTGCATTTCGGATCTAGCTCAGGAAAAATAAACCCGGCAAGCCCTTTCTCTGCCACGGCGCCATCAGCATGGGGCCAGCACCAACCAGTAGGGCCAGGGCAACGGGGAAGAAGCGGGGACCAGCTCGGGACTGAGACTGCCCCCTCTAAAAGCTGAGAGGAGCTGCACCAGCCAGTCGGCCTTGCCTGGGCTGCTGGGGCTTGACGCTGGGCACCCAGGTGCTCCCTCTCTGCTGGGCTCCCGGGCTGCGCGCCCCGCAGGGGTAGCAACTCTGTTCATACCGACCTTTGCTTTCCTTCTCCTGTACTTCGGGACTGGACACAGAGACCTCAGCCAGGCAGCTCCTCTCTTCCGGAAGGCCGCCCTTAGCCTCGGGGCTCTCCACCTGGGAGACTTTGGTGGGTTCCTGGATGCTCGCAGGCTCGTTCATCTTCTTTTCCATCTGCAGCTGGGCAGTCGAAAGCTGAGGCTTGGCCGCGCCGCGAGGGTTGAGCTGGAGCATGACTGTGGAGCTGCCTTCGGGGCTGTTATTGTACTCTTGGGTTTTCCCGGTGGCGTAGGTCTGACTCAGTCTAAAATATCCAGGGACAGGAACCTCGGGGTTCTCAACAGGACAGGACTCGGGGACCAGCCTTTGGTACGAAGGGACCTCGGCAGAAATGAGTTTGTTGCGCTTATCAGAATACATGCAGCAATTGGATTCTTCCTTAATGTTGGTGGTGAAGGAGCAAGTGGGGACTTGCTGTGTAACAGGTTGCTCTATTCGACAAGATCTGTTCGGGTCTGTCCAACTGTCTACTTGAGGTATATAAGGATGCACATTCATACCCATATTTTGGTGGTTCACTTCTCTTTTGGCCAGAGACGGGAGCAGTCCACAGGTTTGCATTCCATAGGTCCCCATGTCTGCGCTAGGTGGTGGCATGTACATGCTGGCGCTGCTCGAATAAAAACTGTCACTCCTGCAGGCACTGATCAAGGAATCTACTAAAAAAGTATTAGCAGCAGGAGAGCTGTTGGGAAAGGACATTTTGGGGAGGAATTTGAAGAAGAGAGATTGTGTCCTTTGTAGGCTGACATCTCTAGGAAAACATTCCCCGTGTAATTGTGGATGCCTCTGCCGACCACATGACAACCAAGCCAATGAGATTTGAAAATGGCCTTGAGCCGCAGCCTCCTCGCAGGTCACGTGCTCCAGAGCCCGGCCGGCTAGTCGCGTAAGTACGGACAACAGCGACATCTACTACGCGCCCGAGATAGTGCGCGCTGGAGACAACCCTCCCAGCACTCTCCGCCACCCGCCAGCTTACCCCGGACTCGCTCGGCCCGCCCGCCCCGCTTGCGTCCCCCACTCGGGCTTCTGGGCCCCACCGGCAAAAGGAAAGTCTAGGCCGGAGGGGTTTCCGGGAGGACACGCGCGGGGAGGGAAGCCGGAGTGCGCTGGCGCTAGCACACAGAAGCATTTCCCCACGCACACACCCAGGTTCTGAGGACGCGCCCGAGAGGACCAGGGCCCGGGCGGGGGTGGGTGCCCAAGCTGGTTAATTTTGTCCTGGGCAGCCTGGGAAGGTGAGTCGGTTCCCCGGGCTCTGAGACACCCCACCCCAGGGGTACACGGGAAAGATCTCTCGCGCAAAGACGTGGCCAAGGTATCCTTGCGAGCGTAGGCAAGAAGGGCCGCGAGGGCAGGGAAGCCACGTAGCTAGCCAGCCCCGGAGCCCCGAGGACGGACTCGGCCCCGGCGCCGTCCTCCTCTTCGGCCTGCCCGCCGGGGCTCCAGGCCCCTCTGTGCCCCGGTGGGATACCCGAGCCTTGGGCTCTTCGAGTTACCACACCCCAACCTCTGTGAGCCGGGCGCTGGGAGCTTTCAGACCGGAGACAATCACTCGCCGAGCAGTTTGCTCTTCGCGAAAGCGTCCCTCCTGTTTCCAGCGGAAGAACTAAACCGAGGTTTCCCTCCCCACGCGCCCTGATAATAGAGGGCAAAGAGGAAGGAAGAGAGAAAAAAAAATTTTTTTTCAAATAAGGAGGAAAACTCTCGTCCTCAGACTCTAGAAGTTTTAGGAAACTGACTGGGCCAAGCAGGAGAGAGAGATGCAAAGTGTCATTTTGTTCTTCTGCAAAGAAAAATATGTTTTCCTTTTATGGATTTTGTAAAAGCATTCGTTTCTGACAAGTGCAAGGTACAAAAGGTTGTGGAATTTATTAATACATATTAAGAAGAATCAGGGCGATCAATAAAATTCTCATCTACATTCTTAGGCTACTTGGTAATTTTCTTGCTTCTGAAGGTTTTTAAAGAGTTATACCCGCTGTTGCCACACACGGGAAGATATTTTATTAACAAATCAATCGAGACTTTGTAAAGGATAAGATTAATAGTTAAGATTTAGCATAATGGCGTTTGCTTTATGAATTATTGAAAATTATACTATTGATTTTTCCCCGTCGCTACTAACCAAGAAGGTCAATTTTTGTTTTAACACAAATTGTCAAATATTAAAAGCTATACTTTGTCAGAACTTGAGTTTTATAGTTTTGGACAATTCCTAAAATTATTTGACATGGATTTGCTTGGGTAAGGGGAGAGAGAAAATAAGGAGGTGAGGAAAGAACCTTAGTCCTCTATTTCCTTTGGTGAGGGAAAGTTCTATAAAGAGGATTTGCTCTGGGATTGTGGTGGAGCTCATTAAAGAACCACCACCATCACCACCATGGAAACTCGTAGTTTTACGAGAAACTTCTCCAACAACTTCCTCCCTCATTCTCCAGTTGCAGGAGGGCAACCAGCCCTTTGGAAGCTCCGGCCTCGGGGCAGCAGCGGGGAGCTTTAACCTTGATTTCCAAACGCTTGCCCTCCTTGAGGGGCCAGGCCAGGGCGTTGGAGCCTTCCTCCAACTTCCGGATCCCCTTCCCTGCATCCAAGAGAGGAAAAGGGCCCTGCAAACTCTGATGATGAACCAGTTCTCTGTCCAGGAAGGCATCCGTGCTTTCTTCTCCCCACATTGCCCTGCCATGGGCTGGCCTTGGGTTTCAGGCCCAGAGACTGAACTTGTGGGCAAATTGGATTTCCACCTCAGCAGAACATTTCTTTGGAGCCTGATGCTCATTAAAGCGTCTCAGCATTCTGTGGGACTTACTCTTTCACAAAAACCTTTTCCAACAAACCCTTTGTCCCCCACTCCCAAAAAGAATCTCCTCTGGCCCGTTGGAAACAAGAGTTGGACATTATTTTCGGCCTTGGGACGACTTCGCCTGTCGCCTCGAAGTGCCCTCGCCCAAACAATAACCCCTTTTAAAAAACTCCGCGGTGGCAATGAGACAGACCTTTTAAACCTTTACGCAGCTGTTCAAATACAACATCATTGTCAGGTTAAAAGCCGGGTGCCTCTAACTGCTCCGGCTATGGGATGCCGGCCGGCGAAGCCAGAGGTTTAAACATTATATTACCTCTCAAAAGTAGTGTCTGTTTTTAAGCTTGGTGGTGGTGGTGGTGGTGGTGGTGGTGGTGGTGGTGGTGGTGGTGGTGGTGGCGGCGGCGAGGAAGGCAGGGGGAAAAAAATCCCAACTTTTGACTCTAGTCTACTAAGGTCCTGTTTAAAGCCAACAGCCACTGACCAGCACCCCCGAAAATTGCTTTCTCACAAGGCGGAGATCATTATCCCAGCCACAGATTAGCGTGCCCAGGGCTGGACAAAGTGCCCGCTACATGCGCTCTCGGCAGACGCCCTGACGCCAGCCTGGCGCTCCAGCACTGTCCCTTTGCATTTCGGCTGGGGAGCTGCAAGGAACTCCGTATTCCAATTCTCCCTATCTTTTGTGAAAGGCAAGACTGTTCAATCTAATCAGGAATTTTATGCCCATCAAATGCCCTTTCATAATCTTTATTTATACATGAAAAAAACATCCAGGCTGAAAAACAGCAATTCCTCGCAAAGCGGGTAGGTCTGCGGTGAGCCAGGACAGGCAAGATCTGCCTTCTGAACTGTGGGCTTTTCTGTTTCCACTCCCGATGGCTTTGAGCTCAAAGTCACCCTCACATTGGATTTGGTTTTAAATAGGTCTTCACTCAGAAAAAAAAATGTGTTCCAGATATAATTTTGAATCTATTATCACAAAGTTCTATTTTATTCTTTTCCAAATTTCTGCCTTTAGATCAGCTCCTTGAGGCTAGAGACTGTCAATATTTCAGAGAGATTTATCATAGAAATCAAACAAAATAATTTTAATTCAAGAGAAGAGTCATGGCAGGGGAGGATGGAAAGTTTGCCTAAGACCCTAAGGCTAAAATGAAGCAAATGAAATGAAAAGGCAGTGGCTTTCAAAGGACAGCCTTTATTTTGCTTATGAGTATTAACTGTAGCTGCATAGCCACCGTTCTCGATCATCTTTAGATCAGTGGGAACAGTTACCATTAATAATAAATCAATATTGCACCATAAAGGAGATGAATATCCCTGTTCGTACCAAGACATCCTTCTCCCTGGCACAGCTCTTTCTGAGAAAAATTAAAGGGTCGCTTTAGCAAGAAATTAACATTTGTAATCAAGGACTGGCTTGCATCTGCGCTCTCCTGTCACCAACAAGAGCAGCAGCCCGGGCCTGAGTGAACTTGGGGGCTCCTAGGTTCACCATGAATTTGTCCCTGAGTGGCCTCAGAGCTATGGCACTCTTTGGGGCCAGAGTGGATGGAGACAAATTTTTAAAGCTGCTTCCCCAAGGCACCCCTCTGAGTTGCCCTCTGTACCTCTCAGCCAATGCAAAAAGAAATCAAGAGAGCAAATAAGGAGGCTAGGGAAGCCACCACCAATGTGATGAGGGTGTCTATGGAGATGTGCAAAAGAGCCAGCGGCCAGGGAACCTCTTTCCGTTGCAGACACAAAAGACTCCTACTTCGCGTATTTTCCTTCCACTTCAAGATCTGAGACCTTGGAAACTCAAGATACATGTCCACCCTCTAAGAGTCCTATAGCCCTGAATGATCCCCCCAGAAGTCTTGGTCCAATCCCCTGGTCTTTTTCAGGCCCATCTTGGGAGCTGCCAGGAGGAAAGGAACTGTAGGCCACTAAGCACTCATGGTCTGCAGAAGGCTGCCAGCCAAGGCCAAGCTCCCTGCACTTCTCACCCGGGCCCCCCTTCAAGACCACATATGCCTCCGCTCGAGCCACCTAAGAAGGGACACAACGACATTTGGAGAAAGGGGTTCTCACCCCAGGTAGACTGAGGTCCGGGTTAGGTCCCAGGAAATGTCGCTTCACAATAGCTAGTCTGGACCCATAATCTGACAGGCTGGAGCCCGGGTTGCCCACAAGGAACACCCACGCCTCTGGCTGGCACCTCGCAGGGGTTCTCATGGCGCCTGAGCCACCGCTGAAGCTGATGCCAGCTCCCAGTGGTGGACTCAGGCTGGGCCTTTGGTCCAGGGCCTGGAAGGAGACAGAGATAGTGGAATCGACCAGGCCGGCACTAATTCTGGGGGTTGTGTGCTCTTCACAATGAACTTCGGACAAGAAGGGACAGCCACCCATCCTTAGAAGCCCACTTCCCCCGAGCTCTCCCTTTTGGAACCTCCCTTTTGGACAGCGGATGGTGACACAGGCCCTCTTCAATGTCAGGGACTTTGCATAAGGGGCAGGGAGGGGAGCTAGAATTGCACACGGCAAGAAAACTGCATCCAAGAGCTGGTCCCAAAATCAAACTCCTTGCTCAGTGCCAGCAGGGCAGCTTGGAAGGGTGGCCAGGAGTCTGTCAAATGCAAAGCCCATTTGCTTCAAACGTATTCGCCATTCCACGACGCTTTAGAGTATAAATGTTTCCTGGGACAGTTTGCCTCTGCCCGCAGCCGCAGCAGCTCAGCCTGGCCTGGGCGCCCCAACTCATAGTCCTGCCTGCTCCTCCCGGTTGCTACCGGTAGCCCCTGGCGCCAGGCACGACCTGGGGGGAGGGGAGACTTCCTCTCTGAGAACGACCCCCTCAGTTCCGACGCGCCCTTTTTTTTTTTTTTTCCCCTGGGACCACACTCAGCTAAGTTGCTGGCGCCCTGATTTGTCTTAAACAAAAGCCTTTTAATCATCCCAGGAGGTCGGAGAGCGCTCAAGGCCGACGCAGTTTTTGGAAGGGGGTTGTCCTATCCTCAAATCGCTCTTTGCGCTCAAACCAACAAGAATGTTGATTTCCCCCTAATAATTTAATTACTTCGCAGTGGGATGACCTATTTCTAAATGCACACAGTTGTTTTTTAAAAATCTCTCCTCGACACCACCAGGTTATAACAAGGTATTCTTTGCAACAGTTTTATCTTTAAGGAGACAACGATTAGAAGATGGCTTTTTCCAGAAACCTGGGTAGTTCCCTTTTCTCTGTCTTTATACAACTTCCCACACCTCAGGGTTGCTCAGACCAAACAAACAGCAAACATGCACCTTAGCGGCTGCCTACTTCTAAAGGGCTGAGATTGCCTGTTAGAATCCAGTGATGGAAAGATATTGTACAGGGGCCTCTCTGCGCCAAACGCGGCTTCTGGAACGTGAGCACGCCCCCGTGTGGCTCTCCAAGGCCATACAAACGAGAAATGGTATCTCTTGCCTAAGGTGGTGGACATACAAGCTTACTACATTTAGCCGCGGTTACAAAAAATAAAAAAATAATAATAAAATAAAAGATAGATGGAGAGAGAGAGAGAAATAAACCAGTTTTAAGCTATTGGAACGACAGTACTACTAGGGCACTGACATTTTAACCGACGCCCAGAAATGCAAACAAAGGAATCCCCTTCCCAACGAAATTATTCAATTGTAGGTTTTGTTTCTATTACATCTTTCACCAAAGATTGTTGGACGCTTTTGAAAACAATATAAATATATTTTCTTTTGTTCCATATCATAGAAAGTGCAATAATTTTTTTGACAGGGGGAAAATTTTTTAAATATAATAAAGGTGCAAGTCTAAATAGAACTTCCTTTTTCAAATGTCTGCTTTTAAAACGGAGGTTCTTCATTAGAGCAAAGGGGATTACTATCTATGACCCCTCCCCCAAATCATTCCAGTATTTCCTAACTGTATTAAAAGCATTCTATTAAACATTTTAACCTAACCAGTATTTTAAAGTCAATTGCTATGGAATTACACAAATGTTTGAAGGGAAATTAAGGTTATTGATCCTGAAATTAGGAATTTGCTTAGATTTATGGTGAGCCCCCATATGATTCTGTGTGGTCATAAATGTGTGTGGGGATCTGGATGTGTGTGAGCATGTGCGTGTGAGAGTGGGTGGCGGATGAATATCACAGAACCTTAAGGTGCCCAATTATTCAGAAAGGTTAAAGGTTATGACCTTGACATTTTGGAAGTTCAAAGGCATACAACTTATACACTTATGGTTTTCCTTCCCTCCAAAAGCTTTGGCAATTAAAATTTTTTTTGCACTTGGAAATGCATGCCTCTTTGGAAAAGGCATGGGGTGCTATCTTATGGATTTATTTATTTATTTATTTATTTATTTATTTATACTTTAGGCTTATGAGAGGTTAAGAGTCATAAGATTCATTTTACTCTTTCCAGAGAAAGAGAAGCTTTTCTCACTCCTCCAGTTTATTGCACATTGCGGAAATCTCTTTTGGGCCCACCAGAAGGTGTATAATATAACCCAATTAAGCTGTTTAGAACTTTGGCTTTTATGGTGTTGTCTAGACAGTTCAAGGTTTTGTAAACAGCCTAGCCTGGCCCTGCAACATAAAGTGCAGTGCAGCCCCCATCACATTCTTTAACTTGAAGGGATAAATGTGTTGAAGCTCTGGACCCTATTCCTGGAAAGGGGTTTATCTTTTCTGTTCCAAACCTGCTGTAACACCAGCAAGCACTCCAAGCCCTCTCAAACCACTGGTAACTTCCTTTTAGTAAACTTTTTTTTTTTTTTTTTAAATGAAGGGTTCTAATTTTGTTTTTTTTTCTTTTAAAAGACATTGGATTCTTGATACCTTGTTTAGAGTGCATTTGAATTTTCTAACCAGTTTTTTAAAATGATTTTTATTTTTTCAGAAATTCCAAGTTCACTAGACTGGGGGCGGGGGAAGGCAAATGTTGCCTCTTAGGTTCCTGCTGCCCCAGCCTCATGATCTGGAGAAGACAGCACCAGGGTCACAACCTCAATTCAGAAATTCACCCCTAAAATGATTTTAAAAACCAATGTAGCCTAGAAGAAGTGGGAGGGAACAGCTCTTGCTTTAGCAAAATTAAAAAGTATTTCACTTGATTTTCAGTTGCACAGGGGAGGAGATTTGGGACGCTAAAATATCCTAATCATACACTAAACTTATTCAAAGAGGAAAATTCATACAGTGTATTGAAGCTGTAACCTCCATTTTACTAGAAGCCATTTATTCACACAAAAGACAGGGACTCATGCCTTGATACGACAGACCAAAAGTACATTTCCCAGAGTTTAAATAATCTGCGTTCACCAAGGGGGAAGGACAGGGTTCCTTACACTCAGAACAAAAACAAGTACCTTGCAGCCCAGGCCTAACTCTCTACAGATCCCACAGCGTCCCCAGGGGACCTGGAGAGAGGGAGGGAGAACAACAGCACACTGGCGGTAAAATTGTAAAGGGACGTTTTGCATTTACCATTTTCCCCTTATTAGGATCCGTTCGGCCAAGTCCCCGGCCTCGTCCGCAGGCTGCAGTGGTCGCTGGGAGGTCCCGAGTTGACCGTGGGAAGGAATGGTAGAGTTCCACAGAGAAGAGGCGTCATTAAACCCAAGGACATTGGGCCTGCCCAAGGCAGGCTGGTGGGGAGGAGAGTGAGTGAGTGGGGCTCGGGGGAGAGGGATGCTTCCTGGATCTCTCAAAATAAGGGATTTCCAGTGAAATATTGCAGACGGTCTCTGTTCAGTTTCTTTTCCTTCATCCTGCGATTCTGGAACCAGATTTTGACTTGCCGGTCAGTGAGGTTGAGCATCCGAGAGAGTTGGAGTCTTTTCTCTTTGTTTATGTACACGTTAAAGAAAAATTCGCGTTCCAGTTCGCGGATCTGGTACTTGGTGTAGGGACAGCGCTTTTTCCGGGACCGCTGAGGGGCCACTGCAAGGCAAACAGACCGAGGGATGAGAGAAGCCGCTGCCTGCCAACCCCCGCCCACCCTCCCGCCCAGGCCCGTGCGAGGGCCAGGCCTTGGCCCTTGGGGACGTCCCCTGCCTCTGCTGAAAGGCCCTGCTTGCGTCGTGGGGGATGATATATGGGCGGGCACAGGAGAGAGTGCGGGCGTGGACGTGTGTTCACGCCCGGACACACACATACACCCAGCCTGGCACCGACGTGGGGAAGCAGAGCTCGAGGCAGGCTCTGAGCTGGAACCCGAAGGGAAAGAAACACGAGCGCGCCGGGGCATCTACTCGACTCTATCCAGCAGCGCGCATCAGCCAGAGGCTTGGATAAAGTCCAGTTCAAGGATCAAACTCTCCCCACCTTACCCCACGCCCCTTAAAAACAGGATGCTCGAGTGTCCACACTCACAAACTGGCTTGAAATCTCCCCTTTATCCCTCATGGTCTCTAGTACACACACCCCAAACTGGGAAATAGCTCTGTGCAGCGATTAATGTCGTCCTCGAAGTCTACCTTAAGCCCACCTAAATTGGTTTCCTATCGTAAACACGCTTTACAACGGCCCGGGAAATCTTATAGGATGTATAAACCCCTTCGAACGCTTATAAAGTAGCACATAAAACGGCGCAAGCAGAGGGAGGCCCCCGCCGCCCCCCCGCGCCCGCGGCCCCCAGGCCCAGCCGCCCACCCCGCACTCGGTGCCTACCTGTGCCGCCGCTCTTCTCAGCCCCTGCCTCCCCCGGGGGACCCTCGCCGTCGCCCCCGCCGCCTTCTGCCGCCCCCTTTGGCTCCGGGCCGGGGGTCGCCTTGGTGCAGGGACTGCCCCCGCCGACACCGGTCACCGTTTTGGAATCGCCCTTGTCGGCAGCGCCCTCGGGCTGCGGCGGCGCGGGCGGCGGAGGGGGCTGCGGTCCGGCGAATGGGGGCCCAGGCGCGGCCTCATAGAACTGGTCGAAGCCCTGCGGCAGGATGCCGTTTCGGCCCACGGCACTGTAGAAGTTGGAGGCGGCGCCCGCAGGACCGTGCGGCGGCCCGGGCGCGGCGCACACCGGCTCCGGCGCCTTGAAGAGCACGTCCGGCCGGCGGCCCGCGGGCGGGAGCAGCTCGCGCTGCATGGCCGCCTCCTCGGCCGCCGCCGCCGCCGCCGCCGCCGCCGCCGCTGCCGCGTAGTAGGGAGCGTAGCCCCCCGCGCTGCCGCTGCCGCCCCCGCCCGGGCCACCCCCACTGCCGCCGCCTCCCGCGCCGCCGCCGCCACCGCCACGGTACGGCCACTTGGCGCGCTCCAGGCCGTAGTCGCGGAAGGCCACTTCGCGCACCGGCTGGACGTGCGGCGCCAGGTTGGAAGAGTAGGGGAAAGTCATCTGGCAGGAGGACGGTTGCGACAGGAACGACGGCTTGCTGGCGAAGTCCGACGGGGCCACATAGTACGCGCAGCCGGGCAGGTACATGCTGGCTGCGCTCGGGCCGCACTCGTCAAAGTCGTTCATGGCTCCGCGGCGTGCGCGCCGGCCAGCCCCGGGCCGCTCCCCGCGCCGCCAACCTGAGCCATCGATTGCACAAGAGGCTTGGGCCAGGATCAACTAAGCAAAAATCCCCACCGGGCGCTGACGTGCAATTCATCTTGATTGATTCTGGTGGTAATTATGTCACGTGACGCCATGGAGAGAAATGTCCTTATATCTATATCAGCGCTCGCCAACACGCCCCGGGACGGCTCTTGGCGCCGAGACGCGCGCTCTGGGGGCGGATCGGTCTCCTTCTCCAGCCAGCTCTCCCTGGGAGCCCCCTCACCGGGCTGCTCCGCAGGCGGATCACCTGTGCGCCGCCGGCGGCTACCACTGCTGGGTGCATCTGCCACCGCCCGGCTGGGCTGCCCGCCCGCGCCCGCCCGCCCGCGCCGCTTTAAGTACGCGGACCCAGGCCGGCGGGGAGGAGGAGGGAGGGGGAGGAAGGGGGAGGAAGGGGGAAGAGAAAGAAGCGGAGAGCGGAGGGGGGAGCCCCAGCCCGGGACACAAGGGACTAGGTGTGAGAGTGTGAGGTTCCCATTCCCCACACCCCTTCCTGCAGCCGCTCCCTCCCCCGCGACGCCGCCACCCTCTGCAGCAAGCCCGCCAGGAGCTTGTTGCTTCTCGTTCAAGGGGCGTGATTGCGCCTCTCTCGGGGCGCTAGGAGCCCTGATTTACATATTTCTCTACCAGGCGTGTTAACCTCGGAGGAACTTAGCTCTCTGCCCTCCTGACCCTGGGAACGCGAGTGCCAGCCTCGAAAATCCCACGCTAAAACCCTACCAGGAGCTCACCCCGCCTGGTGCCCACTTGCCCTGTCGCCCTCTCTTCTCACTCTGTTCTGTCCTCCTTCCTTCCTCTCTCTGCAGTCCTGTCACTTCTTTCTCTCCTGTCCCCTCTTCTCTCACTCCCCTCTCTTATCTCCTCTTTCCTTCTTCCTTCCTCTTACTTTTCTGTCTTTTTTCCAGTCTATCTGTCCCTTAGTACTTTCTCCTTCTTTCTCCTAGCTGTGTTTCACAGTCTCTATCTTGCTCCCTGTCGCCTCTCTTCCTTTCTCTCTCCCACTGATAAAGCAAGGAGGGTATTCAGCCATCAGAGACACCCCATGGCCCTCTAGAAGTCGGGGGGCTATGATGAACAAAAGGATCTGGAGTCCCACTCTCAGGGTGCCCAGCCTCTGGCTCCCCCATCCCCCACGGCCACCACCAGAGACAAACCACTGGTGCCTCTGCACTCCTTACCCTCTCTGCTTTCTGGCCTGGACTGAGACCAGCCCACCTCACATCCAGCCCCTTCCCTGTGTCCGAACGCGGCCAAGGCCTAAACATCCGCAGCATCTCCCCTAGTGTCCTGTGGTGCCCTTGGGCCAACATGCCTACTGCTCTACCCTCCCCTCATGTCTGTGGGCTCTGGGGTTGGGGTGGGATCTCTCCAGTTCTTGCCTCCTTGCCCTATCCCCTCTGTGCGACTTGGCCCTGAGGACCGCCCCCCTCCCCATCCACTCGCCCCAAGGCCTCACTCTCTTCCGTAGCCGCCGGGTCCCTCTTTCCTAGCCTGGGGGTCGAGGCGAGGCCTAGGCTCCTGCCTCCGGGATAGCATCATTTTCCAATGGTAAAATCAGTCTCTCAGAAAGAAGCTCCCCCAAACCCAAATCCCAGAATCGAGGGCAGGAAGTTGCCTCTCTCCCCAGGATTCCTCTGCCCAAGCGATTGGAAGAACTGAGTCCTGGGCCTCAGCCCTATGCCCAAGGCAGGCAGCGAAGGCTATGAAGCTGGTTCCCTCCCAAGTCCTGGCCGCTGCAGTGCCCGTGCAGTGAGCTCTGCCCACCATGCCGACAGAGCTCATATCTATTTTCTGGCCGATCTTCTCCCCCTTCCTCTTTTTCTCCTCCCTCCCTCTCTCCCTCCCACTCTCCCTCCTCCGCCCCTTCCTACCTCTGCTTCCCTCCGAATACTGCGCAAACAGGTCAGTGGCGACTGGAGGGCAAGGAGCCTCCCCCGCCCCCAAGAACTGCCCATCCTCGTGTGCACCATTTTCGCAGCTGGAACCCTCGTCCAAATTCCAGCTCGTTCCCCATCTTCTTAGCCCTGACCGCCAGCACTGTTATCTGCCTCCCCATCTCCATCCCCGGACCAAGCTTCTGCCTTTCGGGCTCGTAGTCGACGCCCCTGGATCTCGCTCCTAAAATGGCTCCCCGGACACTGCATACTGGCCCTGCGGCAGCTCAGGACCCAGGGCAGCGGCGGCGGGGTCCTGGGCCGGGTCTTTATGCGTCTGGGGTGCTCAAAATTCTCGCACCTTCTTTCTGCACGGGGTGCGGCGCAGGCAGCCTGTTACCCCTAAAATAGAGCCTGCTGACCGCCTAAGATGGGAAATGAGGAGGACGAACCATTCAAGTTCAACGACATGGCGACGGCGGCTCAGGCTGAAACCGCGCTTTGGCGGGGGAGGGTGCGCCATCTGCAGCGGCGCGTGGGTGCATAGGGAAAAGGGGTAGTGGGCCCCTCCTTGAGCATTTCTACGGACCCCTGCCCCCACATCCAAACCTGGACATTCGTTCTGGGCCCAGCCCGCCTCGCCCTTTGGCTCCAGCTCCTTCCTCAATCTTCGCCCCGAACCCCAAGGAAAACCGCAGCCTTCCGACCCCGCGCATCCCGCTCGAGAACCTACCGTGAAAACCTCGGCGCTGTGGCCTTGTCCTTGCCTGCGCGGACCCACTCGAAGGGCAAAGAGTGCACCAGACCCTCCCGGCACAGCCGGCAGCTCCTCGAGTGGTAGCTTTCCGCGCAGCGCCAGCACGCGATGCGGTAATTTTGAGCCACCAAAGATAAGACACTAACTTGACCTTAACTTTGTCAGGGCGCCCCTGGTATCTGGAGAACGTGAACAGACACTGTCTGGCAGCTCTCGTAAAAGCTGACTGGGGAAGGGATTCTGAGTCATTTCATTTATTGCCACTACAGTTCTGCAAGAAAGCTTTTCCTCCCTGCCAAACTTTAATTATTTATGCTCTTTTAGGAAACGAAAGGAGAGGAGAAACACGGGGGGAAAACACCCAGAGCCTGTCCCTTCCTGTAGAGCTTTTGGAATGAGCTCCTTTAGTCAAGTGACTGGAGAACAAAAATGTGGGGAGATCACCTTTGTCCAAGGACTACCGGACAGGCGCCCTGCCCTCCCCCCACAACTAAGGTGGATGGATGCAGCTGGGAGAGGCGGAGTGAAGGGGCACCCCCCAACATGAATATTTACAACGGTTCTGGATTACTCCTCCATCCTCCAGCCCCTTGGAAGCCTCCCCAGCCCGCCTCCCTTGGGGAGAGCCCCCAGGCCTTAAAAGTGTTTCTCATAGGCCCTCTGAGCTCGCAGCCAATTGAATGCCAGATGAAGCCGTTTTTTTCTTGTTTAAAACCCTTTTTCTTGGTCAAGAGGCCTGCAAGAACTACAGCACTTCTGAGGACGAATTTGTCTTTGTGTGAGGGACTGTTGAGCACTCAGATTTCAGCATCATTTCTCTCCAGCGTTTGTTTTTATAAATTTCATCGTAGTTTCAAGTCCCTGTCAGGACATCAGCTAGGAAGCAAGAGAAGACATGCTGCCTTTGTATTTGCATGGATCAGTAAAAAGGCATAGATTTGAAAAACATTGCTGAAGCCTCACTGAGAGACAAGATTTTACATTTAGAATAATTTCAATCTCTTTGAGGAGTGGTTTGCATGAATATCTCCTCCTATCCCACATCTCAGGCTAAAAAGAAAGAACACGGTTGTACATTGGAAAGAAATGGCCTCTCTGTGTTGTGTTAGGGCCTGGGTCTAAGTCTGGTTTCCTGGTCCTTTAACCTGCCTTTGAAACCCAAGGTCTCAGTATGGCCTCTGCCTTTGTTCGGATGTTTTGAGCTCTGAGTACCACTGCCTCCCTGAGCCCCACAAGATGGGGAAACATTTCTAAAGATAGGGTCTCCGAAACCTCTTGGTTACTTTTTTCCCCGTTGTGTTTTTCACAGGAGCTATTTAAAAGTATCTTTAAAGTACACATCAAATTTGCTTCAGAGAAGGGGAGTTAAAACCACTGAATACTCAGTATTAGAGATTTAGCAGTTCTGTTAATTGTTTTACTTGCTAAAAGCTAGTAATTCTCTATTTTCCATCTCTGAGCTAGCTGGAGCTGGGAGTCTGCAAGAGAACGGTAACTACCGAGCAGCCCCTAGCTTTCTCTGCCTGAGCTGGAGGCTCTGAAGGCCTAGGGGGTACAGAGGCCACATTTCCTAAGGGAGTCTGCTGGGCTCCAGGCAGAGGTGCCTATATAGAGGTTTTCCACAGGGCTAGCCTTTTTGAGCAAAATATGGCAGTGAGAGACGTTTTGTATTGAAATCTGAGGACTCTCATATCTTGGTAGCCCCCGTGGTAACAGCAAGAGTCCAGGTTTGAGAATTTAGGCAAAATGCAGAAGCCTCAGCCTGCAACAAGATGAAGCTTTGCTTAGTGTGTGTGACACACTTAAATCTGCCCATGGTTCCCCTACCACCTCCTTTGGCTATTTCATACACATTTTATTCATAGGCTTTTATACACCATTTCCTGACTGGTTTGGAAGCCATTTTCTCATTTAATGAACAGTCAATACCCACAGTGAAATCGCAACCAGGAAAGAAAAAACGAATTTCGTGGCCTGAAAAACATTAGGAGCGAATCAGAAACATTTTGAAAAATCAACATCAATCCCTTGACAGCTTGGCTGGGACCTGGATATTTATTTCCACTCAAAACATTTTATGTGTCTGATATATACAAGCTATTGTTTTTAACAAACTAAAACAAAACAAAACATGCACGGTGACAACTATTAGCAGAGAAAATGCAATTAATCTAAATATCAACTGAGGTCAGGTGGATTGAGGCTCAGGGTTCCCTGTGAGGTGCATGCTCTAGATCTAGGGTCTGGTCCTCCACTTAAAATAAACCATTGGATTTTGGGAAGGAATCTTCAACTCTGTGGCTGTTGTGCAGCTAGCTAGGAGTTGGGGGCGCTACTTCTCAGGAGAGGGAAAAGAAGCAGAAATGGTAGAAGTTTAGCTGAGGTCCTCGGGTTCATTGAGGTCAAGATAGGATGTTCTAGCACACCCAGAACGATCCCATCTGGCATAGAGGAACCCCACAAAGCAAGCCTAGCAGAGGCCAGGAACTCACAGGCTCCACTGGGGAAGGACAGAGATGGCCTCAGAAAGGGCACAGTGGTTGGGTCCTGGTGTAATTGGCGGGTTCTGGAAAGGGGTAATTTCTGCTCCTCTCTACTTGATCCAGAGTGAAAATGAAAGGCTGAGGATCTGAGAGGTCTCCTTCCTTGTCCCCTGACTGCCCCATGAATGGTGGGGAAGCTTCATCTCCCCCTGCCGTGGCCCATTACTGTAATTCAGGAAAGAAAGATATGTTGTCAACACCTTTACCCACCTTGACAGAAAAGCTGTATTTACAGTCAGAATGTAGAACCCTCCCCATCCCCACACACTCCCTTTTTCTGCTCCTGGACATTTCCCCCTCCTGCACCAGCCTCAAAGTGGACTAGCAGCTCCTTACCAGAGCTCAGCTCTGGAGGTCCAGTTATAGTGTGCAGGGCTCTGGCCTAGGCATGTGTGAGGAGGTGAGAGAAGTAGGGGAATTTTACCAGTCTTGGCTGGGGATTGCAGTTTACCATGGTGCCCCAGCCTCCCTTGTCCCTCCATGGGAAGGAAGTATCCAGTCCATTTCGCCCATCTGGAGGGGCCAATCCAGCCTGCAGTCAGAGGTGTCTCTGAGTTTGTCTGGCCACCCTTCCCCTCCATTCCTTTTCCAAAAAGTCTAGGGTGGCTTTTGTCCTCCAGAAACAGCCAAGGCAGACAGGGTGGGTGGTGGCTGCACACTTTCCTGCTTCCAGAACAGAGATTTTAGCTTTGCCATAAGGGGCTTTGGCTGCAAAGAGACACAATTGTGCCGGCAGCTCTTTCTCTCTGCCCTGGGAGCCTTCCTAAATTCACTTTCACTCTGAGCTCTAGCTCGGTGCCTGCTAAATGCAGAAAGAGTTGGGGAGAAGAGGAAAGGGAGATTAACCAGGTGAAAGCAAAACTGCAAGTAAAAGGGAGCTTTTACTCCAAGTAAGAGTGAGCTCCGGGTGTAAATGCCTCAGCCAAAAGCTAAGACAGGTGACCCCAGACCCCCACTTGGAAAGTCTCAAGGTGGAGGTTGTGCTGCAACTCCCTCAGCCCCTCGGAGAAAGGGGAAAGTGTGGAGGCCCAACTGGCCAGATCTACAAATCTCCTGCTCGCTTCTGAGGCCGCAGACTTAACTGGAGAGTACCTAGGACCAGCAGAGAAGGAGCAGAAGGAAAAACCCTAGTCCCAGCCATTCCTCTATGTCAGGCCTCGGCTCAAAAAGGCAGGCCCGACCACGACCAGACACAGGGCTAGTATAGCGCCAGCGCCTGCTCACGCAGCACCACTCGCTTCTTCTTCATACGCCGGTTCTGGAACCAGATTTTGACCTGCTGGTCGCTGAGGTTCAGCCTGTTGGACAATTCCTTGCGCTTCTGTCGGTTGATGAATTCGTTCAGGAGGAATTCGTTCTCCAACTCCGCAATCTGCTGCTTGGTGTAGGGTTTACGCTTCTTGCGGGCCCTCCCTGGGGCCGGCCCCCACGACAGGCCTGCAACACAGCCCCAACCCAAGTCAGCCCAGCCTGCTCCCTCTTGCCTGCCCGCCCCCGAAGGCTCCCTCCCCTTACACACTCTCCCGTGCACCCCACCTCCCATTCCGGCCCAGAATGGCCCGGAGTGCATGGCCACCGTTTACCGTCGGGCAGCGAAGGTCGCAGGCAAGAAGCGACGCCCGCTGCCTGCACTGCCATATTCAAGTTGAGCGGGACCTTGGCGTCGTCCTTGAAGCCGGCGGCACAGGGGGTCCCTTCGAGCAGGGCCGCAGAGCCTGACGCGGCACGGCCCACACCCGCGTAATCGTACTTGGCTGCTTTGAGACCAGCGGCGGCGGGCGCCAGGCTAGACTCAGGGGCAAAGGACGGTCTCACACGGCCACGTTCCTCAGGCCCCGCAGCCCCTTCGGGAGTATAAAACTTGGCCTGCTCTTCGGGTCGGTCCTTGGTGCCCAGGGGCTGCAGGCCAAGAGGCCCGGAGCCAGCCAGGTAGGGCTGCGAGAAGCTGCCGAAGGCGGTGGCACTGGCAGGCTGCGCTGGGGCGCAGGAGGCGGGCGTGGTAGCCCAGGGCAGCGCGCCGCGCGGGTATGAGATGGGGGGAAGCGTGGCCAACTGGCCTCCATTCGGCCGCAGGTTGGAGAAGTAGAAGGAGTCAGGCGACTGCAGATTCAGAAGCGAGCCCACATAGCCCGCTCTGTAGAGACTGCGCTCACACATCTCCAACAAAGGGCTTCGGCTGTGCTCGCAGCAGTATTTAGTTACAACCGGGAATAAGAGGACAGGCTCAGACGATTGGACGAAACTTTGCCTGCAGGTTCTTCAAAGCCGGTCATTTCAGCACCGCCTACATCCCCCGACCCGTTTCCCCCCCTTCGGGGTATTATGATAACACCCGCAATATTCGATGGCGAAAGCCAAGGCTGCCAGGCAGAGCCAGGGGCACGTTGAAAGAAAATGAAGCCTCTGCGAGTTTCATGGCATAGTGTCAGGAGTTGGGTGCATCAGGCATAGGGTATCTTTGCCGAGTGTCCCTTGGGACTCTTCTTAGCCTTGATTGACTTTGCACTCTCGTTTTCAGCTGGCTACCGGGGCCAAGTTTGCTTCTACCAGCTTTTAAGTTGCAGCTGAGGCCTTTTCCAGTACCCAGGGACTCTTGGCTTGCCCAGAGATCTCATGGTCTGGTGGGGCCATCAGCTGGGCTCTTAGACTTGAGCAATGCTACTCCTACCTCCTCTCTTTATGCCTCATCTCTCTGGAGAGGACTGTGCTGGTGATATGGCCACGAAGATCCTGGCGCTGCCTGAGCCCTGGGTGGAGGGCTGCAGGCATAATCTGAGAAGTTTGCTGATTGAGAAGTGCATCACAAACTCTGCCCAAGTTTGGCGCTCAGGAAGGAAGCTTCACACCACGCCTGGTGTGCTTCTTTGTGGCCAAGTCCTTTGCTCCCAGTGAAGTCTCCATCCAGGTCCATGGAGGCCGGACCGGGTAGCTTGATTGGCCAATCGTGGCCGAAGGCTACATTCCTTTTATCTCCAGGAGTCACCTTGGCGACTACATCCTGCCAACCAGAATTCCAGGGTGTTCATCCACTCTGTGGCGGGCAGAGCAGGAGGAGCTCCCCGACCTGGTGTGGAAGGAGAGAAGAGCCAGAGCCACCAGGAACAGTGAGACACACCGAGGGACAGGGCTAGCAGCATTCCTCCTCTCAGCGCCTCCAGGGGCGCGGGCAGCTGGCGGATTCCGGGGTCTGCAGAATAGGGAGGTGGGCGGGGCAGCGCTCCATCGCTGGTAGCAGTGTGGCAGCCCCACGCGTAGGCCCTCCAGTCTTGTCTGGCCAGAGGGCTAGGGGTCCTCCCCTCTCCTGCCTTCTGCCCAAGACCTCCAGCGACCCCGCGAGCGGAGCCCGCCCCAGCCTGCAGCCCGCCTCGCGGTCCCGGAGCCAAGCTGGAATTGGTTAGACCGCCAGCTCTGGCACAGAGACCACACAGGCGCCGCCGGAGGGCAAGGCTGACCACCGCGCTGCGACTTTATTGTGTGAGTTATGGCGACCAATTGGGCGGCTCTGGGGAACGCAATCGGCCTCTTCATCCGGCTCTAGGGCGGGGGTAGGGGATGGGGGTGGGCAAGTCAGAGGCTTCTCAGGGCTCTGTCAGAGTTTCCTTAGGAACTCAGACTTAGAGACGCACTCCACTTCCCGTCCTTTCGTGGGAGTGAGAGTAGACACAAACTGCAACCTCAGTTCTTAGTGAGAACCCAGGCTCTCACTTTTGGAAACCCGCCCTGTTTTCGAGGAGCGACAATCTCAACAGGCCCGAAAACTCAAGCTCCAGGGATCTCTGCCGTCTCCTCTATTCTTGTCTCAGTAAACAGCGAGATTCTCCGGTATTTCCAAGTCTACTCTGGACCCTTAGGCAGCCGCACCTTGTAGCTGCAGTTTGTCCCGCGCGACTAAAGACATAAAGGAACTAAGTGAGAAACCGAAAAGACTAGAACAACTAGACTCTCTTTATTTCTCCTTGACTAAGAATGGTGCCCAGCTGCCCACCTCATCTCCTGGGTTTATGATTTCCGATATCCAATAATCAAAGTCGTATGCGTAGAGTTAGGGAGGAAGGGCGGTAAGGAGGGAGGGGGCAACAGACTCGGCTGGTGAGCTGCAGAGTGGGGAAGGTGGATTTGGCCACGGAGCTAAACAGCGAGCTCTGCCAATGCCGCCAACTGCCCAGGAGATGGCGAGCGAGCTCCACGCCTGGCTAGGCGCCGCTGCACGGTCAAGATCAACAGTGAAGGGCGGCGCAGCCGGCCTGGGGTCGCCAACCCAAGCGGTCACGGCCCGCTGCTAGGCGCGGCCGAGCGTGTAGGATAGCTGAAGATCGTGGCGGCAAGTCTGGCCAGCATAGCAGAGCCAGAAGGATCCGGCAGGCTGCTAGACACCGGGAAGAATCGCGACCGCCCCTTTGTCTGGCGGTGCGTCCCAGCTCCAAAGCCTCTTTCCCGTCTTAATGACGTGCAGAAGCGCGGGCCTTGATTCACCACCAGCGGCGCTCGAAACTGGCCAGGTTTTGGAGGCGCTCTCCTTGCGGCCTCTCAGTCTGCATCCGAAGGAAAGGCCTCTTCCCAAAGCTCCCTTCGCCTGGTGGTTTTCCACAGGCCTCCCTTCCAGAGCTTCGGCCACCAACCGGCTACTCTCCTCCCTCCTCAATTCGGAATATAAAAGGAGTGCATATTATAAATAACAACGTCTTCATCTGTTACTGATTTAGCCGTCAATTCAAATTCCAGCGGAGAGCATTTGAGCAGTTTTAATCTTAAGCAAACCTCCCATTTCTCCGAGACGGAGAGAAACTGACGGGCAAACTAAAGATGAAAGAAAAACCTCGAGGCAATCCGCCCCCACCCCCCAATCCACGACAGGAAACCTGAAAAATGGACCTGGGAAATGGAGTGCGGCCCTGGAGACTGGAAGTTACAAAAAAAGAAAGAGAAGAAACCACGATGGAGAAGAAGGGGAAACAAGCCCGTTCCAGATGGAAACACATCTTGTGAGAAAAAGAGAAAACGTTAGTACTTCTTCCCTAAGTAGAATGTGTGGCCTCATTTTCAGGGGTTCTCTCTTCTCCAAAGATTCAATTGTGGTCACTTTCTCCTCCTCCTCCTCCTCCTCCTTTCTCCTTTTCCTCCTCCTGAGTGCTCTCTCCCCACCGCTCGCTCTCTCTCTCTCTCTCTCTCTCTCTCTCTCTCTCCCTCTCCCTTTCTTAAAACGAAGTTGGTCGCCCCACAGTCACTTGCCAGATATGAAGGAAATCAAGCCAGGCCAGAGAAAACGAAAGTAGCTCTGAACCTGGGATCTCTCCGCTTTCTCTGGCATATCCATAAAGGAGCCTTTCCGCCACAAGACTACATATTGTGTGAGGTTTTAAACATCTGTATTTAACTTACATACCAAAAAGTTAGCAACCACTACATCGATTGTGCCTGGGTGCTAACGACGAGGCAACCCATCCCGCAGCTGCCATTTCCCAGAGTGGCAAAAAGACCTCAAAAAGAAAGTTCGTAGTGCCTAAAAATTGCGCTATAGGTTTAGGGTGTATAATTATGGTTTCATTCTTCAATTGTTGTGTGCAGACTGCCAGGAGAAGGCGATAAGACATAAACTGAAATGTTTCTTTTTCAATTGCCAAATATGGATATGTCTAATTTCAAGACCTTCCTAGAGTAGATATTTATAACAGCCTTTCTAGGAAGAAAACCTCCAAGTGAGCACATTTTTCTATACCCGGACTCATACATATTGATTTAGAAAATAAAACTATTTGAATAAATGGATAATATTAAAAGAGAAGTAAAATTTTATTGGAGATGTTTTTGACGTGGTCTGGTAAAAAATATCATTTTAGACACCACAAATTATATCCTCATTTAAAGACATCACTACTTATGTTAAAGCCACGGAAAAGGGGATGGTGGTGGTGGTGGCAGAAGTGGAGAGCCTGGAGGTTTCAGCGACCAGAACTGGTGTTGCGTTTTCTTCATCTAAAGGCACATCATAGTCTTTGGGATAACAAGACTTTATAATAAATAAGAACAGTTTCTAGAGGCAATACAAGCTTGGGAAATAGAACAAATGTATAAAGACTCAGAGGAAATAAGAGAGTTCTGTTTATTTGCATCTCCCTAGGAGTAAAAAGTGATTTTTAAATGCCTGAAGCACTGCCCACGTATCCCAGCTCACAGACATTTTATCTACAAAAATAATCTCTCAGTTGTATAAATATGCAGCACTTTAAAAGTAGTTATTGTCACTTTCAAAAAACATTCTTTTTTTTTTCCGTATTGGACCTTAGAGCTCTCCAATTTTTGCATTTATTAGATGTTTTAAAGCTCTAAGAGAGACCCAGTACATTTGTTCAGACAGTCAAGTTCTTCATCGGGTTCTGGATAAAAGTTCCCACCTATGGCCACATTGATTCAGCCCTTTCAAGGAATTGAGGAAATGGCCTCAATTCTAGTCCCACAGACCGAGGCCAAGGAGAGGGGGTACATTTATATCATCCATGTATACCTCTGACAATTGCAGCCATTTAAATATTTGCATCTAGAGCTGGGGGATTGAAGGAATCCATGGGGATACATTATTTTCAAATTAAAAATTATAAAATCACAAATCTACAAGGTGTATTAAACATATACAACTACAACAGCAAGTGAAAGACCCAAAGTTGGAAAGATTGTCTTCATTCTAATATTGATACAAAACCCTATTTAATAAGGTTGCTTTAAAGCCATCGCAGTACCTCCAGCCTCCCGTTTTTAGATGTTCCAAGTGACCCTAGAGCACTGCCTGCCCAGAGTGGTTTCCACTTGCCTCAGGGCGACTGCTGAGAGCTAATGATTCAATTACCCAATCACAGGATGTGAATGACTGCAAATCGTTCTGCCCTAATGGATTATGAAGATAATCAGTGCTAGAAACAGGCATATAAAGTGATTTTAAGAAATAAAACCCTAAAATCAGAATGGCACTTCTGAAATTCATTTGGGGGGATTATTCAAAAATACTTCTAGTCCTTTATACTGGCCTGGAGGGAGAAACAGAACATTAAAAACATCAAAAAATAAACCTAGAAAAGAACAAAATCAATAATAAACGAGTAGAAACAGTACTACAAAGTCAGGATGGGGAGCAAAAAGTTTTAGAGCCAGATAAGGGGGAAAAAGAAAAAACAATTCACAAAATTGGCCATCAGTGGCAGGGATGTGGGGGGAATTAAATACATATTCAAGTCTTTCCAAAGGTCTTTTGGAGACAACGAAAAGCATTTAAACTCTCTGTGGCCAACCTGGCCCACATCAGGAGACAGTATCTTTGAGCTTGGAGACAATTTTCTTGTCTTTGACTCTTCGATTCTGAAACCAAATGGTCACTTGTCGTTCGGATAGGTTCGTGGCAGCGGAGATCCGCCGCCTCTTGTCCTTGTTAATGAACTTGTTAATGGCATACTCGTTTTCCAGTTCTTTGAGCTGCAGTTTGGTGTAAGGTACCCTCTTCTTCCTCCCTCGACGGTAGACACACATGTCTGGCTGATTTAGAGCCACATCCCCTGGTATGAAAAACAGCATGGGAAAAATTAGACAAGAATATCTGAAGCACCTAGCTGGTGACTGTGTGCGTACATTTTGGAGAAGCTACAGGGACTAAAGAAAGCCAGGCTGTTTACATTTTATTATTACTTACACATATTATTTACATGTTATTAAAAAAAGATTATTTACACTTCAAAGTGAAGGCCTATTTGATGGATCATCATGGTTTCTTAAACTGGCATCTTAACAAGCCTACGATTTTATGGTCTTGGTACTGGGGACACTCATAAGGCCAGTTTCTGTAAATACCATTTGTGCACATACAAATATACATAGACTTTAAAAAAAAATCCAGGCTGTTTGTTCAAGCTCTGATTTCTTGGGTTCCTGTGTTTGGAGCTTGTGATCTTTAGTGGTCACTCTGGGGTATTCATGTCTTTGAAAAGTTGAGCCCAATTCTGTGACACCTCTTTTGGGGGGAGGGGCCAAGGCCTGAGCAAAGGGCACCCGAAGACCCTCAACTTCAGGAGAAAAACAGGCCTGTGTCCATACACGGGAAGAAAAGGGTCGTGAAAGAGGCAGTTTAAATCAAAGGAGGAATTTACAGATTCACAATAACTAGAGGCATTGTTACATTGAGTTAACTATGGGGGACAGGCGCCCACTCCTAAGTAGGGGCGTACACTCCCAAGTCCTTTCTTTTCTTCCATTCTCTCCCCACCCAAATGTCCCTACCTGGAAAGGATGATTTCCAAAAGTGGGAACCCTGTGGCTGGTCCTTGGCGCAGTACACCTGGCTGTTCCACCCGTTGGCCAGCGTCCAGGACTGGTAGCCCTCCATAGAGATGTATGCCTCGTGCCGAGGCTCTCCGGAGCCGAAGGTAGACACCATGTCTATGTAGCCAGGCACATGTTGATAGGGGCTAGTGTAGCCCTGGTAGAAGGACACCTCCTTGGCTCGTGCGGGCACCTCGTTGGCCGGTACGCTGCTGCTTGCCAGGCCAGACACGTCCATGTACTTCTCCACCGGGAAGCCTCCCAGCGAGGCGTGCGGCGAGGACTTGAGAGCATTTTGTTGTAAGCCCACGCCGTGAGACATGCGGCAGCTATAGTAGCCGTTGCCGAAGTGGTAGCCGTAGCCTAGAGCTGGGGCGCCCGGGGGCGCTGCAGCTGCCGCGCCGGGCGCAGGGCACTCTTTGGCGGAGGGAGCCTCCGGGCGCGCTGCGACCACAGCCGAAGATGACGACGACGAGGCGGAGCCGGCGCGCTCAGAGGTCCCCGGGTATGCGAAGCCAGAGGCCGCCGCTGCTGCCGCTGCCGCCGCCGCCGCCGCCGCCGCCGCACGCCCGGAGTGTGTCCCGGCGAACACTGGCGCCGAGAGGAAGCCGCGACACTGGCCCGGCGCCGCCGCCGCCGCCACAGAGGAGGAGGAGGAGGAAGAGGCCGGGGCCGCCCCGGCGGCCCCGCCGTCCGCCCGCAGCCCGTCCATATCCCAGCTCCCGGCGCGGCTCATGGCCCGGCCTGGCCCGGCCCTGGCCCTGGCCCTGGCCCCGCGCAGGACACCATGGCGCAGCGCGCCTCCTCCCTCTCCTTTCTTTCTCGTTCTCGCGCTCCCGCCCTCTTCCTCTCGCCCTGTCTCCCTCTGCGAGCCTCCCGCCTCCCTCCCGCCCGCCCGCCCTCCAACAGGTTAGCTCATCGCGGGACGTTTATAAAAACGAAGTTCAGGTTGGGAGGGGGCCTGGGCCGGTCGGGGGGCCGCCTCCCTCCCCAAGGGCACCCTCTCGGGGCCGTGCCATTGGTTGCTCGGGGCCACGTGGGGGTGGGGGCGCGGGAGAGCCTGGCTCCTGGCCCCGGCCCCGCTGGACCCACCCACCCCGGCCCCCACCTCTCCCCAATCCCTTGTGCAGCCCACCGCCCCTTCCCGCCCTCCTCGGGACCCTGGCGTTTGCGCCGCAGCCACCCCCACGAGCTGATTGCGCGACCAACCATCCTAGGCCCTGTTTGCGACTGAGGCGGGCGCGGAGGCCTGCGCCTTGTCTCCGCCAAGGCTGTTTTGCCACCTCTCCTCGGCTCCCCAAGCTTCACAACTAAATGAAGGCGAATGACAGAGATGGTCAGAATGATGTGAAAACAGACCGATTTTTGATTCTGTTGCCTTGGATTAGCTCACCAAGACCTCAAATCCGAGAGAGCTAATTTTCCCGACCTTGCCATGGGGCAAAGGCATTGCACTCATGTTATCCCAGTGTATCCTCCGAATTAAGACCAATTGGAGCAGACCCTCATACACACGTTGTACGCCAGTAGAATGCCCACGAAGCGCCCTTGGGCCAGGCGCACAGACGTACAAATAAGTCAAGCGAATGAAAAGACCCGGCCTCAGCGCAGGAACCTGATCATCTGCCCCAGTGAGAAACGTCCGGATGCCTGGTCCACGCTATTCGCCTCTACACTCAGGCCAGCCCGGAGTAGTCTCTCGCGCTGGGCTCCCCAGGCCTGGCGCAGTCTCCCCCGGCGCTCAGAAAGACCCAATTGGGGCGCCGGGTGAAAGTCACTCCACCGCTCGCCGCAAAACTTGTGCGCCTCGCCTACAGCCGACCGGCCTCTTGCATTTCGCAGCCACTACCCACCCCCGCCTGTTCTTACACCAATTAATTGAAAACTTCACTTTCCCAGGAACCTTTGTTTCGCTTTCTTTTCCAAGCTGCCAGCTTCAGAGAACTGAGAGGGGCAAATTAAGAGGGCGTGTTTTTTTCCCCAAGCAAAGTTAGGGCTTCAGATAGGAGCAGTCCAGAGCACCTGGGTCTGGCTTTGAAGGGGTAGAGCAGGTTCTGGACAGACCCACCAGAGTATTAGAGATCACAACCCTGACCTGTCTTCATTCCTTCGTGCCATTCCTCAGCCACAGATCCCCAATCCCCTACCTTTCATCTCAGCCATCAATGGGGGAGCCAGTGTGAGTGCTGTGGTGAATCTAAGGCTCCACTTTAGGAGCGACATTACATTCGATTAACTGAGGGTTCTGGAGGTGGTTGTAGGAGCCCTCAGAGTGAACCCATTTGGTTCTGTAACATCGACTCCCCAAGCCAGCCCATCTCCAAGAAAATCGCTTCCCTGAGTCTGTGATTGGTGAGACCAGCTTGTCACCTAGCACCACTGTTCCTGGCCCAAGAGTAAAAGAGCCAAGGAGGCCCTCCTGGGCCAGGCCTGGCATTGCAGGGTGGGCTGCTGGTGTTGGGAGTGTTGACACGCAAAACCCAGTAACCATAAAAGGCTCAAGTAAAGGGGAAAGTTATGAGAGGGGTGCTGGAAAGGAAAAGCAGAAGAATTTGTTTGACTTTTTGGAGTCCTAGACATGTTCATGATCAAATTTTGAGACAGGAGGAGCTAAGCCTTAGCTGAAAATCATAGAGAGTAGACATTTGATGATAAGAACAATTCTGGATACTTGAGAGAAGGCAAAATTTAGCAATGGAAGCTGCATTATCATTTAAAAAACGCCAGCTAGGGCCAGATGATAGAATTTACTGACTTTTTTAGAAGAGTATGGCTGGGTTCTCGTTACCCAACACTATGGTACCAAATCAATCATGGGATACTATTCTGAAATGCTCTTAGTTTTCTTTTGTCTTCCTTTCTTTTTCTAAGAGAAAAAACATGAAGATAATTCGAATTTTTTTATGTGACCTAAAAAAATAAATTTGTCGAAATATTTCTAAGACATAATTGGAACCAATGAACTTTCAGTCTCTTTAAACTAAATATCCTTGTGATTTTGTACCTTGGGACTTCTGTGCAATTTTCTATCTGATAAATACTTTTTAATGATTGATTATATGCTAAAAAATGAAGAAAGTGAAATTAAGAGAGAAAGAACATGTCAAGTTTTGCTGTTTCCTGACAGCCCTTCATTTTGGGCTTAATTAAAGTGCAGCAAATTAAGTTCTGCAGGATTGGGAAGAAAATCTGAATTAATGCTCTGGTTAAAAGACACTTCTCAGTGGTTGTCTGCCTTCAGTTGCCTTTGGGACTCTCTGGTAGGATTTGGGGTTTTTCTACCCAACCTCGTGGGTGTTCAGAGACTAAAGACGCTTTGAACAATAAGGAGGAGCATTGCCTCTTGCTGTCTTGCCACAAACCTACTTCAAGTATAGCTTTCAAGGTCCTAGCCCTGGGGGAGGGGATTACACTTAGGAAAGAGGCTCTGACTGGACCCTAAAGTGCTCCTAAACCCAGTACTTCAGGGAAGCGGCTACTATTGGATTATAGGGCTATGTGGTTGAGTACCAGGCAAAGTCAGGGCTGTTCTTTTTATGAACTAATAAGACACATAGTTTACAAGCGGGGGTGGTATTTAGGGGAGGAATTTTGAGGCTGAATTTGCAGGAACATTTCATTTAGCTTGTATACCCTGTGCCTGAGCTGATTGCAGGTTTAAAGTTAATAGGAATAATTTTCTTAAACTGGCCAGGAGCACAGACCGATCTCCGTGTATGTGTGTGGGTATGTTAGGTTGGGACTTTAACAATAGCAATAGTCTTTGTTAAATGAAAATCTTTTGAAACGTAGATGTCTCCAAATACTGATTGATGTGTTATTCAGTGAAGCCAGGATGGCCCTTCTTTGTCCAAAGTCCCACTGTGCCAGAGAGAGAAAGTCAGATCGCATGCCCTCCTCTTTTCTTTTCCTCCACAAGTATACCTTTTGGGAGTTGGCGATGTTCTGAAAATCACATCCTCTTTTCTTCCTTGTAGATGATCTTTGAAATCATGTCCCTGTCATGAGTTGAGAATGAGTAGATGCAGGCTGCGATTTAGATTTATTGAAGAACTTAAGTTCCTCCACTTGCCAAGACAGCAGTGAGCTCAATTAACCACATAATTAATCAGTGACCATTAAGGCCAAGACAACAATTGCCAGGTCCTATCAGAGTGGGGTACTGGGGGCTCCTTTGAAAGTGTTATCTTTGATGGCCACACCAGGGAGTGCAGGAAACCTTCTAATCAATTTGTAAGAAACAAGCAAACAAAAACAACAACAACAACAACAACAACAACAACAAAATCAGTGTAGAAATTGAATCCTAATTCTAAAGTAAAGCCTTAAATCCAGTGCATCTGGCTGGACAATGTTCTTAACCAAGTCTGTGCCCTGCCAACTTTGTAGCTAATCTTCCCTCTTCAGGCAATACCCAGTTTTATTCAGGCTGGAAATATCAAAAGGATTAAAACAACAACAACAACAACAACAACAACAACAACAACAACAACAACAACAAGAAACCTAGGGTGAAGAAGGGGGTCTCTAGCACAAGCCAGACAGTGGAATCCTGAATATGAGCACTTTCTATGTCTGAGATTTATTTTGTTTGCATTTAACAACATAGTTAGGTTTTATTAAATGCAAATTGTTTGCAACAAAGAAAACCTTCACAGGAAGAGTTACTTGGTAAAACCAGGTTTGCCTCCCACAGGGCAGCTGGCCCTTGTTTGGGATGGAGAAAACTCCTCCAGTCCTGGCGGGAATTAGGCACAGGGAGAGTCTTCTCTCTCACTAGAAGCACTAATCTCCAGCAAAGGGGGTGCTGAAGGGGTGGGCCCAGAGCGGGAGACTCTGGTAACTGGTTGCTTTTTTTCCGCAAAACAAAAGCTGGGACCGCAAACAATTTTCTGCTGTTTTGTCCTACATTTCAAAGTGTGGGATTGTCCTGGGAATACACTTGTCTAGCAATGTCATTGTTAACTGAAGTCCAGAGTGTGCTCACTCTTGTCGACTCTTTGGGAAGAGAGGAAATCAATCTCTCTCTCTTTGCCTCCACTCTCGCCTCCAGCCCCCCTGTTCTCCCAATTTGGCAGAACCCACTGTCTCCACAGAGAATTCACTGTGTGGTTACCCTCAGGGCACACGGATGAAGGTTAGGGAAATGCCTAAACACCAAGGGGTGGACGGGGGGCGGGGGGTGGGCAGAGGGGCACAGGGAGGGAGGGGAAGGGACAAGTGGTCAGGCTTAGCTTCCTGGATAGGCGGCGCGCAGTTCCCCAGGCCTGGCGCTAGATGTCCCTGCAAGTTTTCCTGTTGCGTCTCAGGGCGCACGAACTTCAGGCGGACGCGTGTCGGAGTAGCCCTAGAATTCAGTGACAATGACCCCTCCACCCTCCACCCATAGCCATCCCTGGAGGGGCACGGAATTGCAGAGGGAACGGGGAGAAGAAATAAGAAGCAGCCAGAGGACCGGGGAAAGACAGCTTGAGGCTGGCTGGCCAGGGATGACAGCAAAAGTTGCCAGTACCGAGTCAGGTCTGGAGTCCCCAGACCAGTGTCTTTCCTTATAAACCGAAACCTCCAAGCCATGGGGACCGCACTTAGCCTAAAGAAAATGTATCTGGGGTTCGCAGCTCAGGCTCTAGCTGTCCAGCTGTGCTACCACACCCAGCGGCCCAAGTCCTTGAGCGAGCTTGTGTCCCAATGCCGGCCCGCAGGATTTTGGTCCCGTTGTCCTGAAGCTTTACGAGTGGAAAACAAGAGCTAAGCACCGGTGGACCGGGCGCCCCTCGCCTTCGGCAGCCTGGACAAATTTTTATCTTCAGTGGAAGGCCAAAAATGGGGAACTGCTACTGATCAAAAACCAAATATTTAGACTGAAGGCCTAACAACAACGACAAAAAAATTAGGCCTCTTTCATGTAATTCCTCCTTTTGAGAAAAAGGTGCTTTTCAGTCCATTTGGAGAAAGTCCTCCCTGAACCCTCACCCTGCAATGGATCTTCAAAATTCCTGTCCAACCATGCAGGTGTTTGGTGGACACTTCTTTTGTTTTATTGTCCTGTACCTTGGTAGTGGGTACCTTGATGGCCCCCTAGTCTAAAGAACTAGGACATCTGACAGACCTGTTCCCACTTTCAGCATTACCTTCTTGGGAGAGGTGCAAAGTTTGGGCATTTCAATAATAAACACCAACAGAACTGTGTAAATCTTCTTATTACCCTACATAAGCTCAATGTCTTCCAGGTAGGACTGAATTTAAAGAAGACATAAGCAAAATCAGAAAGTCAAGTAAAGATGCTTCCCAAAGCTTTTAAATGCCTTATAGATTGGAAAATCTCAGATAAATTTAAAACAGGAGCAAATCCTCGGACCTCTCTGTGTGGAAAGTTTCTCATGGCTGAGAAAGGGTTAAATAATACAATCAATTTCTAAAGTTGCCCATGAGCCTTAGGTGAGATAGTATATGTAAAAAGCACTTGAAATTTCAGAGTAAAAGCTATATGTAAGTTGACCAATATTGCTACTACTAGTAGGTGTGAAATCTAAATAATTAAGGGGCTTTAAATATTGTAATAGAACCTTCACTGTTTCCATGAAACATTGTCTGCTAAACGCAGCTTAGTGAAAAATAATAGGTGCCTTTTACTGTGAGTAGTTTCCCTGACAGAGTCTCGAAGGTACCTTTCATAATAAACATGCTAGAATACAAAATATTAGTGTTATTTAAAAGGTGTAAAATAGTTTTCAAAACCACTAATGAATAAAGGTGTTGCCGAGAAATGATGTTTTCCCTTTTCAACGGCGCAGGCTTTGGTACCTGAGGTGCGGGGTCCCAGAGAAAGGGAGGAAGTGGGCGACCCACTGACTGGATGTAGGAAGGAGTCGCCGTCAGCACCCTAGCCTCCAGCGGCGGCGTCTGTGATTGAAAACTGCTCACAGTCGCCGAAACCGCGAGGAAAACAGACGGGGGCGCCAAACGACAGCAATAAAGGCATCCGCGACTTCCGCCCAGGTCGCGCCTCTGCCAGAACCGCCCCCCACCCACCCCTGTCCCCGCCGCCAGGCCTCCCGCCCAACCCGATCCTAGACAAGATGTCTTATTCAAGTCCCCAAAGACATTTAGGGATACCCTTCCCAGGTTCCTGGGACAGCGACTCCCTTCTGCTGGGCATAGCCTGCTAGGGGTGGTGGAGTTGGGTTCTTGGACTCTAGAGCAGGGAGGGAGAGGTGGGAGCATCAGCGAGGCTAAGCTGACCGCGGGAATGGCCAGAAAGACAGCACGAGAAGGGCTTGTAGTATTCAGAGTCGGGTGGTCTTTGGGGCAGAGGCGGAGGTGGACACTGTGTCAAGTCCTTCTCTTGGTTTTCGAAGCGCACCGCGTACTCCTTCTCACATCCCCAGCCACCACGTGCCTATCTAGCTTTTCATTTCTCACCTTGGGGGAGAACTCCGTTTATTACCTTAAAGAGGTGGAATTTTCTAAGCAAAGCTCGCGTTGTTGAAATAAGTTGGCGCCGAGGGGAAAAGGAGAGAAACTTTTGGCATTGACTGTGTATATAAATGTATATAAATATACTTCACACCTCGCCTCCCCTCACATTCCTGACGCGCCCCCAACGGGTCCAAGGTTAAAAGGAAAGCGCCAACAGAGAGATGGACAAATAGATCCTGGGTTTGCCCCTAACACACCCTGATGTGCTGGGTGTGGCGGCAGGGAGGAAAGGGGGGGCCTGGGTTGAGGTATGGGTTGGTGCTGAGGCGGGATGCAAGACCCGCGCCCAGAGCCCAGATTGCCAGGGTCTCTCGGCCGCTTTGGAAGCTGTCAGGCCGCCCTACCTGTCTGTCCCTATTCTCTCTTGTCCCCTGCGATTGCCGCGGATCGCTCCCCTTGGCTGCTGGCTGGCGGACCTGCACAGTGCATTGGGGGTCAGGGCAGGGTGGGGCGCAAGCGCGGGAGGAGAAGCTCAACGGCCTTGAGTAAAGATTGATCTTCGTTAAAATGGTTGCCACCGGCGTCATTATGACCATCAAAATTATCGCCAAAAGGCTCAGTCGCCAAACTCAGGCTGTGAAGAGCTGCAGCAAGACTGGTCAGAGATTCTCGGCGCCCGGACTGAGTGCGGGGAATACCCCGGGCCACAGGTAAGGGCTGGGGTGGGGGAAGGGAGGAAGGAGAGAAGAAGAGCTGAGAGGGGAAGGGAAGGAGGCTCTCTTTTCCCCCCTGATTGACCTCGAAATCATCCCCAAATCCGGCAACTTTGCCACAAAGATTTTGATTAGATGGGGGGGGGGGGGAGGAAAGCTGGCAATGTAAAAAGTGGATTTGGGCGGCCCATATGGCGCTGTAAATCGCGACTGTGTTTAAAGTTAGCTGTCGAATTCTGCTGTGAAATCGTCCAGCCGAGTTCATTTCCCCCAGGGAAAATGCGTAGGCGAGAAGCCTATCCATCAGCAAGATTATAAAAGTAAAAAACCCAGGACTTCAAGTTCAGAATTCACTCTGCAAACGGTGTTAAAAAATCGGAGAGGACCTAATGATTTCCGTTTGGAGGCTCGAGCCCAACGCACCTCCCCAGCCACGTAGCACTAAACTGCTTTCAAAAGTCTACAAGATCAAGACACCTCTCTCTCTCTCTCTCTCTCTCTCTCTCTCTCTCTCTCTCTCTCTCTCTCTCTCTCTCTCTTTCTCTCCCTCCCCCCCACCGGGGCGGGAGAAAAACAGCCAGGATGAGAAGTGGGTGAGAGAGAGGAGTCGGCGTCCTATTTGTTAAATAAAATACACATTTGGTTCTGAAATTCGAAAGATAAGTAATCCAGGCAGGAGCGCAAGGTCTCCTTATGCAACTCTCCCTACATCCTCCCCCTTATACCTCTCACCCTCCTCCTGCTTGTAAATTTTTTTTTTTAAATCTTCCCGACGATCTACTTTGGAAAATCAAAGCATTATCTATTATTTAACACGTATCTGTGTCCGAGGAAAAATGAGGAAGGCGCCGCATGATTAGGACCTAAGGGGCAACCCAGCAAACTGAGAGCGTAATGATGTCCCTAAATGAAGGGGGAAATGTGCCGCGGAGCGCTCTATTAATCAGACTGTCAATTTCACCCCCGAGGCCAAACCCCCGGGCGAGCAGAACCGGCTCTAAGCGGGCAAAGGACCGGAGCCTTCCTCCTCACTTCTTGTCTCTTCTCGTCTCCTACCTGGATCTGTTTGTCTGCTCCGAAGCCGCCTTCATTACCCACTGACAGGAACGTGTATTTATTTGCTTATAAACCTGTTACAATAAATGATTATTCGAAAGGCGTCATTCGTACCTTAATGACGAGCGAGCGCTACTTTTTGATGAATGACATCTCGGGCTCGGAAGGATGTATGGGTCATTTTGACCAGTCATTCCCTCGCTCTGGCATCCCACAATTTTTCCGCCTCCCTCCAAAAGAGATAATAATATTTAGAGGCACTCGCTGGGGCTGAATGAGAATTAGCCCTAGGCGCAGCCCATCATTAGGACGGGACAGCCGTGCCACTGTGACATTTTTTAGAAAGCTGAGATGATGGAAAGAATAAGAAAAGAGATGATTCTGATGGAGAGAGGGCTGCACAGCCCCACGGCCGGCAAGAGGTTCTCCAATTTGTCCGATTCGGCTGGTAATGCTGTACTTGAGGCCCTGGAAAATTCGCAGCACCCGGCTCGCCTCAGCCCGCGCCTGCCGTCCGCCCCCCTGCACAGCGCTCTGGGAGATCTCCCTGCCAAGGGCAAATTCGAAATAGACACTTTGTTCAACCTGCAGCACCCGGGCAGCGAAAGCACCGTCTCCTCCGAAATCGCCTCTGCCACGGAGGGCCGCAAAAAGCCTGGCCATTATTCGGAGACAACCGCCGAGGTGGACATGAACAGCGACGTGGAGGTGGGCTGCTCTGCTCTGCGCTCCCCCAGCGGCCTCGGCGCCGCGCAGCTCAAGGAAAACAATGGCAAAGGTAACCTCGCCGCCCGCGCCGCGCTCTCCAATCCCATCCTCCCTGTTCCTCTGCGGCCGCTGCCGGCCCTTCCCAGTGCTTTCGCCCCTCTCCAACCCTTCGCAAGCAAGTTGCAAAGAGCTGGCTCAGGCAGGGGTGGGACGCATTCAGGGGACTGTGCCCTCCAGCTCGGATCATTGAGTCTCCCAGAAAGGTGCAGGCCTGGGTCTCCAGGCCCGACCGCCGGCGGGCCTTCCCTCGCTCATGAGTCCGAGAAAACGTTTCTGTGCGCGTCTCTAAAAGCCGGTGCGAGTCAACCGGCCCCTTAGCCAGCCGCTGAGTCGCGCTAGGGGAAGAGTGCCCTGGGCGGCTGCTCTAAACCCCGCTGCCTCTAAGCCCCTAAGGCCAAGACGAGGGAGCGTTCTGTGTAAGGGAGCCTCTCCGGGATCCTCTGGGAGACCTACTTGGGTCAGCGGGAGAAAGAGTTGAAAAGTAGAGTCCACCCCCTAATGGTTCCCGGTTTGAGCGGCTGCTGGCTTTCGATCTTAAAATTTTAAACAAACTCAAAAGACTGTCAAAGAAAGGTTAGAAGCCATACAGAAAGCTGCCTTGTGGTCTCCAGACCATGGCAAATCCAGAGTTTACGAAACTGCGCCTACATGTAGGCATTTTCCCTAGGCTACTTTGCTTCCCGAGTTGAAATTTTCCAATGATTTTTAAAAAAACCACCCCAATTGAGTTCCTATTATTTGGTTATGAAGTGCTCTCCAAACTTTATTGATTCTATTAACGGCAACAATTTGTAAGCATGACAGACCCCATCAATTCAGGCAGCGCCTCGCCTTCCTCTCTCAGCTGCCCCCATCCGCGCACAGACCTAGCGCTGGGATCTCGGCCCTACAGTGACTTAAGCGCTGTTGGCCGTTTGTTTGCCAGGGTACGCGGAAAGCGGTTCGGCCGCGGGCGCTACAACGTCTGCTTCGGGATCTGGCCTCGGCAGCCTGCATGGAGGCGGAGGCGGCGGCGGCGGCGGCGGCGGCGGCGGCGGGGCGGCGCTGGGCGGCTCCAGCGCTGGCGCGGATCAGGTGCGGCGCTATCGCACGGCGTTCACCCGCGAACAGATCGCGCGACTGGAGAAGGAGTTCTACCGGGAGAACTATGTATCGCGGCCCCGCCGGTGCGAGCTGGCCGCTGCGCTCAACCTGCCCGAAACCACCATCAAGGTATCGATTCCAGTACGCGCCTGTTCCAGCCTCCCTCGGGGTCTCTAGGTTGATTTTTGTTTCTCCTTTCTGGGTGGCTAGATTTAGCTAGGGCCTGAAAACCCGTAAGAGAGAGTCACCGAGGGAATTGGCATATCTCTTTCTCAGCTGCCGAATCCGAAGGGTTGGCGGGTCTGGCTGACCTGGGAAGGCCCCGGAATGGCGGAGCGGATGCAGCAAACGCTAGCGTATGCCTAGGTGCCCCTAGCCCATGTCCAAGGCCGCACTTTCCCCTTGTCGGCAGAGCCAGCTCATCTTTGTTCCTCTGGTACAAACCAGACGTGAAACTTTTCATTTGCTCTTGATCTTGGAGATTTATTTTCACATAAGTTGTTACAACGCGAAGAAAGGGATGCTGTATTCTTAAAATCGATTAGGTTGAGAAAGTAGTTTCCTAAACATTTTTCTCCTGGGGACCGGATAAAGGGCAAACTCCTGAGGGAAAAACGCAACGAAATTGTCCTTATTTATATGTTTTAGATAATTAATTTTATTATACGTCCGGGAGAGAGAGATGGGAGGTAGGGCGACTTGGTAAACACTTCATGGAGAATCCAACACTCTACAAAAAGAGGAAACTCGGTGGGATAGGGGAGAGGTGTGGAAGTCTCCCTTCGGTTCGCTCGGGCTTTCTTTAATTTAAAGTTGTGACGAATGATGTCTTAATTAGCTACCGGGTTGGGAGGGGTAGAAAAGTCCCCTTCCCAGTTTAGGAGGATGTTACTCCTGCCACTCACTGGAGGCAAATGATTCCAACAAAATCATCCCTTCAATTTCAAAATCGGACCCATGCCCCTTGGGGCAGGTCTTTGCAGCTCAGAGGACTCAACACCTCGCGAGGAGAACTTTTATTTATAAAAGCTGCCGCTGCAGCCTCTCTTCAAAGGCAGCACATAATCCCTGTGCAAATCCTGGGATTGAGAGACCAGTGCTCAGCGGAGCCGGGCACCAGTGGGTGGCGGGAAGGAAAGGAAAAGTTGGGTTGGGACGAAAAACCGCAGCACAAAGTAAGGGAATAGAAGCGTGAGGCGCCGCAGCAGTCGAACACAGGAGAGAGGTCTCTCTTCGCTAAGGAAGGTGTGCCCACGGCGGGCCACACTGCCTCCCACATCGTGCCAGCTGGGAGAGCAGAGGGGACTGGGAGCTGGGCCCGGTCAGAGGTGGGTAGGCCAGGTCATCCAGAGGTCCGGGAGGGGCAGGGAGGCCCTTGGACGCCGGGTGGGGCCTCCAGGGGCGCCCTAACTCGGGCCGCGGCGCGGCTCTCCCCGCAGGTGTGGTTCCAGAACCGGCGCATGAAGGACAAGCGGCAGCGCCTGGCCATGTCGTGGCCGCACCCAGCCGACCCCAGCTTCTACACCTACATGATGACGCACGCGGCCGCCACCGGAAGCCTGCCCTACCCCTTCCACTCGCACGTGCCCCTGCACTACTACCCGCATGTGGGCGTCACGGCTGCGGCCGCGGCTGCTGCGGCCTCCGGAGCTGCGGCCGCGGCCTCATCGCCCTTCGCCACTTCCATCCGCCCACTGGACACCTTCCGTGCCCTTTCGCACCCTTACTCGCGGCCAGAGCTGCTGTGCAGCTTCCGCCACCCGGGCCTCTACCAGACGCCTGCGGCCGCCGCGGGGCTCAACAGCGCGGCCTCCGCTGCCGCGGCTGCAGCAGCTGCTGCGGCTGCGGCCTCCTCGGCCGCAGCGGCCGGGGCGCCCCCCAGCGGCAGTTCTGCGCCCTGCTCGTGCCTCAGTTGCCACAGCAGTCAATCCGCGGCGGCGGCAGCAGCAGCAGCCGCCGCGGCTCTGGGGTCCCGGGGTGGCGGCGGGGGTGGCGGGGGTGGCGGCGGCGGCGGCGCAGGGGCCGCGGGCGCCTCGGACTTCGGCTGTAGCGCCGCGGCGCCCCGCTCCGAGAGCGGCTTCCTGCCCTACTCAGCCGCTGTGCTTAGCAAGACCGCTGTGAGTCCGCCAGACCAGAGGGACGAGGCGCCGCTCACCAGATAACTACGTCGCCGCCGCCAGGGGGCCGTGCCCGCCGCTCTGAGTGTGCCCGGGTGTCCCCTGAGCGCCCCTCACGCCCTCTGTGCGCCCACGTTCCCTGTGTGCTGCCCGCTGCTAAAGCTGCCGCCAGGGGGCGCCCCGGCGCAGGAGGTTAAAGGGAACCTGCCGGAATTGGGGGGAAAGACCTGGCGCGAAAGTCTGTCGGGCGTCCCCTAAATATTTCTATTTTTGTATTTGCTACCCAGCCACCTCCCCTTCTCTAAGTATGTTTTCCGCCGCCCAGGCTGCGCGTCCCGCCTCTGTCCTGAGCTCTTGGTCTCCCCGAAGACAATCCCCTCTTCCCCCAAACCGTTCCTCTGGGGTCTGGGGTCCTGGCTGTAAGCCCTCAGGCCTGTGTTACTCGGCCGAACCACGTGGCCTGAAGCAACGGAGAACCACAACAAAGAGAGAAGGGAAAGGTGTGTGCTAGTGCTTTGTGAGGGAGGGAATGTCACCCCCGAGGTTCCTGCTGCTGCTCTTTTTTCTTTCATCCCTTTTCTTTTCTTTAAACGAGAGCGAGGGAAGGTGGCAATTTTTCTTTTAGCCTGAGCTTGTTAGGCGCCCTATCCGAGGAGACTGGAAGAATGGAGGTCTGAGGAGAATGTCAGGAGGGCGGATGGAGAGCGCTGGCTGTTGCGGGTGTTTGTGAGATTTTTTTCTGCGTGCGGGAGCAAGGCCAATGGGACTGTGGCCGCCTTCTTCCGGAAGGACAAAGCAGAGATGGGAAGAGGTGGCGGCCTCGCCTCCTCTCTCTCGGCTCACCACCATTCTCTCTTTTGATTTTTGGTTTGGGATGGAGGCGTCTTGTATATTTATGCAAGAAGTTATGGCTAATGAGGTTGCCACAGCCTGTCCAGGAAAGGAAAGGGAAAAGAAGGGAAGGGGAGGGCAAATTTAACAGATCGCTGGAGTGTTCGAAGAAGCGTTTTCAGCTCAGTTTTTCAACTACCGGGTTCCACTCCATCTGGGAAATACTTGAATCTCTAGATATACGCTATTATCCTGAAGCATTTCCTTAGACACTTTTATGAGTTCAAACTCTATTCTCACCCCTTTCCCTTCTCGCTTTCCTATTCCTCTGGTAAAATGGTTCTTGGCATATTTCTCACGCGTGTCTATTGCGCCTTCGCCTCTGC